>JAAVTH010000077.1:0-489764 GCA_011947325.1 Phytophthora macrochlamydospora | reverse complement strand
TGACATACAGTCGCTGGAACAGATTCGACTGTTCCATCATCTTCAGACCTTCCTTGCTGGAGCTCATCAATCCTAGGAGTGTGAAGTATTCGCGCAGCATTCGCCTTGATACATAGTCAGGTGAAAACATTCGTGCCTTCAACACTCCTATATGTGACTCCACAATTGCGGCCTCAGGACGCGCCTCCAGCTCCAGTGCCGACGAAATTTCAGTCAGCAATTGTCCACGACGGTCAGTTTTGAGGAACAACAAACCTTCGGGGTGGTTCAGCAGCAAAGTGTACATTTGGCATGCAGGGCGTAAGTACGGCACATGGTCCGGGATCCAGTACAAGTTGGAAAAGTAGCCCTTGTTACCGGGGTCGCAGCGGAAGAAACCCGACAGACGCTTGAAAAACTTCGTCTTCATGGCTTCTGATAGACGCTGCGGGTTAGTGAGTGGGCCCTCCAGCATTTCAGAGATGATGTCCCAGTTCCAGTTTTGTAATTCTTGTCCGTCAGGACGCGTGAGCGATTGTGCAGCATATCTTTGAACGTGCTGTCATCCATCTGAGCGTCCAGCGACTGCTTGAGCTCAAGAACCATGAGTTCGCGCGACGTTAAGCTGTCTTTCAACTGCGCTGTCGCGCTTTTAGTGCCACGCTGCGCCGAAGGAGTGGCCACAGCGTAGTTGGCAGAGCTACTGCTCGTGCCAGTGATGCCTACACCGCCACCCGAAGATGGTAGACGCACCACACCTGCAATTTGCTGGAGGGCAAGAAGATTTGACGGGCGGTTCGTATCACGCAATAGCTCGGACGCCAGCTGCACGCCGTTGACACCACTTCCTCCGTATGATACCAACGATACACCACGCGAAGCTATGCTTCCCGAGTTGGCCCCGACAGCATTGGCCAATTCAGCCAGCATCTCGCTTGCTCGAATGGACTTTTCGCGTTGCAGTCGTTCCAGCAAGCTCTTCGCGTGATCTCCAAGTGACATTGTCGTGGTGGTCGTGAGTGACGTCGAAGATACTAAACGAGGAAGCGCCAGTAGGGAAGCACAATGCTGGTCTGGTAACAGGCGAGATGCCATTCGCAGAATATCGGCTAGTAGGTCAATGGCCGGCTCCGCTAGAGCACGCGACGGACCCGTGCCGAGGGTGACCAGCGCTTCTAGGATACCACAGTGGATCATGGCCAATAGGATAATCACCGTGTAGTTGTCCAGCAGATTGTGGTTAACCGCCAGCGGCAATTGCTCCGCACTTGACAGGCTAACTGGAACAGTTGGCGTATCTGCTGCAGCATCGGCAGCGGTTTTGTCAAAGCTCGTCTTCTTGTAAAAGATCTCGCAAATGGTAGACAGCACCGCCTTCTGCACATCCTCTCCCACTGGTCGTACGAGCAGTTGAATCAACGACTGCAGTCCCTGCGGGTTGCTTGTAAGCACCACCATGCCAGTCCACGAGCGCATCATCGTAACAATCGCGTTGCGACTTGCCATCCACCGCTGCCGCCGCTCATTCCCTGCTGGGAGGTCCGTGTCTGTAAACGGCGCTAGCAAAATCTGCGAGTCCACGAACGGCTGAATGAACTTGCGCGTTGATGGCTCGTTCAAAATGAGCAGCAGAGTCATCAGCAATGAGTCCGCCAGGTCCTGAAAAGACGGCTCCAGAATGGCGTCCACCAACACTTTGGTCCCATTCGCCTCCGCCACCACTTCCACATTCAGCAGCGCCAGTTCCCGCAGCGTCTCCAGACACACTCTCCTCATGTTGTCATCCTTGTGTCCTGCGATAGCTGCTAATGACGCTACCAGCCCCGTAGGCATCTGAGCAGCGTCGATTTCCATCACTCTCCGCACCACCTTCAAAGCTTGAACTCGCTCGGCCAGGTGCTTTTGCTCTCGCTCGAGCGACCGCACCACGAACACAGGAAGCGACTACACCAATAAGGAATCACGTCAGTACAATTGCTACAGGTCTCTATAAAGGTGAGGGAGCCATTCCATACAAGGTTCACTAAGGTTTGGATGCTGTCAGTGCTGCTGACGGCGTATCGTAGAGCCCGCAGCGCCCCCGCCCTGGTAGACGTGTCCGAGTCGCACACCAGTCGCCGCATGGCCTTCATCAGCCGCTCCATGGGGAAGCTGTCCAGCAGCAGCGGGTCATTCTTGAGCTCCTGTAGTGGATAGATTAGTGTACATTATTGTCATAATATCTACGAGGTTGCTGCAGCCCGTACGTAGCAGACGCGGCCGGTGCTGTCGAGCTTGGACTTGCGATCCAGATTGCCCCGCTCGATGAGCGTGCAGATGGCGGCCAGACTGCCGTCCCCGCGCGGGGCCGAGGTGCGGCGTTGCGACGCCATCGCGACTTGAGCTTGGCAGTTCCCCTTCTGGCAAAAAAGTCGGGACAAGTTGTACCAGTTACCGGTACCGTTTCTTTCATCTCGCTTTCAGTATGGTCGGGTTTTGTGGCCACACGTGAATCACCCCAAGATGGCGAGTGTCAGCATGAACCGCTTGCTGCGCGGCGTGGCGGCGCTGTCCGTGGCTCCTCGCGCGGCGTCGAGTCTGGTGCGTGCTGCCAGTACGCAGGCCGAAGTGCTGCCGAACCTATCGCTGGCGCAGGAGAAGCCCCGGCCCGCCCCACGGGTCGTGGCTGCCGCCCAAAATGTGACGGTCTTGCCGTCGGGCGACTTGGAGATGACGCTGCTGTCGCTGAACGAGGACGCACAGGATCTGGGCAGCGTCTCGCTGAACGGAGAGGTCTTCGGAGCGCCCGACCGTGTCGACATCCTGCAGCGCGTGGTGCGCTGGCAGCTGGCCTGCCGCCGCGCCGGCACCAACAAGACCAAGACGCGCTCGGAGGTCAGCGGCTCGACCCGCAAGCCGTGGAAGCAGAAAGGCTCTGGACGCGCCCGTGTGGGAGACATCCGCGCGCCGCAGTGGCGTGGCGGCTACCGCGTGCATGGCCCCGTGCTGCGCGACTTCTCGTACAGTTTGCCCAAGAAGGTGCGCGCCATGGGTTTGCGAGTGGCGCTGTCTACCAAACTCCGTGAAGGCAAGCTGGCTGTGGTGGACTCGCTGGAAGTTGACGTACGTTGGAAATTGTTGCAGTAGCTTTGGCAAGAGATGGAAGAATTGATTGTGTTGGCTGTTGGTTGAGCAGGTTACCAAGACGAAAGAGATGAAGAAGCTGCTGAGCGGTCGCGGCTGGGAACACGCGCTGTTTGTCGGTGGCGAGGAGGTGGACGGCAACTTCATGCTGTCCACTCGCAACATCCAGTACGTGGACACGCTACCGCAGCACAAGATCAACGTCTACTCGATCTTGCAGAAGGACCTGCTGATCATCACCAAGGACGCGGCCAAGTACCTCGAGGAGCGTCTGCACGTCGACTAGATGACAGCATCAGGATAAGACAGATAGAGCGTGACTCATTTGGAATGCACTCGCACTCCGTTTAGATCGACGGCGTCTCGCTCAGATCCACCGTCGGTGACAGTTCAGGGTGCTTGACACTTGCTCGCAGTCGCTCCTCCACGGGGGCCGGCTCGCTGACTTCAATCGCAGCCGAGTCCACGGCATTAAGCAGGTGCGCTTGGCCCAGGAACTCCTTGGCCGCTGTCAGCTCCACCGTCAGCGCTTCTCTCTGCTTTGTCATGGCCTCTTCAATCTCGTCCCTCTTGGCCTTGAAGCTGCGGCCGTTGGCCAGCACCTTCATCAGCGCGTCCTTGACAGCACGACCCTCTCGCTTGATGGCCGCCAAGTCGCTGGCGCTGGCGCCGGAGCTCGCGTCGAACTCGCCCATGGCCATGCGCTCCAAATGCCAGCCGTTTAGGTCGCTCATACGCGCATTCGGAGCGCTCAGGTCCAAAATCTCGCGAAAGTCATCGACGTTGCGGCGTTGCTGGTCAAACGATCGGAGATTTAGCTCATTTTATCAAGGCCCTGCAGCAGTATACGCACGTCGTAGACATCCGCCAGCTCCTCCCACTTGCCCTCGAGGTCGTTGCGTGTGTACAGGTCGCACAAGTCGCAGATGGTGGCGGCAGCGGAGCTCTTGGCAGCAGCGTCGTCGTCCTTGCTTCTCGGCAGCATTTTCAGATTCGGCATCTATATCCACCTGCCGGTAGAATACCGGTTTTCTTTGTATAGAAAAGCCAAGTGTATTACGATGTAGCCATTTCAAAACCAGTATATTACCGGTTATATCCGTTGGCCATCAAAAACGTCAGTTGCTGTGAAGCCATGAAGTGTCACTACGAGGTGCTGGCTGTCTCTCGGGAAGCCTCCGCCGCCGAGATCAAGAAGGCGTTCCGTCTGCAGGCGCTGCGCTGGCACCCAGACAAGCACCAGCAGAACGGCATCTCGAGCGAGGAGGCGACCGAGCAGTTCCAGACCATCCAGAACGCCTACGAAGTGCTGAGCGACCCGCACGAGAAGAAATGGTACGACGAGCACCGCGAGCAGATTCTGCGTGGCGATGACGCAGACGACGAGGCGGACGAGGACCAGTTGAACCTGTTCCGGTACTTCAGCACCTCGGTCTACAAGGGCTTCGGAAGCGACGCCAAGAGCTTCTACGTCGTGTACGGAGAGCTCTTTGCGCAGATTGATGCTCTGGATCTGGAGGCTGTAGGTGCTGGAACTGAAGCAGCTCCAGTATTGGGAGATGCAAAATCTACAATGGACGATGTCAATTACTTTTACCAGCACTGGAAGAGCTACACGACGCAGCGCAACTTCGCATGGGTTGACGAGTACAAGACGACCGACGCCCCGACGCGACTGGTGAGACGAGCAATGGAGAAGGAGAACAAAAAGCTGCGAGATACAGCCAAAAAGGCCTTCACCACCGAGGTGCGGGAGCTCGTAGACTTTGTGTGTCGACGGGACCCTCGCGTGCGTGCGTTCCAGAAGCAGAAGGAGCAGGAGAAGCAGCAGCAACGTATTGACGACGAAGCCAAGAAGCGTGAGAAGCAGGCGGCGTATGAAGTCGAGCGACGAGCTTTCCAAAAGCAGCAAGAAGAGCTCTGGGCGGACAGCAACCTGGAAACGAGTCGGGAAACTGATAGAGACATTGAACAGGAGCTGGAGAAGCTCCGGAAGAAGATGAACGCAGACGTGCTGGTCTGTGACTTGTGCAACAAAACGTTCAAGTCGACCAAGCAGCTGCAGAATCACTTGACGTCCAAGAAGCATCGCGAGAAAGAAGAGGAGCTCGGCGTGTTCAGTGACCTCAGCATTTTGGACGACGAGATGGACAGAGCACTCCAAGAAGAACTGATTGTACTTGGTAAGGTCAAGTCGAGTGCGAATGACATAGATGATAACACTGCCAACAGCACTGCAGAAGACGACGTCGCAGCTGAAGTGAATGAGGAACAGCAGAGGGAGGACGAGGAAACCGCACTGAAGAAAGCCGAAGCGGAGCGTGTTCGTCTAGAGAAGGACCAGAAGGCTGCCGATAAACGTCGAGAGCGCAAGGAGATGCGAAAGAACAAAAGAAAGAGAATGTCGAAAAGATCGTTTCAAATGCACGGACAAAGCAAGAAAAGGCTGAACAGGAAGAAGAGCGGCAGCGTGGCAAAGGTAAGAAGGGCGGGAAGAAGAAAAGATAATAGAGCAATAGAGATAAGCCGATAGTGAAAGATACTCGCTTTGAGTGTTAAAGGCGTTGGTTGATCACTGGTTTCTTAACGACGTAGCACATGCTTCGCAGACTGGCATCCACTTGGACGCGGCGCACTTGGTTACTGCTGGCTCGTTGGAGCAATTTGAGCACTTGATGACAGGGTTTTCTGCCTCTGCAACTGCCTTTGAAGCTGTCTGGGCGTTACCATTGCTTTGATCATCCATGCACTGCTTGTCGTGGGTTTGCATCTGAGCTAGTTCGCGCTCTTCTCTCCACCGTGAAACTCGAGCCCGCTGCTCTTCTCGCCGTTGCTGATCCATCTTCTTCTTCCGTACCAAATCTTGCTGTACTCGCTCCTGCAGCGAGTCAAAGTCGTGGTGAACTTGATCAAAGAGCCACGTCAAGCCCATTTCCAGACGCTCGTCCACTGCCCCAGCATTAACCGCCGGTTTTGCGACGCAGGGGACAATTCGTGAGCTAGGATACTTGTGTAGATGCAACAATTCCTGCATTTCCTGTTCTGGAACAGCATCGTTCTGATCGCGTTTGTTGGCAAAGCTGTGCATCGACAATGAGTTAGATGGCGAGGTAAGACTGCAAACAAGAAAATTGGTGCGTACATTAGCAAGGGCTTGTTCTTCATGAGTTCGTTTGCCATCGACTCTTCCAGAATCGCAGCCGATTGAATCACCGAGTTCTCGCTGGACGAATCGACCACAAAAATGACACCATGGGCCTGAAGCAGTAGCAACAATAAATCGTGAGTTCCTCCACTTTCGTCGCCCGATAATAAACTGTTAGTAGCAACTCACATCCGCGTAGTATTCCTTCCACACATTGCGGAACGTTGGGCCTCCGCCGAGGTCGTAAAAGTAGCCGATCCGGTCTCCGTCTCGAAGGTTGCAGACGTGAAGCCAGCACTCGGCACATGTTCCTTCTCCAGGTCTCCTTGCAACGTGGAAAGTAGCGTGGTTTTTCCAGCTCCGTCGATACCAATGATGAGAAGAACGATCGCCATCGAGCGAATCGTCTTTGGCACCTCCTGGTTGTTGTCTGGCTCTGTGTTGCTGGTCTGGTTGTCTTCATTGTTGGAGAATCGTTTCAGACACATGTAGTGGACATTGCTCTCGGTCTTTCCGTCGTCGTACAAGACTGTGAATGATCCGCCGGCATCGATTCCAGTGATAACTCCAGGAAAGTATCGAGGTCGACCCTTATACCGACACAAGACGCGGTCGTCGACACAAAATTGCATCTCTGCCTCGAGTTGGTTCGACATTTCTTCTCCACTCGTAGCGACAATAATACGAGCGCCAACGACATCTCGAATGAAAGCTGGACAAACAAACGCAGGATTAGTTTTTGACCACAATACAGCCTCAATTTCCACCAGCTTACTCTTGACGGAGCTGGGTTTTTCGCGCAGAATCTGCTTGGCCAGGTCGTCCATCACGGGGATCACGCTGGTGGACATAAAGTCCGCCATTTTACGGCGGTTGGTGAGCTTCTTGGCATACCCGACATTGCGTGGGCGGTGGGCGAAGCGAGAGGACTTTGCTCGTCCACGAAGTCGTGGATGAAGTGATAGACGCTCTCGGGCTGGTACAGCAGCAGTGACTCGATAAGCGGCATAAGCACCGGATCGACAAAGCGCCGGAGGTAGTCGTGCTCGTTCTCGGCCGGTTTGCGTGGAGTGGTTTCTGATCGAAACAGCATCAGCATTGGTGAGACCGTCGAACATTCAATGCAAAGATGACCAATACGCACCAGCAGCATAACGAGGCGTGGTCTGGATCGCTTCACGGATTCTTCGTGCACTCATGGCAGTCAACTCGTCGGGGTCAGGACGATGATGAGAGTCTTGTCGGGCAAGGCAGACATCGACGCGCACCAAATATACTGTAGCCATGTGCTAAAAATATAGAACTCGTCCGTTTTGCCTCTAAAATATAGAGCCCACATTGAAGAGAAAGCCCAGCAGCGAAACTGGTCGAGTTCAAAGCACGTCTGCTCGCCTTGAACTCGTGGATGATCCGCTCGCCTTCAAAGCACAAGTGGGCGGATCTTCCAGCCTGCCTATCCAAGACGCCAAAAGATCGCGCGGACAGACAAATCAGCCAAAGTGTCAGCCCAGCGAGACGGGATCCGCTGCGAACACTCCATCGGCACGTGGGTGCCGATCCGATAGCCGCTGCAGTCACGCATCGCTCAAGCGAGGGCCAACGGTCTAAAGCCGCACAGTCCAGGGTTGCGCGGGCACATTTGTTGCCCCCAGCTGGCGAACGTCGTGGGTGCCATCGTGTCTCCACAGGCTGTTTGACGCGCCACGCCCCGCTCCAGTGGCGTGGTTGCTCTGGAAACATCGGGGCGGCAGTCCCAACGGCAAACACGCGCCTGAATTTGCTGCGAATGATACGGAGATTAGTAGTGTAGTCATTTATTTGTCCGAGCTGCAACCGCGCGAAGGCGCGGATGTCGGCGGTCTGCAATCACAAACTGCAACCGAGCAACAAACGGGAAGGTCCGCACAAGGCGCGCCTTCCGTGGCAGCAGCAGTGATCAAAAGCACTCGAGACCCACACAATGCTCGTCGTAACGGGCTCCAACGGCTCGCGCTGTTACGCCGTCAAGGTTTTCGCTGTCCTTTCGGCGCGTCTCTTGGCAAACTGCATCGCCTGGCTCGTCCACGCAGTGGGACATTTACCGTGTGTCGGTCCAACAACAGACAACTTGGAGCCGGCCGGTCTTCGCCAGCGCCGCGTTGTTCACACTGTTCACTCGCTTCCTGGAGACCCACAGCTCGGCGGTGGATTTCCACGCGTTTAGTCGACGCTCACTCACGCTCCCAAGGCTTCCGTCGCCTTACATTGCAGCGCAGTGGACCAGGACGCAGCCGTTATGACCACTACACCGGAAGACACGTGCGCTCAACCGGAGACGAACACGCTGACCTCGAGCTGTTTCGGCCAGTGCGACTCGGCCCTCTGCATCAACTACGCGCCGTCGTCAGCCCAGGACACGTCCGTATCAACTGCAGCGGGCAACTACTTCTACCGCGGTTGCGAGTCCGCCAACTTGCCGTCGTGCTATACGAACGTGACGTCTGGGAACTGCGAGCTGCAGTGTCTGGCCGTCAGTGGCGACGTGCCGCAGTGGGTGCTGGCGATCTCCCAGCCACAGAGCGACAAGGCAGACAATGCAGTCTTCCAAAGCGTAGACGACCTGCAGCTACCGCCGACTTTGCAGAGTTTGTACGTGAAGATGTAGCTCTTTGGGGATGTATCCGCGGTGAATTAATCATTTCTCTATGCTACAGGACCATTGTTGGCGCCACTCGGAACGCACAGATCACCGTCCCGCTGTCGTTCTCCTCCAACGCGTTCGTCAATGGATCTGGACTTCAAAACATGTAAGTATTGTTGTTGATTTTGTTGTTGTGTCTGCGGTGCGCTTATATATTTTTGCAACCTTATACAGTACCATTACGGACGTTCGCGTGGGAGATATGGTTACCAATATTTTCCCAAACAACCTCACTACTCTGTACGTGGCTTTTGAAATGCGGGGAGTTTCAACATTTTCTTATCTCTGTTGTTGCAGTGTTATCAACCGCGCGCAAATGACGCAGTTTGATCCGCGTGGATCTCACCCCTTCACTTCCGTGACAACATTGTGCGTAGCATTCTACTTGGTATTGATCGCATGGTGGAATTTTCCTAACGACAACAAATTCTTTCATTGCAGAGACCTCCAAGACAACCAGTTGTCTGACATCCCTTCTATTATTTATGAAATGCCGAAGCTGTCGGCCCTGTACCTGCAAGACAACGAAATCGTCGACGCCCATGTGACTAAGCGGCAGCTTCAATATCTGCAAGGTCTCGCCGAGTTTGAGGCCAATCTAACTGTTGATAGCTGTTCGGACGGCTACGACTCGTTTAGCTGGGGTGACAAGAGCGTGTGCTATACAAACGGCGACGGCCTCGGCATCATCAGTGATTCTGGTTCCAACGAAAAGAGCACGACATCTACTGCCCCTGAAAGTACTGGCAGCTCGGTTACTTTGTATATCATTTTGGGGCTCATTTTCGCCATTGCATTGGCTGTCGTTGGTGGAGTTGTCCTGTTACGGCGATGGAAACGTAAGGCAGCGACACAGCAACACGAGTCTACAGTCTCGGCTGATAACAAGATCAAGGCAAATCTGCGCAATTTGCGTGCCAAGATGACTTCTAGTGGAACGATCCAGACGACCGAGCTCGAGGAGTCATTGAACGATTTCACCAGCGGCGGACTGCTCAAGGCCGTGTTCAAAGAAATCCCGGACACGGATGTGGTCAAACTTAACCAGCTGTCGACGTCCGGTCCCGTGACCGTGGCGCTTGCAGAGTATCGCGCCAAGTTGGTTCTTGTGACGAAGCTGGAGACCAGCGACGACGACGTGGAGGCAGCTCTGGACATGGTGCCAACGCTCTCGCAGATCCGGCATCCTCAGATCCTTTCGATCACTGGCATTGTGTGGGATGAGAGGCATGCTATGACGGCGGTGTGCGAATACATGACGTTGGGCACTCTTGAAGCGTACTTGCGGAGCTCGGGGTCCGAGCTCAACTGGAAGAACTTCAAGATGAAAGCTGCAGCGGAGATCGCGCGTGGCTTGATGTACTTGCACAGTCAGCACATGGTCACGTACGACGGACTCAATGGCAAAAGTGTCTTCGTGGACCCAGATAAAGGTTGCAAGCTCAACCCGTTGCAAGCAGCTCTCCCGACGGACGGTTCGTCTCCGTACAGCAGCCAGACGTATATTCGCCGGTGTGACTCGACGGCCAAGGCATTCTTTGCTCCAGAAATTCTGATTGGCGAGCCCTCACGGTCGTCTTCAGACATGTACGCATTCGGTGTGCTGCTTGCACACTTGGACACCTGCCAAACGGCTGATGAAATGATCAGAAGTTCGTGGAGGATGCGGACCCACATCAACGACTTTGACTCGGACAATGGCACGCTCCTGTCGAGCGACGGCACGGTCGTGTCTGCCAACATGGGCGATGGCTTCGAAGCCTCCCGACTGGAAGACCCGCGACGGCGCACCGTCCAAATCGGTGAGATTGGCGCCTCGCAGAGCTCGCGAAGCCTTGCATCAGAAGCTTCGCGACGACGAACAACACCTCTGACGCACAGACGTTCAGCAGATGACAACGCCACAAGTTTCATGAGCATGTTCACGTTCACGCCAGAGTGCCCGACGATGGTACGCGAGCTGGCAGGAGCATGTCTGCAATACGATCCGTCGCTGCGACCCAGCGCCTCGTACATTGCAGCAATGCTGCACATATAGGCAGCAAACTCGTCAGCGAACATGATAGCAAAGCTAGTAAAACATACTAAGTACAATAGAAAAGAGCAATCCGTGTTGAAGGATTGAAAGGGACGTGGCGTGAAGATTTCTGCGAGAGGTGACATCACTTCTTCGTTAGCACTTGGCAATTCTTCGTCATGGCGTCACGAGCTCAAATTGGGGCTGATGCGCCCCGCCAAGGATCTCCGGTCCATATCAAAAACAACTGCAGCATTTGTCTCGACGGCATGGAGACGAACCTTGCAACGCTAGTGTGCGGACATGTTTTCCACCTCGCTTGTCTGCAACAGGCCTTGGTGAACAAGCGATCCTGTCCAGTGTGTCGACGCAAAACTAGTCCTGCGAATATTGTTCGCTTGTACTTCAGCAATCACACTCCAGCTGACGATGGCAGAAGAGGAAACTCGAGCAGCGGAGACTGCCGTATTACTTTGGAAGCGTCAACACGCATCCGGAACAGATCCGATGAACTCGCAGGGAGATGCAAGCGATGTGCTACGAGCTGCGCCGCGTCAAATCCGTCCAACGCATGACTTCGAGCCGGTCGTTCCGGCTTGAAATGGACTTGGTGCACTACAAGCAGCGCCTGGAGCAGACTCAGAGGCAGCTGCAGCGTGTCCAACATGACGTGGACTCGACTAAAGAGCAGCTAAGAAGCTGGAAGCGGATCGGTAAGCGGATCGGTAAGGTGTCGTCGCCTGCAAAAAGAGTTCGATCACTCATACGTTTCCGTTGTGACGCAGCGAGCAAGACCTACACGCAGCTGAGCACTGCTGCGCGGGCCAAGGCGGAGCTGGAGACTCGGGTCCGCGTCGTCTCCGATCGAGCACATGAGCTGTGGAGGCGTCGCCATTGTCGATGCGAGAGCCGCATCGTCATGAAGCAGCTTGTCGCGGAGCTCACTGCTGCCCTGGAGGAGCCCTCGCAAGTCGTCTGCTGTTCGCGTCACCGGAGCGCTGCTGGACAAGCTGCTCTGCTGCCACGCTGAGCACTCGATCGACGCCGCAGGGACGTCTGTGCGACCTCTGAGGATCTTGGCCCATGCTCTACGCAGGCAGTGGCTGACAGGCACGGACCGGGACCAGAAGTGGCCACGGTCGTCTTCGTTGCATTGCAGCGTGTCTGTCCGTCTTGAATACAATTCTCGTCGTGCAGTGTCTTGGTTAGCGTTCGAGGACCGCCACGGCGACAGCACCAGCCAATTGCTTGCAGATACCGTGGCAACGAGGTCGGCCCGCTACGTGTACGCGCACGCCACCGCGTGTGTGGCAGCAGCTGCGCGCCGTACAGCGATTGGGCGCCGAAGAGTCGGAGGGCGTGAGTCACCAGGGATGGGGCACACCGAATGTCTTGCTCAACGTATGGGGCGGAATTTCGAAGCAGCGAAATCGGCCCAGCAGGTGTCCATTGGCCCAAAATGGCGATTTTCGACCACCATCCGCTTTGCAGAGCCTCAAGTGTTGCCCCGCCCCAGCGCGGCTCGCACTCCGGCCGGCTCGCAGCGTATTGATACAGCCCGGCTCGCTCCGAGAGTCGGCACATAACGGATCCCGTGCTCCCGCGAGGCTCGCGGCGTCCAGTGGTTCTGCCGAGAGGCGTCAGGCCCAGTAGCGAAGCAATCAACATACCCCTTTAGCTCGGGGCTTGTCTCTGGCTCAGCTCCGTGACCCGTTCTCCTGGCCTCCTGGTCCGCCAAAGCACTTCCGATCTCGCTGCTAGAACCAGCAGTCCATTAACTCGTAGCACCGAGTCTCAAGTGGCCAAGTACTCTGTCCTTCTCTGCCTGCACCCTTGCAGATCCGCCGGCTGTTCGTGTATCCAATTGGGCCCTATTTCAACGACCACCACAGTGAATGCACTACCGTTCCTCCCTTGCTGCATGAAGAACCAAGCCCCTGACGACGCCGACATGAGCGCTGCTTGGCTACACGCGACCAACGACCCCGTCAGGATGGGTACGGCGTGCGAGAAGGGGCCTCGCCAGCGCTGCCACTCGGCGACGCCAGACGCCAGTTCGACGCCGTCATGAACACGGACCAAGAGGGGCGAGCCTCGGCCGTCGTGGCCAGCAAGAGCTCGCTCGCCTTCATCTTGGGCGGCGATGACGAACACGTTGCGGGCACCGCCAATTTCGGTACGTCGTTGATTTGCTAGTGGTAGTTGCTAGTGTTCGTCACGCGCTAATGGCATCTCTCCACCTTCTTTTTACATGGTGTGCAGCTGATCTAACTGTCAGTTCGAGAGCTGCGACCCGAGCCGCGCCGGCTTCGGAGAATGCAGCGGCCAATGCAGCCACCCGCACGCCGCCCAAAGCAGTTAAAAAGTCGCGCATTTGCAAATTTGAAAACTGCACGCGCTACGTGGTGAACCGAGGACTGTGCATCGGCCACGGAGTGCGTTCTTGCTGCTTTTGTCCTTTGCCAATTTCTTTTAGCGTGCCTGTATCTGACTGCTATCTTCAACTGCTTTTTTCGCTGTGCGAATCAATTCTGATAACAGGGCGGCAAGCGATGTGCGGTCGCGGGGTGCACGAGCAGTGCTAAAAATTTGGGCGTGTGCTGGAAGCACGGTAAGACTTGCAGTTCGCTCAGATTTTTCAAAAAGGTGGCTTCACGATTTGCTTAACAAACTTTTGTTCACATTACTACAGGCGGCTCCACCAAGTGCACGGTGGCCGGCTGCGAGAACCGAGCCAAGTCCCGTGGCGTGTGCTGGTCGCACGGAGGAGGTGCGTGTGCGCTGCATTTGCTTCTCAATTATTTTTCACTGTGGCCGATCCGAACAGCTTACACTACTTTTTTATTTTATTTTGTTTTTCAGGCCGGAAGTGCAGCGAAGAAAATTGCACCAAGACGGCCGTCTCGCATGGTCTCTGCTGGGCTCACGGAGGAGGTGAGCTGCATGCTTTTATTTGTCTGATTCATTCTTGACATGCTTGACCGCATGGATACTTACATACGTGAGCTCTTTCCCCTGTGCTCTTTCATCCTTGTTTTGTGTGGCTGTTGTCTGTGCTCCCACTAATCAGGCAAGCGCTGTGTTGTGGAAGGTTGCCGCAAGCCTGCGTATGAGCGCAACGGCAACGTGTGTTCGCTGCACCAAGGCGCCAAGGGTGGATCATTGCAATCCACCTCGAAGCGATGATGACGGTCCCGCGGGTGCTGCGAGACGATCGTGGCGACATCCAACAAAAGGCCCGATGCGGGGAGCCACTTGAAAATAGGGAGGGAGCGTTAAATATTTATTGACCGGATAGTTTTGACGCACTTCAAGCTTGTAGAGACAAATCATCCAAATTCATTTGAATTCTGCATCTTTGCCATGTGAATATTTTCCTCTTGATGAGTCCGAATATTTTTCACGGACACATAGACCACTGGTCGAAAGCAGACAACGGGAGGTGTGTTGCGACTTACCTTCGAGGCTCTTGCCTTCAATTCCGTTACGCATCAAGTATCAGATGAGGCAGTACAGTATCCGATCTTGTTGCAACTTTTTACCTTTTGCTTCGTCTCATTTTTTGTTCGTCATACGGGTGAGTCATACTTAAAACAGGCACGACGATATCCAAGGCATACAGTAATTGGTATTCGGTTTCATACAATAGACTGCTTGTGTATACAAGGGAAGTATCCTGCTTGTTTACATGTTGCGGGGCTGATATCCACGCGCTCTGCTCAATGCAGCAGATTGTTAGCTCACTTGTACGCGCACGTCAGGCACTACAGTTTCATCGCGCCGGTCTTGAGAGCAAACGCCACGTCCGACATTGACGGTCGCTTGGCGGGGTCTTTTCCAAGCACGCGGCAATCGTCTCCTTCATGACTCCAGAGCAAAGGTGGCTCAAGCGGAACCCTGTCTTCTTGGCTGTAGGTGACATCATCTCTTCGCGTCCTGGCCTCTCCAGTGACATCCTTCTCGCATTCATCACTGGGGTTTCGCCAGTGTCGATCTCCACGAGCACCACGCCGAATGCGTACACATCTGATCTCTCCGTCGGCTGCTCGCCACGCAACACTTCCGGCGCTACGAAAACCCTGCACTCGTTGTCGAGTGGCGACAGCTTGACGTAGTGGAAGATGCTGAAGATGCTCAGCTTAGCAGAGTAGTCGTTGTCCAACAGGATGTTGAACGCATTCAATCGGCCATGCACAATGTTCTGCTTGTGCAGGAACGCCATGGCTTCTGAGATCTGCCGAGCGATAGCATGCTGCTTTGGCACAGACAACTCCACATTGGGATTAACTGTGCAGTCACGGAGCGCACCCTTGTCGACATATTCCACAACAGCGCAGAGCTCCGTGCCGTCTGCATCCCACATTGCGCCGCGGAAGGCAGCAATGCGCGGGTGCTTGAGCTCGAACATGAGCTCGATCTCGGTCACAAAGTCTCGCAGAAGCGCCTTCGACGCAGTGTTGCTCTTGATTTTCTTGACGAGCACAGCCTCATGCTTGTACTCGCCCAGCCACAGCTCTGAGCGACTGCTGACACGCAACATCTTGTGCAGGAACACATCATCATACGATAGTCGCGTCAGTCCGATGTAGCCGTCAGCCACCGACGCGAGCAGCTCAAAGTCTGACGTTGTCTGGCTGGAGGCATTGGAATGTGGAACCCCCAACTCCATGTACGGATGGTCCGACATGTCGCCCATGCCGATTGCAATAGACGGTGTGGTGCTGTTCATGAGTTTGGGCTGCTCGTTGCGACGGCGACGGCAGTACCACCAGATGAAGAGGATCAGCAACAGCAGCGCCACCGCCCCAAGACAAGCACCGATAATAACCCACGTCTTGCTTGATCCAGAGGAGGATGAAGAGCCCTCTGTTGTTGTAGGCACTGTCGTGGCAGGCTGTTCCGGGACTGTATTTGACCCGACGTCTGATCCATCCGCTCCCACGCAGAAAGTGAAAGACTCGTTCAGCGCGCTTTGGACCGTGGAACTTGGACAAGCGCTCGTGTTGGTAGTGCCATCCACCGTAAAAGTTGCAAATTAGCGAGGAACGTGAACTGGGCCGTCGTCAGCTCGGACGCGTTGATAGGATTATCGTCCAGCGTCAGAGACTGCAGCTTTGATAAGTTAAAGACGGATTCGGGGATGGATTGCAACGAATTGCCGTGAAGATACCTGAATAATAAATAATTAAGAGTATTGAAAACAAAAGCAAAAAGAATGCAGTGGAACGTACAGTGTGGTGAGCTTAGGAACGTTGTCTGCGACGATTTCAAAATTCGTCAACGCATTTGACGACAGATCGCTGCAAAAGATGGATAAATAAAAGAAATGTCAGTGGCGGCGCGTATTATTTGTACCTCCAGCTAGTCCACGTACATTGCAGTAAGGTTGGCGAAGGATTCACCTTGGAACTCGGAATCTACTTCCGTGATGGAGTTGTTGGTTAAATTACTGTAAAAACACAACAAAATCGTCAGCTCCGAAAATCCCCTCAACATCAGCCTACAATTCCATCTTACATGACGGTGACCGAGTCTCCTGCCACAACCGCCGTGGGGATGGCAGTCAGTGAGCAGTAATTGAAGGATCTGTCCCAACATACACCACTTAATCAGTTCCATCTCCTCTCCCGAGCCAAGATACTTCAACTCACATTCTCTTGACACTGTTGAGTGGCAACGCACTGCCCAGTCCGGACAGCGTCAGGTTCCAGAACGTGACTTTGTCCAGCGTGGACTTCGGTTGGATGTTCATGGAGGCCAGCTCCAGCGTGCCCGTCAGCGGCTCTTCTTGGCTGCCTGCTCGTTGGAACGTCAGGTCCGTCACGTGGTCGTCCAGCTGCAGCAGACCCACGCGCTCGAAAGGTCCTGCGCCGGCCGTGTCGTTGCTCTCGGCCGGCTCAAAGATCCACTCGCTGGCGCTCGAGGCGAAGGCGTCCAGGCAGAGCGCCGACTGTCCGGACGAGAGCGTGACGCAGTTGGTGTCGTTGACGCAGTTGATGGTGTTGGCCGAGGACTGGCCCACCACCACGCAGGCGCTGTTGCTGCTGCAGCCGCCGTTGCAGCTCGTGGTGAGCGTGTTGAGCGTCCCGCTAGCTGTGCTGCTCGAGTCCGAGCTGGCGGCCCTCGCTGTTGAGGCCAGCACCGCCAGCGCCAGCGTCCATAGCCGCATAGGTATGTCGTTCCCTCTACAGAGGGGAGGTCCCAGACGTGGATAGATACACTGCCTTCTGTCGCGTATCAGAGTGAGTGGGCTCACCGAGAGCAAGCAGGGTCTTGGGCCCTGGGCCTGCGCCGCCAGAGGAGAGAACAATGAGGGGAGGGGCGATAGTCGGCGCCTCGAGTGGGTGGGAATCGCGCCGCCGACGGCTCTGCGCGCGTTCCGAGCCGGGAAAGCCGCGATGCCACGACCGACATCACGGTCAATTTGTGTGGGCTCCTACGCAGATGAGCCTGCAACACCACAATGCACCTCTGCAGTCAAGGAACGGTTTTCGACCAATGAGAGCTGGAATCAGGAGCATACAAAGCAGTCGATTATGTCTGAGTCGCTTCGCACATCGAAAGACTTGGCCCGGCTGCGCGCGTGGGAAAGGGGCAACAGATACCGCTTCGACGCCGATGCAAAAGGCAACTTGCAATGGTTGCCTTGCTCGCCTCTCACGTTTGCTTCGATCCTCTTCTCGCCACCACACGCGATGGACTTTCGGCACGGACGCAAGTCAAATTCAATCAAGCGCTCCTCCGCGCGAAATACTATATTTACTGGCCCGAATTTGTGGCGGCCGTCGAGATCGCGTGCAGTACAAAGTTGCTTTCAATGGCTAGGAGGCTTTGGGCCAAGACGTATCGTTTGGTTTTGACCATCAGGATGTCGTGGGTAATCGGCCTACACTCCCTTGCTCTGCGGACCGGGCTTCAGATCCTTGCGCAGCCACGCCACCGCCGCGCCAAACACCTCGAGAGCTCGCCGCCGCTCTCTCGTTAGGAAGGTCGGGTCCAGTGTCTGCCGCAGCAAACACAAGCTGCTCACCGGGTGCGTGGCCAAAAGGTGCGTCGTCCTTGGTGCTGAAGAGCGCCAAGCAGCTCCACGGCGGCCAGTTGATGGTCCGTCGCGGCCACGCTGTCCCGCTGCTGAGGCAGCGCCACCAACTCGCACACGAGATCCAGCAACTGGATCGGCGACCCGGAGCTGCAATTGCTGCAGTGTCTGCCTGTGTTGCTGTCGACGATGCCGTACGGAGTGCTCTGCATGACTTTCGCTGCAGCGAGCTCGTCTTCCGCGGCACAGGTGCGCTTGGCCTTGGCCACGACTTGCCGGTACACTGGCTGCACCGTCAGCGCCACAATCTTCTCGTAGACCATCATGTGCAGGTCGACGGCGTTCTCATCGAGTCCGCTGATCTGCATGAGCTCTGTCATCTTGTGTGTCAATACCTCGTGGTGCAGTGTTGCAACACAGTTGCGGATACTTTGAAGTGACGACCCACCGCCTGCAATCCACACATTCTGCTTGAAATCGACCAGGAACTTGTGCAGGAACCGCGTGGCAGACTGGCGGTCGTCCGCGAACAAAGCCTCTAAAGCCATCTCGAGCCGCTCGCGCGTGTCTTGCACCGACACCAGGAGGACGCAAATATGTCGGAACGAAGCAAACGGCGTATTGGAGCTTTCACTCGAGCCCACATGCATCTGCGACTCAGCAATGGTGCTGATTCCTGATGTTGACGACATGGTTGTCGCTAGTGATGACATGGTCATGGCCATCGACGACGAGGCAGCAAATTTGTTATTCGCGTTCGCCGTCGATAACGCAAAGGAAGACGCTGCAGAAGGTGTCACGTTGGTCTCGTTGGCTAGAATTTGCTGCGAGCGGAGCTGGTGCAGCCGTGGCGTGGCGAAGTCCATGTTGAGGTTGTTGAAAAGTGCTGCACTCGAGCGGTCATCTCGGCCGCAGATTCGGTCGGTGCAGTCTTGCCACGTTGAAATGTACGACTCGGTCGTGGTGGAGGTTTAAGAAGAGCATTCTCCAGCACGTTAAGCGTCATGTACTGCCGCTCCAGCTTGTCCAAGTCCAGCATCTTCTTTGGGGTGAAATAGCTGATCGATCGCAATCGCTCGAGCATGACGCCAATCACGCCGATGAAAGGGATGATGGAAGTGGTTGATACATCGCTGGACAGCGGCGGACGGACGCTTTCAACACTCTGTTTCCGCCGCAAATTCTCGAACCCGCCAGAGTGATCGCAAAGCCGTCGCAGTTCAGTGAGGCGCGTCTTGTACTTGGCGCGAACCTTTTTCCACGTTATGGGCATCCGCGAAGACATCAACGGCAAGTCTCCTAGACAGCCCACACACGCCATTACCAAGTGAAAATTGTTCAGCGGCGGTGCGCTTGCAGCCATGGCAATGGAAATAATGTCTTCGATCACTTCTGCTCGGTCCTTGGGGGTGTCCTCCACTAGCACCGACCAGACAAAATACGCAACCAGGCGATTGAAGTGATCGGTCATTTCCTTGGCAGCTTCTTTGGGGTGGTGCAGGAACTCCCACGGATGCACATTCGACAGCTGCGTGTGGTGGAATAGTGTAAGCTGCTCGGCCATCTCGGAGCACGAAATCTCCCATAATACGGTCCGCAGTGGTTCGGCGAGGTACACTTCTTCCCCACCTAGATCGAAATCGTCTAATACATCCACGTCGAAAATCGGCGTCGTGTTCGTGATAAACGTTCCGCCTCTGGAGTTCGGAGCAAACAAGAGAGATAAATTGTCTCGTAGTCTTTGACTTCCTTCTTCAATTTTGGTAGGCGCATTGGTATCGATTGGCGTTGGAGGCGCCGCACCCGCACTCTTGGCACGCACCAAACTCGGGAAGGAGTGATTCCGTCGCTTTTGCGTAGTTGCGGGGCCGCGGTGGCGGGGATATACTACTCGGCGGAACAATTCCAGTCGAAGTGTAGAACGCAACGTCTGCGTCGTTTTCGCTTTTTGCGGTTCCTCTGGCGGCGTTGGTTAAAGCAATTGATTGCATGGGCGTGTCGTCGCTAAACCTTCGGAGTCGACAGTGAGGGAAGAATAAATCCACGAGGCCTTGCACGACTTCGGTCTTGACTTCCTCGCGTTTCGAGTAGATAGGGTGGAACAAGATATCGCGGACAAATGCCGCAATGTGGTGTTTCTGAGCACTCACAGCCCGTGGAGTAAATGACCCATTGCGAGGGTTCTCTCGCTGCTTCTCGCCGAGGGCCAGTAAGATATCGCTGACGCTAATTCCTGCAGACGCCACCACTCCAAGGTGCAACAGCACAACGCGTCCGCCATGCGGCGAGCTCTCAATTAACGTCAACAAGGAGCGAAGACGCTTCCACCGCAGCTCCTCTTCACTTCTAGTGGCATTAATCTTGGCTCGTCGATCGGAGGGCGACGCGTTCCTGGTGTTCATAGTGGGCACAACTTCCCGAGGAGTGATAAACGAGTCGACCTCGGCGGCCCCCATGGACCGATGGCACTGCATGACCGAGTCGCGGACGCTCTGCAACGCGAGAAGTGCATCGTTATACCCTTCGATGTCCTCCTCGACCGAGTCGCTCTTTTCCGTCCCCGCACTCATCGTGGAGCTTCGACGAAGAAGTCTCTCCTTGTCGTCGAACTCCTCTTCCGAGAGGAGATCCGTCGCATCCTCGTCACACTCAGCGTCTGCTCCAGGCAGTTCCTGTGCGCTTACAATCGCGTTAATCCATTCGTCGCGAGAAGTCGAAGAGCGGAAATCCAACACCGTGTCGTGTCCGAGAATTGAAATCGTCAACAGCGACTGCCCACCCAGGAATGTAAGCTTTACGTTGGCATCGAGAAGGTCGATCTGAGCGAACGAAGCGTGAGTACTCGAGGCGATAAGGCCAATAAATACAACAAATACCAACCTTTGCCTTGATCGCGCCCTCCCGTCGCCGTCGGATGATCATTTCACCTGTGCGAACAACTACAAAGCGATCCCGCCACTGCTCGCCGACAAGTTAGCGGATAGCTGTCGTAAACTTGGCAGGAATCGAAGCAAACTCACCATCAAGTGTCCACGGACAGCTACGGTGCCTTCCTTGATTGTCTCCGCATTGCCCACCCTGAACAGCAAAGCAATCAGATCGTTAGTGGCCTGCATCGTCACGAATCCTCAAGCACAGGAGCGCTCGTCTCACGTGGACGACAACACTGTGGGGTCCATTGCGAGGAGAGCCCGATGACCCCGATGCGCTAGGGGGTGAATAGATAGATGGTCGTTCGCGCTGCAATCGCGATGTCGCCGGGTCAACGCGGCAATCAGTAGAGGTGCGAAGGCGGGCGCACCCACCGCCTGGGGCGTCTGGTTCCGACTTTCGCTCCGTGTATACGAGCGGAGCACTCTTCCACTGTGGTCACTGGTGCGGCACCAGTGGTGCCACCCGGAGCCACGGGGCTATGCAAGTATTCTTAGCGCCATCTGCATGCACGTCACTTGACATCTGCTAATTTGGCAGGAGAACTGAACAACGAGGCGGCCCAAGGTCTCCGATGCAACAATTTCGGCGTGGATCGTAGTACAATGCAGATGCCTCCGACAATCAACCGCATACCCGAGGCAGATGACCAGCAGAGCACGAGCTGAGATGCAACACGAGAAGAAAATCAAACAATATTGACGACACCTGCTTGCTTAGTTTGCTGCAGCTAGACCGACGTCGAGCTCGCTGAGTCAGCATCGTCCTCCCGCTTCCGTTTGTTGGTCGCGTCAGCCTCAGCATTGTCCTCTTCCGGCTTGACGTCGTCCGCGGGTTCCTTCTCACCGTCCGACTCGTTCTCTTCCGACGGCATTTGCGGCGCCTCGGGCTTCAGAATCGTGAACCGCAGGTCGCAGTCGGCCGAGCTCGAGTGGTTCTTGACATAGTAAACATTGCCCGCTGGGACGTAGAACTCGTCGCCTGGACTTAGTAGGAAGTGGGTCGTGTGCTTGCTCGTGAAAAAGTCGTCGTCGGTCTCCGGCGCCAGCGCCAACTCCAGCGACTTGGGCTGGCACCCCGTCACGTAGAATAGCTGCACAGCTGCGCCGACACCCTCAGGCTCCTTCCAAGCGCCAGGAGGAAGCACCACTCGGCCGGAAATCCACCGCGCAAAAGGCGCCGGGCTGAATAGGTTGAAACTCTGCCCCGCGTAGGCGTGCACCACGGCGCCGCCACGCTGCTCCGTTGGGAGCTTGCGAAGGCGGATCTCGCTCGATCGGCAGATAATGTTCAGGTCGTTCATGCAGCCGGCCTGGCTGTCGAACAGCGTAGCCCACTCGCTGTCCACGATGCGCTTCCTCACGTCTGCTGGCAAGTCCTTTAGCGTCAACGCTCTGCTGTTGTTGGTCCTCTGCGAAGGTGGCTTCGCTTTCTTGCGGTCCGAGGACTTGGGCGAATCGGCTCCAAGACGCTCGACGCCAACGACCGTCGGCAGCACTGCGCCTACACCGACAAACGTGCGTTCATACACCATGTGCTCGCTCTTGAACCAGGCCAGCGGTTTGAACCGCCGCCGCTTGGATCGACGCAGACCAGTGCTGTCGCCACTATCGCTCTCTTCCTCCATTTCATCCAAAATTCTGGACGCGTCGGGAAGGCGGTCGCGAACTGGGCCCTTGGGCGCTTCCGGCTCATTGTAGTAGCTGTCATCTCCCGTCTCGCCACCAGTGTCGCTGCCCGCTTGGAAGGACTCGTCGTTATCGTCGTCCGTTTGGATGGATTGGACGGAGGTGTCTGTCCCTGGAGGGTTCGTCCTGATGCCGTAGTTGCCAGTCGGCCGCGGTCGTCGACCCGTCGGTGCCTGCCTCTTGGCGGATGCCTTGGTTGATTTCTTCTGCGCTGTCTTTTTCTTCGGCTTCTTCGTGCTGCCGTCCTTTTAAAGAGTTCCTTGCTAATGCTCGGAGACACTGAATTCTTGCCCGCAAACGACGGAATGGGCTTCAAAGTACGGTCACTCGCTGCAGACACACCACCGCAGATAGGTTAGACGCATATCCCAACCAATAACCCCCTCTTGAACGAACCATTCGACATGGGAGTGACGGCCCCTCATTCACAGAGAACGGGCTAGCCACATCGGCATCGAAGCCACGGCCACCGAACGATTCTCGCCGACGCGCCTTTGCCTCTTTTGTTGACGGTTTGCTGCCACGTCGGTCACGTACAGTGACATTCATATCGATATCATCCATGCCTGGAGATCCCGGCGGTGATCCGGCGCCGAAATCAAACGACACATCGCTTCTCGCCGGGGATGGAGGAGCTGGCGGCGGAACATCCTTCTGCGTCTTCTCATCTTGAGAGAAACGACTGCTAGTCCTCGACGCCCGCGATCGGACAGGAGCCCTATCGATCTCCATGCTCACCCGCTCGGGACTGCTGACTTCCGCCAGCTCCACTTCATGCTCACTGGAGCCTGACAAGTCGGCCGACGTGTCTGCTTCAGCGGATGAGTCGTCCTTCTCCGCTAACGCACACCCAAATATATAGTCAGCGCTTAATAGTATCGTACTCTCTTCTCCTCTGTGACTCACAGTCATCGTCGTCCACTGAGTCGTCCTGCATGGATTCTTCATCGGCCCAGAAGTCGTCCACGTCTTCGAACCCCTCGGCGTCTTTGCGAACGTCGCGCCGCACCACCACATCCGGCAGCCTAATTACGATAAAATATCATCATTTTTAATGCTAATTCTTGCTCATATTGGCAGCGTCAGAGAGCCTCACGCCGCCAGCCGTTTGGTGGCCATATACTGCTTCAGCTTCTTGGCGTCCACCTTGGAGGCCGCCCTGCAGCAGGAAAGCAACAAGTGCAGACACGATACTGTTAGACACGTCTAAGCTATACAGCAGAGCGTGGGGGACGCACTTGGTGCGCGGCATGAGCGCCTCGATGTCCTCCATCGCTGCGGTTCCCTCGATCAAGCGCGTGTTTTCAAAAAATTCAAATCAAGGAAAAATGTCCCGCGGGAATGTCACAATGTTCGGGTTCGGGCTAATTGAAAAATGCACACCGCTTCGGGCTGATAGTAAAATCCATACAAAAATCTAGACAGAACGTGATCGACCCAGTCCCGCGCAAGCCAGAACGCGCGAAACGCCCTCGGATTGCGGCAGCGACTTGGCGCAGGACAGGCAGCCCCACGACAGCCCAAGCAGTTCCCAACAAGCCAAGCTAGACGCCCATGCAGAGCGCCACGTTCACTGTGGCGCCGCACCAGCTGGAGCAGGCCTACAAGGCCATCCGCACGTCCCCACCCGAGCCCAAGGACCTGGAGCAGTCGGCCAAGCTACAGAGCTTCATGGACGAGAACTTCCCCACCGAGACGCCGGCCAACATCACGCGCCGTGCGATGATCCTGGCCGAGCTGCGCTCCATATTCCGCGCCTGGGTCAAGCAGGTGTGCATGAACA
The DNA here is from genome assembly GCA_011947325.1 of Phytophthora macrochlamydospora. NCBI lineage: Eukaryota > Oomycota > Peronosporomycetes > Peronosporales > Peronosporaceae > Phytophthora > Phytophthora macrochlamydospora. Next base: position 465,379 of record JAAVTH010000077.1, on the reverse strand, counting down.
AGGGCGTGCCCGAGGAGATGGCGGCCGACGCCGGCGGCCAGATTCTAGTCTCGGGCTCGTACCGCTTGGGGTCAACGAGCCGGGGGCCGATATCGATACCATCTGCGTGGCGCCGCGCCACGTCACCCGGGAAGACTTTTTCTCGACGCTCAAAGAGATTTTCCTGCAACATCCCAAGGTGTCGAACCTCGTGGCTATCGAGGGCGCCATCGTGCCGCTGCTGACTTTTGACTATGAAGAGATCAACATCGATCTGCAGATTGCCATCCTGCCCAGGAACTCCATCCCGGAGAACCTGAACATTCTGGACGACCATGTTCTGGTCGGGGTGGACCCCGCTACCGAGAAGAGTTTGAATGGTCCTCGTGTCACAGAGCTGATGATCAAACTCACGCCCAACAGAGAGCTTTATCAGTGTGCTGCGCATTGTGAGACGCTGGGCCAAGCGCCGCGGACTCTACTCGAATAAGATGGGGTATTTGGGAGGTGTCAATTGGTGTATTCTGGTTTGCTTTATCAACCAGCTGTACCCGACTGCAGCGCCATCGACGCTGCTGCTGCGCTTCTTCATGGTGCTCTCGAATTGGAAGTGGCCGCTTGCTATTCAGCTCTGCAAAACGCACGACTCGAACTTGGGTCTGGAGGTCTGGAACGCCAACGCTGGTCACAACCGGTAGGTATTACTTTGATAAACGGGAGCTGTAATGTGTAGTCTAATTACGTGGTAAATTATTGCTCTGTGCAGATACCAAGTGATGCCGATCTTGACGCCTGCGTATCCATCGATGAACTCGTCGTTCAACGTGTCGAATCACACTCTGGCTGTGATGAAGGAGGAGTTTAAACGTGCTCTGACCATGGTGCAGGACGTGCTGAGCAAGGGCGGCTCGGACTGGTCTTCTCTTTGAACCGTCGGACTTTTTCGCCGTCCACCAACACTACCTCGCGGTCGAGGTGTACACGGAAAAGGAAGACGAAGAGGCGGCTTGGTGCAGCTTTTGCGAGTCTCGAATGCGTAAACTTGTGGAATCCCTGGCCTATAACCCCGCACTTTGCCGCCTGCGTGCGTTTACGAAGAAGTTCCCGCTAAACTTCGTGACGGCTGGCGATGCACAGCCCAACGGAGAAGCTCCGCCAAACCCAGCAAGTTTGGGACTTGCTTTTACGTGGGATTTGACATTGACCGTCGTCAGCTGCACAGTCGCGAAGTGAGCATTGATAGCTCGGTGGAGTACTTTAAACACAATGACTTGTATCGCTGGAACAAACGTACACCAACGATGGACGTGAGAATTACGCCCATTGTGTGGAAGTCGCTGCCCGAGTATGTGTTTGAAGAGCTGGGCGGACGAACTGCCGCGCGAACGGCTCGTCGGGAGTTCATGAAGAAGAAAAAGGACGAAGAGAAGGCGGCTGAGGCCGTCGCTGCACCGAGCCCTCCGCCCTCGGGTGATGAAGGTGTGAAGGACGGTTTATCGCAAGATACGGATGGTGGTGTGGATGTGGGTGGTGGCGAGAAGGTGGCTTCACTTGCCAACGATATTGCCAATGGAAAGGGAGTATTTCGCAGCCTGGGAGCCCTGATCCTGCCACAGAAGGAGGCGATGATGTCGCCAAGACGACTGACTCACTTCAGAATACGCCGGTCAAGCCTAAGAAGGAGGAGTCGACTGGTTCGCCGGAACTATCAGGTAAGCGTGATCGGGATGGTAATGCTGTGGTTGGAGCTGGCAGCCCCGACGGGAAACCTTTGGGTGCTGCCGATACGTCAACGAACGGTGCGGCGGCTCACGGGGTGCCTTCACCTCCTGTCAAGGTGGTGAAGAAGCCTTTGGAGCAGGCAGCGGCTCCCGCAGCCGTGTCATCGCCTCGCAAGAGACGTAAAATGAAAATCACTTTTGCCAAACTGAATTGAGAAGGTTGTGCTCCGTGGAGAGATGAACAACGCATGGCAAAAAAGAGGGACAAAAGAGCACCATGGTGTGCCACTCATCCAGAAAAAGAGAGAACGATCCCATAAAAAAGAGGTAGTAGTAGCACAGCAGCAGCGAGGACGGGGGACGAGAGCAGCAGTCGTGAGCAGGCTTGTCTTCGGTTGAGCAGCGAGCAAGCCGCCGGATGTGTGTATGCTTCCAGGTTCGCGAACGAGAACGATACACCAAGTGCGGTGCAAGATACGTCGGGCGAGTAGCGAGCGCTTCCTGTACTCGAAGACGGTTCTTCTTTGAGTCGGGACAAATAGATAGGAAAACACCCTTGAAGCTGGATCAGGCAGCCTCCTGATCGAAGCTTACAAGACCAATAAAAAATAAATAACTATGAAAAGCATCGTTCGGCTTGTGCATTCCTTAATTCGAGAACAGGAAAAACGAGACCAGCTTCAGCCAAAATACCTCTTCGTCTTCCGTGAGTTCACTTTGGTCGAGAAACATTCCAAGTCGAAATCTGGCACGCGACGAATTCGAATTCGTTTGAGCTTGCGAACACGAAGCCAACACACGCTGGAACTTACTTTTCCAGTCTTGATCTGCGAGTTGTTGTCGCCCTCCAACTTTCAAGGGAGCTGATGGACCAGCAAAGTATCGTATCATCACATTTGCTAAAAACGTTTCCCGTGTCGATTGAGTTGATGATGTGTTTCCCGCTAGTAGTTTTACTCGTGCTGAGGCGAGTGATGTGATCCCCAATGAGCTTCGATGGCACAGAGCTCGCAGCGCTTCCTCTGTTTGATTCGATAGCCACACTCCGAAGTCCACCAAAATTGACTGATCATAGCTTTTTCGATACGATCCCTCCTTTCCGATTTCCGTATAATGCATTGGCAACAGTTCGCACAGGTGAGAACGACAATAGTTAGAAAATAGTCTCAACGTAATGACTTCCGTGGCGCATGTTAACTGCGGCATTTGCTGTAACCGGAATACTGCATGCAGTACGTTTAGGTACTGTGGTAGCATCAGCTGAGCCTCCTCACGCCCAAACTGTAGTGCTCGAGAATTCAGTTGAGACGACCACCAACCAGTGCCCCAATCAGCTACAGTCAACTCGTTTTCTCCGTAATCGCCGTCCTCATCATCCGTGGAGCTACTTGACGCAAAATATGAACGGAAAATATCGAGCAGCCGGTCATCACTATCCTGCGCCGCTCTCACATCCAGGTTGTGCAGTTGTTGGAGCTCATCAGTAAAGTTTGCAAGACCCCCACCATCTTGTCGCTGCCGACGTTTTAGATAAACCACATTTGAGTTTCGTAGAAGCTCCAATCGAAGAGTGTTGGCCGATCGCTTTTCACGACGCGGATCGGTTGATGGTGCGGTAAGAATCTCTACAGGGTAAAACCCAGGATCGTCGATAGTAAGCCGCGCGACTGAAGCTATATCTGGGAGAAGGCATGGTGTCTGTAAAGTCTGAATTTTGTGCTGTTCCACATTGTTCCCATCGCTTCCAGGGACAAGATCCACGTGTACTTGGACGGCACAACTCGTTTGAGAGTTCACGTCCACGGTCTCCAGCAATCGTGACGTGTCAACCGCAAGGATGTAGAGATGGCGGAATGCTTGCAAGTGATATTTGTTATCAGCGGTATTCATCGGGGCCATCGGATACAAAGAAATCACAAGCGCTGCAATTGCCTCTTTTGACCGTGAGACTGTGGCACGTCCACCTCCCAGGAAAAGCAGCCCGATCGCCATACCGAGCGTCATGTGGTTGCCGTAGGTCATTCCCGCATCCACACGTTGACGGAGAGTCACTGAACGTAACAACGTCAGTGTTTCCACGTTCCCTGTTCCTGCATCGACGAGGGCCAGCGCCTGTGCACAAACTGCTAGACAACGCTCAACAGTTGCTCGTTCTGTGGAACTAGCGATAACATTGCTGCTGCCACGTAGCAGCATCGTAGACGACGTCTTTGCTCGTAGTTCGCGGAAATGGATAAAATACTTGCGGAGTGTAGCACGTGCAGTCACATTACTCGTACCAGCAAACCGCAGGCCAATGCTCATGCACGCCCCCGCAACAATATTTGCGTACGACTCGCAATTTGAATGAAGATCGTCATGTGAATTGTTAGGTGGTCGTTTTGACTCTCGTCCAGCACTTGCTTGGATCTGGATAGACGTGTAAGCCTCGAGAAGTTGTGCTGGGACTTCGTGCGCTTCAATCCAATCTGCTGTTGGCGTAACTTCATCCCACAAGATCAGATTCTTGGCTAGTGTTCGAATGAGCAAGATGTCGGGGCGAACGTAGTCCAACAGAATGAGGGTGTCGGGGACTTGTAGCTGTGCTGCCACCACTTTGTTGTTAGTCTGCATGTACATAAATGCTAGTGCCAGGGCGCTCCCACAAGCAGTCACACCAGTATTGACATGCTCCCCACCTCCACGTAAGTTGTTGCGATCATGGGTATGCTTCGCATCTCTATCGGCCCCAGGAGAAGCCCCATTGCTACCATTGGATGAGTCATTCCTTGTTGCACTCCCATTTGCAGCAGAATTAAAGCTACCACCACTGCCAAACGCTTGCCAACGGCGACCACGATATAGACAACTCCCAGGCGCGTTGGTATCTCGATATTGATGGGCACCACCAATGATATACCTGTGCAGCTTTTCCTCGAGTTTTAGGTCAGCTAGCCCCGGATCTCCTGTTGTGCTTTGGCCCCGACCCAAAACAACCAGACCTAGAGCCATACCTGCCGCAAGGGAATATCCTTCCAGCTGATCGAACGAAGTCGTCGACAAAACTGCATTGCTGTTATTGCCTAAGAATTGCGCACTTGATGGAGAGCGTGCAATCTCGGTAAGTAACAGCTCTGTCATCAATCGGTAGCCCGTACCTTGGTACAATATACCAAGTCCTAACAATGCTGCAGTCTGTGTGGACGCTGGGACAGAAAATCCGGCAAATGGTGGTGGCAATAGCGATGGAACATGAAGACACAGCATCTTCGATACTGATCGCTCCAACGCCAATTCGAGTCCCGTCCCTAGAAGTGGCGTGTTATCCGAAGTTGACAGCTCCGGGAATCCTGAAAATAAATGATCGGCTTCAAGCTCAACATCGGCATTTTCAGAGGAGACATCTTGTGAAGCAGAGTTACTCTGACGTTCAGCAACTCCTCACTACCCGCAGGCTTTGCCATTTTTTTGCTGTTTACGTTTACGCCGACAATGAGCTGCGGTACTGGCCATACCCAGCATGATCGCCACCGTCACAAACTCATTCGATAGAGATAAATAATTGTAAACGTCAGCCATGGACAAACATTTCAAGTGTCCGCGTAGTCCAATCCCCAGCAGTAAACCAGCGTGCGACGCGTATGACTCTTCCAAATTGCGGCCAGAAGGGTCTAATGACTGGGATGTCGGTAATTGTCGGCCACCCGACGCCCCAGGGAATTTCTATGCGAGGATCCTCCAACTGAGGGGCGATGATACTTTATCCAGTGACGATTAATTACGCCAGAAAGATCGTGTGCTGGGAGTCGAAGACCTGTAGCGCAGCCGTTGTGGAATTGAGGCCAATACGTCAACTCCTTCGCGTAGCCTGACAAGTCCAGCTCTACGATTGCATTTGTTGGAGGCTTGCGACCAGTGAGCGGCAGTGCAGGGACACGCAATTGCCAAACATGAGTCTGAGCTGCCGAGATGTCGAAACTACCTAGAGTTACCATGCCACGAGCTACAGAAAGTGACATGGATCGCTTGCAGAGAAGCAGCAATCGAGCTTGTTGCTGTTGTGCATAGTCCAAATCCGACAGATCTGGCTGCTTCTCCAACTTTAAGCAGAGCGGGCGACTGGAACGTAGCAATCGTGCGACTTCTTTCATTCTCTGGTCGACAGGGAAAAGCGGCTGGCTACGCATGATTATCTCGTCCAGGCCATCACCGTCTTCGTGGCCTTCGTCCTCGCTGGTAATTATCGATTCTCCTTCTTTCAACTTCGAATTGTTGTTCTGGGTAGTGTGGGACGGATCAAGATTGGTCGACAAATACTCCACGTTTGATAAGCTGAGATCTTCTCTTCCAATAAATGCACAAATATCCTCGGTGATGGAAGGTGGCGGATGATGTTTCACACTGCGAATTGCTTGCACGATAGGAAAACTTAAGCCAGTAGGTAAGTCGTCTAGCTGTAACACGCTGCCAACAGGATCTTGCGTAAGATAAACCAATAGGTCATATGCGCTTGAAGTTAGATGGTTATCTGTCTGGGTATCGTCCATTGATTTCGGAAATAAAATCTCATAAATTCGACAAACCGCTACGGTGCGCTGCAAAGGCATCCTCTGCTGCCATGCCGTGCTGAGCTGATTTTGGTGAGAAATGCCCTTCAATACCGGAAATTGCGCTGTACCAGGAGCTTCCGACCTCATCCGAGACTCGAGCCAACGATTCAAATCTGGCACACAACCATACTCAACAAAATGCAGCAGCCCATGCTCTCGCGTCTTGTGCCAATTTGATGAAGCTGGACTCGGCGTTAAGAGGGACAGAATGCAGTTATCCTGCTCGTAATACGAAATAAAGGGGTCCAAGCGTAATCGCTTTGCGATATCCAAAAGCAATTTTGCTAAAAGCAGGCGAGATCGGGATTGTGTAACCGAGAGCTTCAAATCTTCACAAAGCAAATGAAGGCCTGCAAATATAGTTTCCACGTAGTCATGAAGTCCATGTAGTACTTGCTCGGAGTCTCGTATATTCTCCTGATTATGACGTTGGGAGTTTTGATTCAAACGCTTTCCAGCAGGTAGCTCCATTGTTGCAAACAGCATCGCATGTTCGTACTGGTACAGGTCATGGTATTCATCCTGGCACATCCTATCAAATGATGACGCAGAAGACGAAACTGCATGATCTACCACGGACATTTCCGTATCGGAAGATACCAGTTCGTTGTCTTGGTCTTCAATGTATCGCTGTAGTAGATCATCAACACAATCATAAAAAGACTGCCATTCGAAACCCCGAATGTAGGTTCTCCTTCTCCAGCAGCAGCCTCAGTTTTGCCTTGTGCTCGGTGGATTAGTTGGGCTTTAAATATCGACAATGGAGAAGAAGGGAGGATATTATCCAGTACCTTAAACACTTGTTGGAGGAGAGGCAGCCCCAAAATTTCAAATGGGTGCTCGCATCGCCAAAGCTTGCCACCCAAGTCACCACACAAATCAGGGAACACAATTTCGTAGGCAAAACCCGCTTCAATGGATTTCAGATGAACGTTGCCCGGTAGACGAATTCTTGGAGACGTATGGCCAGCTGAGTTACCATCTGTGTCATCGGCAGGAAGCAAAAGGCCACAGATTGGGGTGCTTGCTCGATAAAGAACCAGGTTTCCATCTTTTCGCAGCACAACAATGTCTGCAGCCGCATCGTTGATTTGCAGTTCCTGATCTCCATATAAAACCCAACTTTTGGATCGCTGGCGGATCGGCACCGCATCGCGGCAGTGCAGAGTTTGATAGCTGCTTTCCTCAATGTGTCCGACAGATACCTGCCTCAGGAAAAGCGTCCCTGTGTCTTTGTCCATCATGCATAACAGTGGAAGGCCATTCGTATCTGATGCCAGGAATGCTTCCTTTGACGTTTCCCCTGGCGGAGTAAGCAGCGGCATTGTTAACTGCGGAGACGGAGGTACTGGCGATGCATTACCCGATGAGGACTGCGAACTTATCGGCGACAACAACATCGGCTTCGTCATCGAAGCCCCAACGCGAGGAGATCTCCACATCGGCATTGCCATCCAAACCGGTTCAATCCGAAGGCGAAATTCCTCCTGTTCACTTTTCAAACGGTATTTCGTCCACGTCGGTCCATCCACTACTCGCACTTGCGGCCTAGTAGACCGCTTCAGCGGCATTTTCATCAACCTATACACAAAAACCTCTGTTCCCACTTGTGGAACACCACTAGGATCGGTGACGTTCCATCATCCAGCATTGCAACAGCTTCTAACCCCGAGTCCGATAGAAAGGCTTCTTCGGTCTTTTCGGTTTGTAGCAGTCCACTTTTCACTTCCAGCGCCACAGGCTTCACCTCGTCCAGAGGATGTCTCAACGTGAAGTATCTGGGTCTCGTCGCTTCTCCTGTCTGCTTTGAGCTGTAGTTGTACCTGTCTCCGTCTCCTCTATTACTGGTGCTAGCACGTCGGTTCTTCCGACTCAGCACAGCGGCTGCTTCGCCTCTAGGCTTCTTGGACGGCGTTGACGGGATCTGCACGGCTGGACTTCTCTGCAGCAGTAGACCATGCCCATTTTCCATAGGGAGCAGCTTATTGGCTTGGAAAGGTAGCGCCACTTCGAACACTTCCCCTGCCGCAGTGTAGACATTGAGACAGTCGGAGCGTACCAGCACGCACAGATGAGGGTGGACTCGAGGCTTAATTGCTGCTTTGCGATGTCTCTTGGTGCTCTGCACAGAGCTGGAATCCTCAGAGCTTGAAACGTGTGAAGCTTGAGCGGAGAAGTCTGCTAAAACCGCATGTAAAACGCGTCCTGGGAACTGGAAACGCCGCTCGACGACGTTGGACCCGCGGTGCACGAAGCTCACGCAGTCGAAGCTCACTTGCACCAGGTAGGGAGAGGAGGCGAACTGCGCCTCGGAGAAGAACACGCGACCGGTCTGGGATACGGCGGAGCGGCACTCGTGGCTGCGGACGCCCGCGCAACGCACCCGCACGGCCGGCAACGCCGCCACATCTTCACTGCCGCGCCCCATAAGATTTTATTTGTGTTTGGCGAATGATTGGCTAAAAATATGGATCGCCAAATTCATCGGCCAGAGCCGATTCTTGGGCGCGCCAAGCACGCACAATCCTGCTGTGCTGGGCAATCGCGCGCCATTGTGGAGACAGCATCCAGTTTGGCCCACGAAAACCTCCTGCGTTGGGCCGTGGGTATCGCGTTAAGCTTACCAGTTTTTTTTCAGCCAACTGAAGTTGGCTTCGTGGAACCGCTGCTCGGGTGTACCAGCTATTGTCAATAGCCTATTGATCCTCATTTCTTTCGACATGGAATTCGACTCCGTTCGCAAACACTGGGCTGCTGCTAGATCTTCGCAAACACTGGTTGGTTACGATTGTGTTGATGGTGCGCTTTTCAATTTCGAGGCCAAGCAGTGGTAAAGATCTACCTCCGGGACGATGCTGTTTCGCGCCGATGGGAGCACTGCATCAATGCAGGTGAGCAATCGATAACCTGAATTTATTTTCGAATTGTGCTGACCATGCTGGAGTTGGTCCTCACGTAGGAGATCAAAGTGGTCCTCACGTGGGAGACCTAGTCGCTGACATTTAGAGGCGCGACCACGGGAAGCTCCACTCATCATGTTGTTGAGCCGGCACTGTGAATGGTCTTGACGAAAACCGTGTCACAATGGTGGTGTGAAAACACTTTTTGTGGATTTCAATCGCCGCCACCCGCGTTTTTTTTCGTTAGGTCAAACAAAGTTCTCGTGGACTTTTCTCTAACAGATGGAATGGATGGTTTTGGTGTGCTCCAATTTCCTGGCCCACTGATCATTATTCAAGGTGGCGGTAAAGCTCTGTCGTGCTTCAGAAGGCGGGATGATGAAGGGTACCCAAGATGTGGCACCAAAGAATGCATTTTTCGGCTTAAAATGGGATAGCCACCGACACAAACTCAACGAGCTGCTTGCGGAGCCGTGGTGTCTCGTATCGGATCCTCAGGGAGCTGACAGTGAAGAGTCTAACGACGACGACGCATACAACAATGACTATGAGGGTGAAGATGAGAATGGGAGCGATTGGTGCCGATCATTGCTCTGGCAGAATGTTGCAGTATTTTACACAAAGCAATGGCACATGAGTGAGAGTTCCTTCCCGGTGGCATCCCTACAGACCAAACAGTTCGAAATGATGGCGACGAGTCTGCGAACGACCGACGAAGCTGAAGGATGTGCGTGCTGTCTCACAGCCACCGATGAGAGGAGGCTGCATTCGATCGACATCGTGCTCCACCATGTCCTTCTTGCGCTCAACAGCGACGACTTGGTGCTGACAAAAATATGGTTCTCAGGTCGAGCGCAATATTGGCAAATGGCGTTGTAGACTTCGTGATCTTCCAGCAAAATAGATGCCAACTCGTGGTCGTCGCAGCTGAAAATGACGCTCTTGATCGTGGCACCATCAAGTTACACCTGCTGATGGATGTTGCGCTTGCTCAAAACGAAGACGACGGCTACCCCAGCGACTTCATTTATGGAGCGGTGACGAACTACCGATGTTGGTACTTGCTTGAGCGCTGTCTCGACGGAATTGTTTGGTTCTACGACGTCATACCAACGAACCCAAATCATCCCGATGTGGATCAGGTTCCACGACGTTTGTGCGCAATGTTGAGCACGTGGGGCGTTTGAAAAAGTATCTTGGCACAGGACATACTTTGGTAGTCATAAATGATCGGAAATATACTTTGGTAGTCATGGTCGATTACTGAGGTAGTCAACTCAATAATTTTGAGTTTGAATTGGCTGGCGGCCATGTTCGCGCAGCTGAAGCGCGAGAGTCTGCGCAAGCTGCAGGCAGCTGAGGACAAGAGCCCCAAGGGCTGCATCGACGAGCCCATCGTGGACTTGATCCGCACCATCAACGACCACCCGAATTACGTACGTCAAGGCCGCGGCACCGACAACTAATCTTCAGTTCTCACTTGACATGACAATTGCGATATTGATAGGTGACAAGCAGCTCCTGCTCAGGTCGCATCGCAGTGTTTTGTGGAGAAGCAGCTCCCAATTCAGAAGCTGGCGGTGACCTCATCACCAAGGGCGGCAAGTGGCTTGTTGCTGAGCACGCGCCCATCACGTATAACCAACTTAAGGATGCACTGCGTTCACCAGACGCTACCTCAAGCACAAGCAATATGGTGTGTGGAGGAAATATGCCCAATATTTTCATGATACTAATGCACTTTTATTTGTTGTTTGCTTAGATCATTTTCAAGCACGAGCCGTTTATCATGCACGTGGTGTGTCGCGATCTGGATGCGGCCAAGGAGTTGCTGCAGTGGGGAATCGCCAGTGGATTTAGAGAGTCTGGCGTTGTGCTGGGCAATCGTAAAATTATGTGCGCTATCCGCACAACCGCAAACGGACTGGAGATTCCGCTCGGGCGAAGTGCGCAGCATCTGTTGGTCAACGAAGAATATCTGCGATGGATCGTGGATATCGCCAACCAAAGTTCCAAGCCAACAAACAGAAGACCGACCGTTTGTTTGAAGCCTTCCGTGCCAAGTTTTCCCAACTAGAAGCAACGCAGCACCAGGTTACGTCGTCAATTGCTTTGAGTTCCTGGAAAGAATTGGCTTGCAAGGAAGATGTCAAGTTGATAGGACATTCGGCAGTGCAGTATGGCGATAGTATCGTCATTTATGGTGGACAAGGACCTACAGCTTCAGGCACGACGACGCGCCTCGTAGATGTGACGATTCTTACTCCGGTCGATGATGGTTCTCTTCAAGCAACATACAAGGCCAGCGCCGGAGCTGATGGTCCGTCAGCCAGGATGTACCATTCTGCTATTGTTGTGGGAAAGAATATGGTCGTGTTCGGCGGTCGCGCTAGCCCCGCAAAGCCCTTGGGTGATCTCTTCAGCTTCAATCTCGAATCCAAGCAGTGGGAAGAGATCCACACTCAGGGGACGTTGCCCCTTCGCCGCGTTGGAAGCACTGCAGTTGTGTTGGTAAGCAATCGATGTCTTGCTGTTTTTTCGGACGTAGTGTGTTTAACCGTAGGATTTGTTTTGAAATGGTTGCAGTTGGCTCCGTGATGTATGTCTATGGCGGACGTGATGATAAGGGCGTCTTTAACGACTTGTTCGCATTGGACCTTGGTCAGAACTCGCCCCAATGGCGACAAATTGGTACGCTACTTTCACAAACACATGATTTTCGAGAGAACTAATTGCTGTTGTTGCCTGAAAATTAGAGGTATCTCTTCCTCCGCGATTCGATCACATCGGTGCTGTTATCGACTCCACCAAACTTGTCTTTGGGGAGGTATGACAACTCTGGATGACATCGATGGCAATGACGTGACAAACTCCCAGGACGATTGCAGAACGACCCTGTTATTTGACACTTCCACAAAAACAGTGGAGCACAAGAAGTTGGAAAATTCATCAAACAAAGCCCAACCACTGGCACTTTGTGCTGCCAGTGCGATCTCCATCAACGACCACCATGTCATTGTTGTTGGAGGGATGACCCCGGCACTGCTAGCGAGCGGTGATAAGGCGACCCAGAAGATGTACTTGATGGACGTGAATGCGTCGCAATGGACGGAACTTGGCGAGGTAAAACACCCCAATGCCGCCTTTTTCGGACACTCTTGTACGTGGATGCCAACCAGCAGTTGTCTTTATGTTTTGGGCGGTGGCTTTCAATGTTTTGGGTTCGGACAATTCTATTCGTCGCCGTTCCAATGCGTCCTGTCCAACACGACGCTGAAAAAGTTGCCTACCAGCAGTGGGAAGAACGGAGTGACAAATGCGTTGGTAAATTCTCACGTTGCAACCACTAGCGATAAACCGCTTGGCGTTCTTGTCAGCAAGTTGGAAGTGAAGAAGTTCAAGACCCTGTTGGAAAAGGCTCACGTATACGACAAGTCCCGACGCGTTCACGTCGTGGCGGCAGCCCAATCAAACGTCGGCGACGAGAAATCAGTAACCACGTTCCTCCTTCCTGTAACAACAGCAATTGGTGATCTTGTGGAGTTGACGGATGACTCGGAGCTACAGCATCTAGAGGTGGTCACTGACGACGATGCATACGCGAACAAATTCGGCAAGACCAGTGGCCTCAATCGCAACGAGGTGATTCGCAGTACGATCAATGCGATCGCTAGCAAGTACCAGCTTTCAAAAGATATCATCAAGTCTATCCCCGACAAGTATGAGTTTGTGAGCGACGTGCTGTTGATTCCACGCGATTCGTTCTTGGAACCCGAATGGAAGTCCTTCGCAGAGGAGATGTGGGCTCAAGTGTGTGCAGCGACGTCGCCTCCATTCTCTCGTGTTGCTCGAAAAGCGTTTATCGATGCCAGTGAGAAGCGCCAGAGTCACGTCGAATTGTTGTATGTGAACGACAAGGCTCTTACTTCGCAGCGCAGCAGACAAGCTCCTGGCTGGGTGGAGATTCGCGAGAACGGCATCATTTACGGCTGGGACCTCACGAGAGTCATGTTTTCCTCTGGGAACGTCACGGAGAAAGCGCGGATGGCGACCATCGGCTGTCGTGGGAGACCATTGTAGACCTCTTCTGTGGCATCGGCTATTATGTGCTGCCTTTCCTCATGCACGGTGGGGCTGCGTTTGTCCACGCTTGTGAGTGGAACCCCGACTCGGTGGCGGCGCTACGATTCAACCTCGAGCGTAATCATGTGGCTGACCGGTGCAAGGTGTACTTGGGCGACAACCGCGAATCTGCACCAACCATCGGTGCTGTTGCTGACCGTGTGAACTTGGGGTTGCTGCCGACAAGTGAGAAGGCGTGGCCTCTGGCTGTGCAAGTACTGAAGCCCAGCGGTGGATGGTTCCACGTGCACGACAATGTTGCTGTGGAGGATCGGGACGCGTGGGAGCAACGGGTGGTGGACACGATGGGAGAACTCGCCACGCAGTATGGCAAGCACTGGACGATCACGTGTGAGCATGTGGAGAAGGTGAAATCGTACGCCCCCAAGGTGTATCACTTCGTGGCGGATATCCACTGCGTCCCTATTTCGCAATGAGCATGTCATGACAGCGAACAACATAGACTGCTTTATTGGAATTTCATTTTTGTTGCTTGTCTAATGTGCCGCCACGAGCTACAAGCATCTGCACACCTATTGAATCGGCACAACGGCACAGCACAATCTTTGTTGTTGCCTACTGACGATGCTGGATTGATGTTCTCGGCGGCAAATTAGACAGCGAGCTTGGTTAACGACAACGAAAAATACTCGGTAATTCACTTCGCCAACCTCCTTGTACACGTCAGAGCAGCTCCGAGCCGTTGACGATTTCTCGCACTCCTTGGCTCTTCAGCAGCTTGGTGAGCTCTTGTCTCGACGGCAGGTCGTAGTCGAACATTGCCCTGAAGTGCGGATCTTCAAGGAACCGTCGCGAGAGTCCCGTCGAGTAGAAGGCGGCAGCCACACGAAGGAAGTTTGCCTCCTTCGTGGTCATAGCCCCATGGGCTTTTCCGAGCTGTTGACAACGAGATGCCTTCGAGACCCGTTTGCGCTTTGGTGCTGGTGGCGGCGTCGTGACGCTGCGGCGGTGGGTTGGAGGGATCTCCAGTGTGGCATTGGGCGCCACCATTCGCCGAGGCAGTGAATAAGTCACCGACAGCCTCGCGGCCATGCGGTGGCGACGCTCGCGGTCCATTCTATAGCACTCGGCCATCGACTCCTCTGGCAGTTTGTCGCACTTGAGCGCGTGGCGTAGAAGGTTGTCCGAGGGCTTTGCGTTCTTGACGAGGACAGAGCAGAACTTGCACGTCACGTCTGGATGTCGTTTGAGGCCGTATCTCGGCACCACAACGACGAACAGCTCCCAGATCGGCAGTGTTGGGCGCCCCATTATCTTTTCAACTTCAAATTGCCGACTGGCGATCCTTTTGGCGCCTAAATTTAAATAATCGAATATACTTTTAAAGTATAAGTGTACCGTAATGATATGGCCATTCCAACTGGTCTGAAGCAATTTCTGCTCCCCTCAAAATCGCAATTTGAACCAAAAATGAGTACGCAGCGCTTCCAGGGCAGTCCCAGTGCCGAGACCGAGGCCGCGCCCGCCAAGAAGCGCCACACGCCGTTCGTGCAGCGCCGCGGAGATGGCTTCACGGAGTTCGAGGCCATGGGCATGGTGCAGCTGGTGCGCACGCGCTGGCGCGAGGGCTGGGACCTCGTGGCGCAGCTGCACAACCAGCAGCATCCAGGCCACAACCGCTCTGGCGACTCGCTCAAGAAAAAGTTCTCGCGGCTATACCGCGCCACCGTGCCGCCCCACGGGGCCAAGAACCACGCGGTCATTGCTCTGGCCCACCAGGTGCACCGAGAGATGATCGACGGCGTCACAGTCTCGCCCGAGGAGGCCGCCGACGAAGAAGCCTTCCAGACTGAGGATAGAGCGCCGTCCATTGCCGCAGAGTCGGACCACAGCTGGGTGGAGGTGCAGGAGCCCACAGCATCGACACCACTACCGGTGACGGCTGCCGTGGACGTTAAAGAGGCTGTGACGACGCCGGTTACTGCCCCGGAGCCTGCGCGGCCTACTCGACGTGACTGGCAGAGCCCTGTGACCAGGATCCACACCGAGGCAGCGGGCATCCCGATTTCGCCGGAGATGGTGCTGCCTACGACCACCGAGGGCTTGTTGACGTCGGTGCTGAAGGTCATTCTGCAGTCGCAGCACCAACGGGATCTCGACCGTGAAGAAGACCGAGCCAGACGGGAAGAGGAGCGCGAGCACCGTAAAAGGAACTAGAGCTCTGGAGACAGGAGATGGAGCGTCGGCGTGCTGAAGATCGCGAGGAGCGCGCCGAGAGTCGACGCAGGCACGAGCAGTTGATGCAGATGATGACGATGCTGGCCGGGAAAACGGACACAACTTCCGAGCGAAATGCGGACATCTAAGGGAGAAGCCTGGAGTTGCATACGACGCCGACTTCGTGTAGCACATTGTTTCGTAGCGCTGTAGCTGAATGCAGAGCGACAAGATAGTCTCGTACGGATCGCAGTGATACCTCGTGAATTAACTTTTACATTGCTAACACGATGATACCCAAAGAACGGCATTGCCTACTCGAAGTCAAGCGAGCCGAACGCATACTCCCCGGTCTGCAGCGTGAATGTGGCACAAAGCGGGTTTGCATCCGCGGTCTCGTTGTACACATCGCAGTCCGTCTCAGGCTTGATAGCGATCACATAGTCTGCGTCCTCCGCCACCTTCTTCAGGCCATTACCGATTTGTGGGAAGTACACTCCCCAATCATCCGCAGTAAGCGTGAACACCACCGTGGTGGACTCGCCAGGATGGAGACTGATCTTGGAGAATTTCTTTAGTTGTTTCACCTCGGGGACCGAAATCGAGCGATATGGCTGTGTCAAGAACAGCATCACCGTCTCTTTACCGGCCATGTTGCCGGCGTTCATCACCACCACGGACACGTTAATGCAATCCGAGCTCGACGTTACGTTGGTCTTGCTCAGTGTAAGGTCAGAGTAGGTGAAGTTGGTGTAGCTCAGCCCCGTGCCGAACTCCCATTGCATCTCGCAGTAATCGCTGTCCGCGCATTGCGTGGAAACGCGGTGGTTGTACGGGATCGTGACATCCGCTGCATGGCGTGGATATGTAATAGGCATGCGTCCACTTGGATTCACTTGGCCGTATATGATCTCAGCGACAGCTTTACCAGCCTGCTCACCAGCAAGTAAACCATTGATGACAGCGTGGGCAGAGCTCGGAATGGTACTAAGCAACCTTGGACGCCCCTCGAAGAGTACAACGATCACCTTTGTCCCTGTTGAGGCCAGCTCCGTGACATACTTGACCTGTCCTTCGGGGAGGTTCATGTCCACGATATCTCCAGTCTTTTCAACATAAGTGTCTTCCCCGATTACGGCAATGGTGTACTCCGCTTTACTTGCCAGCTCCTTGGCAGTGGTCAAGTCTTCTTCAGTGTAGCTGCCGTTGCTACTCAGTCCATTGAAATACGTCACTGAGTTGTTCCCAGCAATACTCTCCAGGCCAGCTTTCACCGAGATCCCGTGAGTGAACTCGTCGTCGTGACCAATCAAGCCAGACCCAAGAAGACTCCAACCGCCGCATTGGTTTCCGACGCTGTCTGCAGCATATCCTGTCAGGAAGACGGACGATGAAGTTGACAACGGCAAGATGCTGTCATTATTCTGCAGCAGAACGATGGACTCACGAGCCAACTGCAATGCAGTAGCAACGTCCTCGTCATTTCCGACCAGCCCGACATTTTCCTCTCCAGGCATCGGATCGTCGTACAACCCGAGCTGCAGCTTCAATTTCACGACCCGCCTAGCAGACTCCTTTAGCCGATCAAAGTACTCTGGATTGCGCTCGATCAGTAGTTTGGTTCCATTGGTGAAACTGGTGCCAGCTCCGACCATGCTCATGTCGAGGGACGTACGGGTGAGTGACATTCGTGTGGCTTCGTCTGTACTTCGAGCAGTACGATGGAAATTCTGCAGGGTGTTGATTTCATTGTAGTCGGTGGTAGCAACACCATCGAAACCCAGGTCGTTGCGAAGGAGCTTCTTTAGCAGTTTGGAGCTCTCGACGACAGGAACGCCGTTCACAGAAATGTAGTTTTCCATCGCGGACATGACGCCAGCGTCGATCGCAGCTTTGAACGGCGGCACAAAGTAGTTGAGCAGATCGAAGTCGGACACTGTGACACCGTCCTTGTCATGCCCCGACGGCGTTCTGGAGTATGCAATGAAGTGCTTCATGCAGGCTGCAGTGTTGTTGTTGCTCTGAATCCCGCGGATAATTGCCTTGGCCATGACGGACACGAGGTACGGGTCTTCTCCGAAAGTCTCGTACGTTCGAGGCCACATGAGGTTCTGCGAAATCTCCAGCATGGGAGTAAATACCCACGGCGCACCGGCAGCCAACGTGTCTCTACCAGTGACCCGCCCCACTTCATACACAAGGTCGGGGTTAAAGATGCCGCACCATTAATCTGGTGCCCGAAAATGACCGCGTCCTTCACAAACCCTGCGCCGTGCGTTGAATCTAGTCCGTAGATAACCGGGTGACCGCCGTTCTCCTCCATGGTGATCTCTTGAATGCGGGAGATGACGGATCGAAATTGCTCGGCAGTCCAGGCGTACGTCCCATTGATGATCGGCGCGTATCCGGTCGAGAGAGCAGCGCCGAGGTACGACCCGACACCAATCTTGGCATTCTCGCGCACGACGTCTTCGTCCAGTTCATTCTTGTCGTCCAGGATCTGGTAGATTGAAAACTGCGTCATCTGGGCAACGATGTCGTGAAGCGAGAAGTTGGCGACGATCGCGCCGGCGCGATCGTCCCATTCGTCGGCCGCTACGAACGAAGGCCCAGCGAATATGCTTGAGCCACAGAACGCTGCAGCAATCCAGGTCTTCAGCATGTCGGTTTGGCTGCGCGGAAAACGGAGAATTTTAAAATGGACGATCTCGCGGTTGGTGTTGACTAGCACTGAGCTCGCAGTGCTTCAACCACACCACTTCGGAAGGCAGAGCTGAGATCCACCACCGGTGAGCCATCGAATCGATAGGATCACGACGGGATCAACTGGTTAGTGTTGAAGTTGAAGTGGGCATGTCGTGAGTGGCACTTCATCGGCAATGATTAGCTTTACTCAGAAGCAGCAGCAACAGAGTAATCGGCTTGGACAGTGCTTTTGTGTCGGACGGAAGTCGTGATTGTCGGCCGAGGTTGAAGCATCAGTGAATGCAGAGTGCCAAGCGCTTGATTCATCAGACCACTTATATGCAGCGAGGTTTGTTCTGCTCGTGCGATGACTTCAAAGTCTCTGCTTCAGCGGCACCAACACCTTGCGCGTGTTGTACCAGTCTTCCTTCCAGCACAATTCAACGTGCAGGTCACGCGCGCTTAGACATTGCTTTCGCAGTGTGCACGTGGCCATCAGGTTTGTCGCCTGGGCCTTGCTCGTCAAGGTTGTTGCGCAGCTCAGCACGTGGTCGCCGCCACCTCTTGTCTTTATCTCCTGCACTTGACCGCCGTAGTGGTTGTCATCAGAGGTTGAAGCATCACTGAATGCAGCGTCCTGCAGTGCCAAGCGTCAACACGATGCGAGACCACTTCGTTTTACACCTGAGGAAGATTTTATTCGGAGCAAGCATGAATAAGTACACGTTGCGCTTGGCAGCTACTCCAATAATCTTGTACATACCAGAGCGTCGAAACAATACGGAGTTCACTTCTCACATCTTTTGCTCCTGCAATCGGTCCCCAGCAATCTTTGCCATCATGGAAGCCATCATCTGCATATATTCTTCGTGTCTGCGACGGTCCTCGGCACGCTCCTCGTCTCGGCGACGGCGTTCCTCCCTCTCTTCTTCTCGTCGCTGCTCGTCTTCTTTGCGGCGCTGTTCGTTTTCCTGCACCCGCTCGATATCTAGTCTCTGCTGGGTGTTCAATATCGTCGTCAGCACTGTGCGCAGCAGGTCGTCGTCCTGCGCCAATGGCATGGCGCCGTCTCTCTGCTCGATGCGAGCTCGCAGCGCGTATCGCCTCCCAGTCCGCCATTTGATCCTGCAGCTCCTGACTGACGGCGACACTTTGCTCCACCTGCTGGGTGTCCTGCTCCAACGGAGGGGCTGCGCTCTCCAGCGTCTGCCGGATCTCTCTGTCCAGCGTCACGCTCTGCTCCAGCAGCGCACGCTGCTGATGGTCCACGTCCTGTTGCTCAGTGTCCACTTGCTCGCCCAGCTCTGGCTCCTGCTCCTCCTTCTCCATGAAGCTCGCCTCGGACACCGAGGGGTCCACGCTGACGGCTCGACTGCGCGGGACGGTCCTGGCCCGGCCGCGCATCTCCTCGCGCACGTCCTTGGCGATGGCGGCCAGCCTGGCCACCTTGTGGCTCAGCCCCGGGTCCTCCAGCTTGGTGCGGTAGAGCTTGCCGAACTTGCGCTTGAGCGACGGCCCCGTGCGATTGTGGCCCGGGTACTGTTGGTTGTGCACGTCCGCCACCACGTCCCAGCCCTCCTGCCAGCGCTCGCGTACGAGCTGCAGCAGACCCTCAGTCTCGCCCACAGAGAAGCCATCGCCGCGGCGCGCTAGTCCCGTGGCGCGCGACGAGGCCGCGGCAGGAGAAGAGCCGACATCATCGGCGGTCTCGGTCTGGATGCTGGCAGTCTCGCTCGCCATTTTTTGGTGAAATGGGGAGGATTTTGGGCCACTCCTCTCGATAGTTATATCGGTCAACTAATCCACAAAAACAGCTACATATACCCCGTGATAAGAATAAATGTGAACGGCAACAAGTAGCAAGGTGAACGATGCCATTGCTCAGCAGTGCGCAATTACGAAGTTGCATATGGACAAGCAGCAGCACAAGAGCGATGCTCGACGCGCCGCTGCAGTGATATTTTCTGGTGGTCTGTTTATCCATTGAAATCCTGGTTTCCAAGCTCCAACCGTCGTCTACTTGGGCTGCTGGTCCTGCTGCTGCTGCATGATCTCGGCGTAGCTCTCCTGCAGACGCACGCTGGAGCGCATCGTGTGACGTAGGAACTTCTCGGCGCAGTTGTTGACGCAGGACGTCTCCTTGTCGTCCAGCTTCTTGCTGCGGAAGGCGTGCACGCAGTCCGAGAAGCACAGCTCCACCGTGCGGCTGAAGTACGCGATCGTCTGCGTCACGCGCATCTCCTCGATGTGCTCCTCCATCTTGCGCTCGAACTCCCGCTGGCTCATGGTGGTGATCGCTGCTGCGTGCGGTGACTGGCTGTGTTTCAAACGTCAAATATCGCAATACTTATCGTAACATTTACGTTAGGGGTTTCCTCACGTCTGATTCCAAAGATTTTATACCGACGGCCGGCCGACGATGAGCGCGACGGCCTGGGCGTCGTGGCTGGACCGCCTGGAGAGCGCGCGCGGCCAGGAGCAGGTGCTGTCGTCCAAGATCCGCTCGGGCAATGCCGCGTCCATTGGCACCAGCGTGTTCGCGCTGCAGCAGAGCGTGTCGCGGCTGAAGAGAGATTTTGACCAGCTCAAGCGGTCGTCCAGCGGCGCCGTGTACGTCTGCACCGACATTTAATCGCGTGAGAGCTATATAAAAAAACTTATATGAGAGCTGTTGATGCAATACGCAGGACCAAGCAGGAAGTAGAGCGGCGTGAGCGGCTGCTGAACCAGTTAGCACAGGACCAGGTACAGACTGACAAAGTTCATTGCTGTGGCTTTTGGCATGACTGATGCGACGGTGTGAATGTTGTAGCAAGATGACTTGGACGTGTACAACAACCGGAGGAACTCACGGGCTGCAGTCAGGTACAGGAGGATAAGAGATGCTATGAAGAGTGCTGTGCACAGTCTGACAGAGGTTGTTCCTGATGCTGTGCAGCCCTGGGTCTGCGGACGCGCCGGCCAAGCTGCTGAGCATGCAGAACCAGATTATGAAGGACCAGGACCAGCAGCTCGAGTTGATCGGCCAGGGCGTGTCCAACCTGCACAACTACAGTTTGACCGTCAAGGACGAGACGGAGCTGCATGTGCGGCTGCTGGGCGAGATCGACGACGACGTTTCTCGCGCGACGGACGGACTCGAGTCCGAGAGCGCGCGTGCACACAAAGTGCGTTCCGTGGTGACTGCTTGGCGCTTGTCATGAGCTAACCGTCGTGCTGTTCTTGCTGTCGGCAGGTGGCCAAGCAGAGCAACAACACCAAGCTCTACGTCATCATCCTGATCCTCGTGGTCATCCTGATCTTCCTGCTGCTGGCCGGCGGGTGAACTTGCCCCCAATGTAGTCGGGTCCTACGTGTTGCTGCGAGCCGCCGCGTGGCGCCAGCCGCTGCTGATCATTCTGTCGTGCCGAATCAAAAATTTGCTCTCCAACTCCTCCACCACCTCTTGTTCTCCTCGACCATGGAGCCCATGCCAGGTGGGATTTTCGTTCTCGGTCTGTCTCTGTGCACTTGTCAACATCCAGGCTGAGTAACGGACCATGGGCGTCGCATTGTGTCCTTGCGCCAATAGCGACAACGTGCAGACCCCGACGGCATGGAGAACTCGCGCCCGCAGCCACCCACCATGAGCGCCGAGCAGCAGCAGAAGCTTCGCGAGGCCTACAGCTCGCCCATGCGGCCGTCGCAGTACACGCGCGGGCCCGAGGACGCGCCGGACCAGCCCTCGCCGGACGAGACGCCGCGCCAGGCCGCCGCCCGCCGCGAGCGCGAGCGTGTGAGCATGGAGCAGGTGCTGCTAGATCGCCGCTGGGTCTTCCACTGCGCATCGCCGCTCTTCCACTTCCGTCGCGAGCAGCTCAGTGAGTACGCGCACGACCTGGTCAAGACGCTGCGGGCCGCAGCGTTACGGGCCTGCGGCCAGCAGTTCGGCTATAGCGTGAGCATCCGCACCACCGACTCGTTCGTGGCCTTTCAGATCCACGAGGAGCGAGACCGACGCAGTAGAGGCATCCGACCGGCGCCGAGCGAAGCGCCTGCAGCTCCGGAGCGCACGGGAGGATTCGTGCTGTACTTCCCTTCGGAAGAAGAGCAGAGGGCCCCCAGGAAGGGACGAGAGAGACAGCAAGTGCTACTGTTGAGAGGAGATGAAGAGCTGCTGCGGTGGGTCTGCTCGTGGCTGCAGCGTCGCTTCCAGTGCGTCGTGAGTACGCACGTCGTGCGGATTCAGCAGCTGAATCTCAAGCGCTTGGCGCGCAATTGGGCCGTTGCTAGTTTGCTTTCAGAAGGACTACGACCATCTCGAGTGCTGGAACGCAGCAGTAACCAGGAAGAAGATGATGTTCGGGAGGGAACAATGTCCATGTCTGCGCCGGACCCCCACGCGCTCCGTTGTTGATCAGATACCGCGCAACGAAAAAGGAAGACGTTGTGCGCTCCTACACCCTCACAGTTCCATGGGCAACGCTACGTCGACTATTTGAACAGACTTCAGGAGCTCGTACATCTACTTATGTTCCAGGTTCGCTGCGAGTGTTATCATCCTATTGCAAGTGTCAGGCCGCTAACTTGTTGTTATCTTTTGTTATTCTCAGAGCTAATTGAGTTGGCAGAACGGTTGTACGTCGACGCGCTTCCGTTTGATCTGTCCACGTACGAGATCGTTCGTGTGGAGATGCAGGAAGTGGCCGTGGACCTGGAAGGAGGTGTTGAGGTATGTTCGCTGAACTGCAATTGCTTAGTCTTGTGCTGATAATTGTTTGGTGTCTTGATCAGCTTTACAGTATGGAATTGGTGCACACGGTGCTTTTCAGCCTGTTGGAGTTGCTGGCTGTACAGGATGTTGGCACTGCCTCACGTCCTGAAACAACCCTGTGAGAAGATTTCCGATCGTCCATCGAGATGCATGCGCTTGCATGCATACTTTACGAGCAATGTGTTAGGGCGCACGTCGTACAGATAAAATGTTAATTTCATCCATTTTCTAAAGCCTGCAGCATTCACACAGAATTCACACTGAAGTCCACTTAGCCGTATCGACTCAAATCGAGTTTCCTATCAGCCGCAGGGGCGGAGAATCCACCGCCACCAACTGTAGCTGTTGGCTTCTGAGCTGGTGTAGCCGACCCAGTCAAAGCAAGACGAAGAGCGTTCTGCAACACGTTACGCAGCTCGGGTGACATGGCGCCGACAGCATCCTTGAAAGCCATAGCGTGCGTCTGCGCAAAGCACAGCAGCAGCCGAGCCAATATACTTGAGACTTGAGCATTGTCTGCAGACGCAGGTGCTGGGTCAACAAGCATTCTAGCAATTCTAGGGAGCAGCATGTGGACAAATGCAGCACCATGGGGATCATCCAACCGCGAGACTAATAAGCGGAGAAGGCTTTCTGCTTCGTCCAACTCCGCAACCTCGGCCGCAGTCTCCGGATAACCGTTCGACATGCAAACCATTTCAACTAACGAAGGACCGAGAGCCACCAGGTATCGGTTCGCGGCAGGACTTTGTTGCAAATCCACAAGTTTCTTCACAACGGGGAATAGACCCCGCACAAGTTCTGCGCGAGTTGCTGCTTGTTCCTGACTCATCTCACCTTCGCTCTGCTTTGCCAGGAACCCTGAAGTTACTTCCGCTACCTCTGCGTGGAAACACAGTGCGTCGACATGGAGGCAGGCAGGGAAGTTCAGAGCGTAATTGGCAGTGATGTGGAGAGCAAACTCTGGCGTAGTGTCGACTTCTTCTTTCAGCCACAGAGCTAAATCGCTAAAGCAATCACGGATCTTCGACCTAATCTCAGCCAAAACGCCACTGTCTTGGTCAGTCGTGTCTTCTAGTTTCCGCGCCAACGAAAACACAGACTCCGTGGAAGCGCGATGAAGTGCCACTGCAGCGTCTCGCACAGACGATGAGTACTCATTATTCATTAAAGAGCGAACGATTTGCTTCACCAAGCCAACCGCGCGCACCACGGAGGTACGAGCTTCCTCAGTTGTGTGGAGAAGCACGATGCCGGTTGTAGCAAACTGCACAATCTCAAGTATTTGTTTATCGTTTTCTCCACTTGTAATAACAGAACAACGACGAGATTCTGACGCTCGGTTCGGAGAAAACGTCGCGTTCGTATCCGACAGCTGCGAGAGAACAACAATGGGGCACAACCCTGCTTGTCCGACAATTTCAAACAGCGCATTCCATTGGTCATCACTATCTTCTCCACGTGAGCCGCTAGCTTTGCGAGCATATGTCAAATTTTCACGAGATAGACACGAGAAAGCAGCTTTAAATGCCTTGATACGAGCTGTACCAACGCAACGACGACTAGCAAACATTAATGTGCTCACTGCTGTCGTCAAGAGTGCCGGGAAATCATTTGATCCGTCGGTCGGATTCTCGGCAGACGCCCTTAACAATAGCGGAACTGTTAGGAAAACGGTTGCCAATTCCTCATCGTCTTCCATTCTGTCTCGGATATTCGCGTTGATGTGGAAGGTTGCGCACGATAGCAGGACAGATGACCATTTCGGGATGTTGCCATCGCTTGGGTACCGCGATGCGATCATGTCGGGAAGATACATTTCTAACGTCGCCATAGCATGGGCAATCGATGGCCAGTAGCGCTTAAAAAGCGTACGCAGCATTTTCACCTCTGTTGGTGGAGCTGGCGACACTTCCGGCTGAAGCTCAACATAAGGTAACGGGATTCGTAACGCAGGCATAAGCATCGACTCACATACACGTAATGCTGCGCTTGCATCTGAGCCTAATCGTGGCCACTGCGCCAGCCCTTGCATCACGACGCCATATCCAAACGTAGTATCCATCCAACACTTAAATAAGTATTCCATTGTATCGGAGAGCCCACTGGTGATTGCCTTTACAAGAGGGGACGTCGCAATCGCGCGACGCACATCATCCCTCGCATCCATCTGAGCAGTTGCTTCTCCGACACTCGACGTGAATAACTCGGCGACTGCAGCCAGGTTGGCTAATGACAACGAAATGCGGGTGATTTCGTCCCCGATATAGTGTGAGTGGCCATAATCACTTGTCCCTACTGCTCTAAGAATGCGACCCAGTCCAACCTTGTCTTGAATAAGATGAGCCGACACACAATTGCCGGCGACTGCATGAGCCTCGATCAGCATTGGTGCGTAGAAATACTTCCGCTCAGTTTTGTCATCCATCGTCGTAGATGTGGACGAAGAAGGCGATTCTATTTGTACTTGCTTGAGTGCATGTCGGATTGCAGAAGAAAGCTGAGCGCGATAAGGATCCAAAAGGTAGGCATCCCCGTAACCACTTCAGGATCCCGTGCTGATCCAAAACTCTTGACTAGCACATTCAGTAATCGCAGTCCAGCACATTGAAACATCAACAGCTCGTCACCTTCCGCTGAAGTCGTAGCGACGTGACAAGCGAGAGTGACGAACTCATCCAAATACATACACAAAAAGTTGCCAAGGTTAGCATCTGCAGACGACGTTATGGCTGCTCCAGCCGAAAGCATGTCAAAGAAATAACGGCGGGAAGCAGCTAAATCAAAATGAAGAAGTCTGCTCGGGTGTGGTGTCCCTGTTGTCGGGTTTGCTGTCATCAAGTCAAAGATTCGCAAGACACATTCCACCGCAAACTGTCGTACTTGACGCGACAGTGGCGGCATTAAAGCAATCAGATCGCCGGCACTGGCTTTTGTAGAGCGCCAAGTTTCCACCTGAATAGCGATAGCAGCGGATGATAGTGAGTTTACATCACGTTTGGGCAACTCAAGGCCCGAGGGTGTGGCCGATGACGTTGAAATATCCTCATCTTGTGATGCGCCATGGTTTGCCACGGGCACACCAAAGTTCATTCCTTTCGGACTCATCATAAGCTGCTCCGTGTTGACACCACCAAATGAAATCGCCGATTCCCCGATTGCAATGCTCCGACATAACAACGCCCAAAGACATGGCTCCGCGCTGTCGTGGTCTCCGCCTTCGACATCAAGCAATGCTAACACAGTGTTTTGCAACACATCGATGCCATTCCGCTGTGCAGTTGACACATCGGTGTAACCAAACGGCAGGACATCCCACATCCCATGAAGACCAGGCATATAGCCCCACACCAGCTCATTATACTCGACGTGGAGTGCTGAGAACAACAGACACAGCAGATTCTGACGGCGAATGAGGCTAGGATCTCGTTCTACCAATGTCCGGATACAGGATAACCCCACACTTTGCAGGATGTTGCGACTCCAACCGTTTGTAAAGACCCCAACACTTACTAAACCGTTTTGTTCATAAGGTTTCCCGAAGGATGCAAAAGAAGTTAGTGAAGGGACACTAGATGGGGGACAAAATCGGTAGTCCGGTACCCTGCGGCGCAGTGAGCACCGATGGTAATGCAGAATTTAGCACTGCGGTATCAGAAATGATACGAAGGATGTATCTCAAATCCGATGCCAGAAAGCGCGACGGAGCGAACACAACAACTTGCTCCAGAAACTTGAAAAACTCCAATTCAACACGTGGGTCTCCGTCCTGACGCAGCAGCATCCAGTACGAGTAAAGTCATCCAGGCGGGCACTAGATCCGCCTAACTCTGGACCAAGGGTTGCCACAACACCATTAATGATACGTCCCAATGAAACCTTTGCACTTGTTTGCCATCGTAGCCCCCTTTTGTTCACTTTCGAGTAAACGAACCCGGCAAGGAAGTGCGTTTCCATGAGAGAGAAAGTCGAATTCACATATTGCTCGTAGTCCCCTCCGGTCGAGTTGACCGATTCTAAGACGATGCTCCACGAATGCAAAATCCACGTGCGCAACGGCTGTATCCGTTCTCTAGTGAAGCGGAAAATGAGCCCTGTATCAATAGAGACACGAGACCCACACGCGCGTTTGATACAAGCCAACGCAAACGCCGCGCCGGCAGATAAAACTGAAACATCGAGGTCACCATTCGAGCCGTAAGTTGCACTGGAGGCTCCTTGGGAAGTTTGTCAACCACCAACCGTTTTTCGAGCTCAATAATCAGACCCTTGCAGCTATCCTCCCCAACAAGAAGTGCCAGCGTTCCTAACGTCTCCCCAGCACCACGACGAACCTCACCATTTTCACTTGAAATCATTTCGCATAGCATACCCTGAATTTGCTGTTGCCATGACACGGTAGCTGACGAATCTGCAGCTACGGAAGCGCTATCAGTTTTCCCCAAACGCTTCCCTTCCAAAACCACTGAAAGCAACATGGAGCACACATTGACCTCGTAATCAGCGCGGACTTCCGTTAAGACGCCAGCGTAGTGCTGGAGGCACCGCAGCTGTAAATCTTCTGGTATGGAGTGGAAAAGGCGACCGAACAACAGTACGCTTGCATCTACCAGTCGAACGTACGTAAATGGACTGCAACTTGCCCGCCTGTAGACTGTATCTGGCGCACGTGTTTCTTTCACTGATCTCCAAAAGGTGTCTAGATATTGCACTTCCAGCTCAGTGTCCGTTAATGCATTTTCACGTTGTTGAAGACCAAGCGTGTGATTTAGCTCCCTCGAATATAACGGGCATGGGTAATCCCCGGAACTAACCGAGACAGTGCAACCATCTCAAGCGCATTATCTTCGGAAGAAAGAACATTTCGCAAAAACGTCGATTTCGCCGTTTCTATAGAAGAATGCCGGAGATTCGTCAGCGACTGGCCCGTGGTAAACTCCGCAACCAAATCCAATAGCACAATATAAGAATCACTGTAAATTGGGGGCAGCATGGCGAAACAATTGATGATCCAGCCTATCACACGGTACCTCGCAACTTGACCGCGGCGCTTCAGAGGATTACTGAGCGTGTCCTGCATTGCAATCAAATAAACGTGAAGAACGTGGTTAGCGAGAAGGTTGACGTCGTTTTCGGGGTCAGTCGCATAATCTTCTGACAGGCTCTGATAACTCCATAAAAAGTTGTTCAGCGCCATGACTGCAGCTTCAATTCGCAGCAGTTCCAGCGATGACTCACGGTTGTGCAGGACGCTGGACTTCAGCCAAAGATTCAGGAGTTTCTCCAAATTGGTAGTTATCCACTGTTCGTCATTCATTGAAACAACACTTCCCACCAGAGTCCAACCAGCACGCGTACACGTGAGCCAGATACTATCTGCACATTCGTTTAGGAATTGACTTTCAACAAGCTCCTCTGATATCGTGTAAACATCATCCAGCAGGGCTTTTGATAACCCACTCTTGGCCTCCACTTTAATGGCACGAAGGATGTGAGCAATTGCCGTGGATCTGCCCTGAATAGCATACAAATGGGTCTTGCTTTGCCCATCATTTGTTTCCTCTCCATCATCTGCTACGTCCACGGATATCGAGTTCCGCATTTCCTCGGTATCTGGGCCTCCATTTAACAGAAAAGCCGCTGTATCACGAAGATCGTCGATACATCTCGTAAGAACAGTTTTTAGTCGATACGGGATTGCTGTAACCAGCGAAGCCAACGCAACAGCAGCTTGAAAACGCACACTTTGCTTTTCGTGGCAAAGCAACACTTGTAGTATGCCGCCAGCGTCATCTGCATGAGTTACTGCGGCCTCGCCCATGGAATGGAACATGTGACTCAGTTCCACCAAGATGGAGAGCATCTTGTGATGGTTTGGGTCGGTTGCCTTTCCTTCGTCTTTAAGTTTTTGCAGATAGGTCGCTAGCAGTACCTCTTGCTGGCGTTCCGTGAGGCACTCCTTAATTCCATAACGCAGAACAAATCCCACAGCGTTTCGCGCCCGCGTCAAATCTCCCAGCGCGAACGGGTGATCAAGAATAGCGAGGCATGCTTCCACAACTTCTTGAAGCTGGGCCTCGGCAATCGAATCTGGAGGCAGTCGCTCAAACATACTGCACAAAGCAATCGAGAAGGAGGCGAGAATACCTCCGTGACTTTGATTCGGATTGGTCGAGAGGTACTTCGACGTCACCAAATCCTTAAAATACAGGACAACATTGGCGATAGTGGAAAAGTTGAGTGTTGCGGCTTTTCGACGCGAAAGAGGCAAGTTGATCGCCGTCATGCCGGGAACGTGAAGCTTGAACGCTAATTTGGGCTTAGGAGTGCCGTCATTTTCAAACGAATTTCGCCCACCAGCTTCTTCATCAGCAGCTTTAGTTGTCGGCGTATCTCCGCTGCCTGTTTGAATTTCTGCTTCTCCCGTTGACGACGTAGCATATTTGGCAAGCACCACACCGACCACCACAGAGTACGCTCTCCTTGCTTCAGGTGCAACGTCGTCCATACCTTTTGCAGTAATTTGCAGGATTGCATCCAGAGAGACCCCTTGGGTCCCAGATTGACTGCTATTTCCTCCACTATTGGGGGTTGCAGCAGATCCACTGCCAGCGTTTCCCCCTCCACCACTACTCCCACCGGCACTACCAGCTTGACTCCCACTCGCACCACTCGATCCACTGCCCGCTAATGTAACAGCCACCGTCGTCCGTTCTGCCACCACTTGAAGCAGTTTGGCCGCCGCGATCCTCACTTCAGGAGTCTTATCTTGGTAGCTTTTGGCCACAATCTTTAGAGCTTCAGCGTGGAACACCGCAAGTCTGTTGGAGTCCCCTTCCAGAGCATGTGTCACGCTCTCCAATAGAGACTGCTTCAAATAGTAGTCTGCGGATCTGATATTCTTACTCGTCAGCGCCATCGCATCTGGCAGGAACTGCAGCGCGTCCTGCAGTTGTAGACGACACACCACCATCACCAGCGACACCTTCACATACAGCGACGTGTTCTTCGAGAGTAGATTGTCGTTGATCGCCGGCACCACAGAGAAGTCGAAGGAGCGCACCAACAAGTCGCACGCGAGGCGGTGCACGACCTCCGAGGTGTTTGGGCTGGACGACGTCAGAGTGACGCCCATGGGGCCTGCCGCGCTCCCAGCAGCGCCAGATCCCGATGAGTTGGCGCCTCCTCCGTTGTAGACCATCAGTGTGGCCAACAGCAACTGGAACAGCGCCGCGTTGCTCTTGCTACTGCGTTTCTTGAACGGCGTCGGGTTCGTCAGCAGCTCTGGTTTCCACAGTCGCTGTAGGGAGATGAGCGCCTGGATGAGCTCGCGCTGCTGCGTCTGCTGCTCGACGGCAGAGCCTCCCCGGCACGCATGGCCTCCACGGCGGCCGCCAAGCGCCTTGCCGCTCCCTTCATGTTGCCTTCGAGTGCAGATTCGATACAAACGGCGCCACCTGGCAAAAAGATCTAGAGCTGCATTTATTTGTGCTATTTCAGATTTAAGAAAACACGTTTCCTGGCAAAGAAGATGATGCAGACAACGACCCGATCGTGGGAGGACTTGAGGGTGCTGCGCGTACGGCCGAGCGCACGCTCGAGGACAAAGTGGCCGCGTATACGGCCGTGAGCAGAGCGCTGGCACGCAGCTCCGCAGCAGCGTATGACGAAGGTGGGGCAGTGTAAAATAGTTAACCTACCTGCTTGAAGAGGCTTTGACTATTTTGTCGGTGCAATGGATTAGAAAACCCGCCGGAGGAGACAGCAGACGAGAGGGAGCTGGCTGTGGATATCGAGAATGCGCTGGCGTCGGTGAGATGGCACATTAGACTGACAACGAAGCAGAAGAGGTGACCTAACGGGGCTGTGTGTGTCAGTTGTCGGATACGATCGACGAGATGAACGTGCACGTGAACAAGACGTCAGTGAAGGCACAGGACGCCATGCTGCAGCGCTACAGAGAGCTCTATTTCGACTTCAACACGGAGTTCCGCCGCTCGACGGTAAGGTGTGGAGCTGTCGTTAGGTGGGTTCGTTGCTGACCGTGATTACCGAACAGAGCTCGTTGCAGGAGAAACGCGATGCCCAGAAGCTTTTTGGCAGCAGGTGGGCTGCTGCTGATACTAAACATCTCCACATTTGGATTATTGTCTGATGAAATTCATTTGCTTTTAGAGTGCACAATGGCCACTCAGAGGATGCAGAGATGGACTCGCTGCTGAACGAGCGCCGCGCAGTGGACTCGTCCCGATCGATGACGAGCAGTATCATCGAGTACGATTTTCTTGCTTTCCTCTCATGCGTCGAGGTCTCACTCTAAATCTGATGGCGTGCAGGCAAGCGATGGCTACCAAGAATGCGTTGGAGAACCAACGTCGACAGTTTACGTCGTCTCACGGCAAGGTGGCCACTCTGGGGGCTCGTTTGCCGGCATCAACACGCTCGTGGAGCAGATCCGCCGCAAAAGATGCGCAACAACACCATTCTGGCGCTGGTGATCGCCGGCTGCATCTGCTTTACGCTGTGGTGGGTGGTGTTGTCTAAGATTTAAGTAAATTGCACAGGAAATTTCGACGTAC
Organism: Phytophthora macrochlamydospora; assembly: GCA_011947325.1. Taxonomy (NCBI): domain Eukaryota; phylum Oomycota; class Peronosporomycetes; order Peronosporales; family Peronosporaceae; genus Phytophthora; species Phytophthora macrochlamydospora. The sequence continues at coordinate 433,873 of JAAVTH010000077.1, read as the reverse complement.
AGTTCTTTTGATGTATGTGTTTGATCTAGCTGCTTCTCCATGGCAGCGATGAAGTCATTAACCTGGATAGAGATCGGAACTGGGAGATGAAGATGGGGGATGATCAGTACGTTTGGGACCTCCAGAAGAAGATTAAAGGTGCCAGAAGTGATGATCGCTGGCTTAGTAGCGATGTTCCTGTTGACAGGACAAGTTCTAGATAAGATACGAGCTATTATGGACGATGAACACAAAATGAATGCACACAGCCACATCGGCGACAGTTCGTTTGGTTTCCCAGACGCTGGTGATGAGGGTCGACATGACTGAGGACGCTAAACGATTTATTCGCAAGCTTAAGCATACCAGTATTGGTAAGGCTCTCTATGTCTGTTTGGATGCGTTGCGTTGTTGACAGTTTCAACGATGATTCCTTTGAAGTTTATGTAGAGGAAATGTGCGCGGAGGATTCTGAGGCGATGTCATTGCCAGGTTGGAGTTGGTTGACCAAGCTCTTCTCAGCAAGGAAAGCAAAAGTTACTTGACAAGAGAATAACGTTTTCCGTGCCTATGGTGTTCATGAAATCCAGCCGAGTTAAAACATACTGAAACAGTGTCTTGGGTCTGCTGGGCAAGGACTCTTTTTCCAACACACTTTATCAATAGTGTTTATACCAACTTTTTTTTCCGATTAGCCGACGAAATATACACATTTCTTCTGATTGGCCAAGAGCGAGAATATATAAAAACGCCTTCGGTTGGTGGTTGGCTGGTGGGGGAAAACCCACACTGCAAACTCCGAGCCAAAAGGCAACCAAACGCACCGGCAAAGCGACGTGATCGGAAGAGGCTATGGGCGAACGTGGAGGCGACCGCGGAGGCATCTCGTTGCTCGTGCGCAACATCAGCCGCCGTCTGAGGTGCGTTCAGATCCCTCCCCGCCTCCGCAGTCGATTGCAACGCTATAGAAGCTAACCCAACAATGCATGCTTGATGCTACAGACCGGAGGACATCCGCAAGGAGTTCGATCGCTATGGAGAAGTGCGCGACGTTTACATCCCCAAGGACTACTACACCAAGTACGTGCAGTGTTCGTCTACAAGCAGCAATTGATGGGTACATACGCGCACGGAGCTGACAGAAATTTATTCAGGGAGCCCAAGGGCTTTGCATTCGTCGAGTTCCGCAGCGAGCGCGAGGCTGACGACGCCCGCCGCAATTTGGATGGTGTGCGCATCGATGGACGCGACATCCGCGTCGTCTTTGCCCAGGAGCGCCGCAAGTCGACGGATCAAATGCGCGAGCGTGAACGGTTCGTGTCTTCTGTAACGACCATTGCTGTTGATCTGTTGGACTAACTCTTGTATTTTTATTGTGTGCAGCACGGAAAAGCGTGGTGGGCGCCGTGGATCTCGCTCGCGTTCTAGATCGCCGCCTCGCCGACGCGGCCGTGGACGCTCCCGCGACCGTCGTGCTCCGGCTCGCCGCTCGTCGAGGTCGCGGTCTCCTGTGAAGGGTCGATCGCGTTCGCGCTCCCGCTCGGGATCTCGTGGCCGATCGCCAGCGCGTAGGTCTGGTTCGCCGGCTGCACGTTCGCGGTCTCCGCGCCGATCGGCTTCTCCCCGCGCACCAGCGTCCCCGCGCCGTTCAACCTCCCCAGCTGCACGGTCGCCGTCGCCCCGCCGTTCCAGAGGCCGCTCCTACTCAGCGTCACCCCGCCGGGATGAACGCCGTTCGCCGTCGGGATCCCCGCGGGCGAATGGCAACGACAAGGCCCACGATTAGTTTTTCGGCAGGCTGAGCGCTGAGTTTCCTGTGTCGTCGGCGAGAAGACTCCGAGCTTCCTTTCTCTCGACAATCAAGGCCGGTCGACATGGACAACTGCACCCGAACTGCTCTGCATCCTGCTCTGATTTCACCCCTCTGTCAATGATTGTTTGCTGCAGCCACTGCATGTTCTTCTAGCAGATGCAGATAAAAGAAGAAAGCCACAAGAGCAGAAGGTGAAGATGGAAGCCCAAAAGAAACAAACGCAAATAAAAATCAAAGAAGCCTGGGTACTCCACTGCAACTCCACTTGACCAAGAAGAAGAGTGAAGAAAGAAGAAAACGACGATCCTAGCCAAGTCTTCGTAGCGCCGGGTGTCGTCGAATCTGGTGTCGCTGACGTTCTCCATCGTCTGCAGACATCTCGACCAAAATGCCAAAAGCTCGTGGCATTGTGCTACATACACACGTTTTATGGAAGCGGTGGAGATGCCAAAGCGCATTTCCATCGCTTCCAACTTCCAAACAACAATTGCAATTTTATTGCAACCTATTGAAACGAAACGAGGAATGTCCACGTGGACAACCGCATGCATTCAAATGGTACCCTCAAAAATCGTACTTAAGGCGGATACGCGTGCCTCAGTTGTATCAGAATCCAAGATAGTGTCATGAAGAAAAGAGCGGTGGTGTTCGTGCTTATCGACGGACTTGCGGACGTCTCCCTGCAGGAGCTGGGCCAGCAGACGCCTCTCGAGGCGGCCAAGACGCCGGCTATGGATGCGATCGCCTGTGGGCTGCCTTCCTCTCGCTGCTTCAGTCGCATATCACATCGTTGACATCTGTTGCTGCTTGGGTTCTGCTCTTGGATGCTTTGTAGACGGAGGACTCACGGGGCTCATGGATCCTGTGGAGCCAGGCTACGCGTGCGGTAGCGATACCGCGCACATGTCCATCATGGGCTACAACCCCTTTGTGTGCGCAACAGAATTCATAGCAAGTTTTGCGCGTATCATGCACTGATAGTTTTTATTGCTGCAGTCACTACCGCGGCCGTGGGTCGTTTGAAGCGATGGGAGCTGGACTGCCAATGAGCAAAGGAGACGTCGCTTTCAAATGCAACTTTGCTACAGTGCAAGAAGACGCGAACGGCCAGACGATCGTGACGAGACGGCGTGTGGACCGCAATTTCCCGGCGTGGGGGATCGATCTATGCTCCTTCCTGGATGGACTAACATTACCAGAGTTCCCGGGGCTGGTTGTGGCTACGAAATATGCCACGGAGCACCGCTGTGGCATCGTGTTCAAGGGACCTGGACTCTGCGATAAAATGACCGGCACGGATCCGCTGAAGGACAAGTACGTCATTTGATATTTCTACGCGATGGCATTATAACTCCTATATTCCTTGGTTTTGATGGTTCAGCCTGCCTTTGGTGACGTCTGAGCCGCTGAACGATTCGCCTGAAGCTGCGCACTCGAGCAAAGTGCTCAATGCTGTGTCGAACGCGATTCATGAGCGTTTGTCGACCCACCCGATCAACAAGGCGCGAGAAGCCGAAGGCAAGCCTCCTGCGAACGTTGTGCTACTTCGCGGACCTGGAGAGCGAATTGACGTGCCAACTTTCACCGAAATGCACGGACTCAACCCTTTCATGATCGCTCCAACCTGTATCATTGCGGGTCTGGGTATGTCGCTGGGTTTTGAAATTGCTACGGCTCCCGGAGCGACCGGAGACTACCACACGAACCTCCTATCTAAGGCGGAGACAGCGCTGGAGCTACTGAAGTGTGACGAGTATGATTTTGGTTTTGTTCACATTAAAGCTGTGGACGACGCCGGTCACGACCGCGACGTGGCCAAAAAGGTGCACTTCATTGAGCGAGCTGATGAAATGATCACGAAGCTCTTGGAAGGTATTCACGCGCAGTGCGGGGACGACAGCGACGAAGTGACTATTGTAGTCACAGGTGACCACACGACGCCTGTAAAGTATGGAGATCATACGTTTGAACCCGTGCCCTTCGCCATCTCGCGGGCCGGAACTGCTTATAAGCAATTGCAGCACACTGAGGGCGCTGGCGAGCCTGGAAATGTCGCCGCTGGTCCGTTGACGGACAATGTAACCAGATTCTCTGAATTGGGTGTGGCCCGTGGAGCACTTGGCCGGTTTGCTGGCGACCAGGTGATGACGCTGATCAAGAGTTTCCGAGAGTACGAAGTATAGGCTTGCGGGGGCCAACAAAATGCTTCCCAAAATGTCATACAGTTCCGTTTTAATCCCAGCAAAACTTTTATCATTCATGCTTTAGCTCCACCGAACATGCGCGCCGTTGTCCGTGAGATGATGCTGATAATCTCCTCGATTTCTTGGTCCGTAAAGCGCATCGAGAGACTTGGAATCAGCGCAACAGCTTCCTCGGTGTCTTCGGGGTTCAGGTTGGTCAGGCAAGCAATCTCAAACTGCTCCAAGCGGTGTTCAACAACCTCTCCGTTGTCTTCGTAGCAAAACGCGACTTCCGTCAGAGCTCTGCAGGTTGGAATGCAAAGGTGAATGCATTTTCGCAGCAACACTATATCGAAACGAGGAACGTACTCGCGAAGCTCAACTATAGAGGCCTGGTTGGCCACAGGGTCCTTCGTTCCCGTGAATCGCGTTACATAGGAGGAAGTCTTCTCGAACACTCTGCAGACACATAACCAGCGATAAGCAGGTTAAAGTGCGAGCAGCATCGAAATGATCGAACCTGGTGAAATGCTTTTTCTGGTCCTCATAGTTGGTTTTCTGCTTGTCCAGGATAACCGCCACCTCGGCGTTCGATAAACAAGCATCTTCGGAAAAGTCTGCGCCCAAGTTGAGCACCGCAGCATCCTTCGCCTCCATCAAAGCCCTCGGAAAGAACGACACTGCGTTTAGAAATCCTTCTTTTTGATTTCTGCCGACGCTCTTGCACCGTCCCAACTTCGCCACTATATCGTTTACGCTACTTTTTTACTGCAGTTCCTGAAGCTGGGTGGATGGCAGTTGAAAAGTCTTGGGAGCTCTAACTCTCGAGGCACTGATTGACCTGTGGCGAGAAGCACTTGCTTAAGTTCTGCGGTGATAGAACACTCGTGGGTGAGGAAGGATGTGGCCTTCCCGGGCACGTCTTCACCGCCAGTATCTCCACCAGGATGGCGACCTGTACGTCCACAACGGTGTACATAATCTTCGATAGCGAGAGGCATGTCGAACAAGACAACATGTTCGACACCTGGCAGGTCGAGTCCCCGCGAAGCAAGATCCGTCGCAACCAGAACATCCACATATCCAGCTCGGAAAGCACGCAGCGCCTGCGTACGATAACTTTGTGATTGACCGCCATGCAGTGGTGCCACGTGAAACTGTTCACTGCGAAGCAAGCGAGCTGCGCGCTCCACGCTGGATCGAGAGTTGCAAAATACCAACACTGGTGGATACTTTGTTGAGCGTAACACGCGAAGAAGCCGAGTGGTCTTGTCAACCGAACGCATGAATTGGACGTCGTGCGTCACCTTTGACGCGGTTGCCAGCGCTAGGATTGGCTGCGGAATCTTCTTAAGCGAATGAGACGGCTCTTTAGTTGGCATGACGGCTTCGTTGACATGGATCGTCACGGGTCGTAGCACTGCGGAACGAGCTAGTCGCGGTAAGAAAGCAGGCATTGTAGCAGAGAGCAGCATGGTTTGGCGGGCCGCCGTATTGGCGACCTGAAGAATCTGCTGTAGCTGCGTCTCCATTTGTGGCACTTGCAACACTCGATCCACTTCGTCGACCACGACCAACGCAACGTTTGCAAGCGACAGCACGTCAACACGATACTGAACAAGATGCAGCAGTCTTCCCGGGGTAGCAACCACCGCGAAGGTTCCACTTGCACGACATCGAAGCTGCTGAGCTTGCTGTTCCAACGGAATACCACCGCAGATACCAACAACTGGTGCATTTAACGAGCCCGGGAAGAACCCAGACAGATCCTGCACCACTTGATCCACCAGCTCTCTTGTAGGGACAACCACCAACGCACTAGGTGCAGCCGGATAAATAACCATAGGCACAGGAGGATACTGCAGAAAGCCAGGCTGTGCTTGGCTCGACTGTTGGAGCAACTTGAGTATCGGCAGAATGTAGCAAAGTGTCTTGCCACTTCCAGTAGGGGCTAGAGCGATCACGTCCCGTCCCTGAAATACACAGGGGAGAGCTTGAGCTTGGATGGCCGACGGAGTCGCTACACCACGCGATTGCAGCACTGCAAGCGTCTTTGTAGACAGCGTGAGGTCGTCGAAAGCAAGTATTGCAGCGGGGATGGACCCTTCACCTTCGACGACGATTCCTCGCTCTTGACGAGCCCATGCCGCTTCCTGCTCCGCCACTGGATCGACAGGTGCATTCGCAATAGACGAAGAGGGTGCGAACTCAACGGTAGGCGGGGAGGGCTCTGTACGCCGCCGCTTCCGCCGCGGTACGTAAGCACGATCGATCATTTTTGCTCAACGGAGCTCCGTGTTAAGCAAATCTGCGACGTGTGATATGTTGGGTTTTGCATTTCAGTTATAGTTGCATAGCGAAATGCCTTCTAAAGCTCAGCCGAACATGCGTGCGGCCGTGCGAGACACAATGCCCAAGATTTCTTCGATCTCGTCCTCGGCGAAGCGCTTGTGGAGACTGGGGATCAATGCCACAGCCTCCTCGACCTCCTCCGGGTTCAGGTTGGACAGACACGCGATCTCGAACTCCTCCAGACGGTACTCGACCTTCTCGCCGTCCTCCTCACGCTGGAACGCCAGCGACATTAAAGCCCTGTGCGTAGCAGCAATGGCAAAACCATTAGTCTCTCAATTATATCTCTACTAACGAAGGATTCGTCTTGCCACGTACTCGCGGAGCTCCGTGACTGAGGCCTGGTTGGCCACGGGGTCTTTGGTGCCGCTGAAGCGCTGCACGTAGGAGTATGTCTTCTGGAACACACTGACAATGACAATAACGTAGATGCAGCCACAATGAACACAGCAGTGAGCAACTGGGAAGACACGATCAAATAGCCAAGACATGATGAGGTTGACGCACTTGGTGAGCTGCTTCTCCTGCGTCTCGTAGTCGGACTTTGCTTCTCCAGAATGACGGCCACCTCGGCGTTCGACAGACACGTCTCGTTGCGGAAGTCGTCGCCCAGGTTGAGCTCCGCCGCGTCCTCAGTGTCCACCACGTGCTGCGGGTTGGCCGACATGTTTGCTACTGAATTAACCTATCACTCTCTTTCCTCATACCAAACCTCTCTTTAGACATAACCTGTCGGGCGTGAGGACCATGATGCTCGGCTCTGGACGACAGCTCGCGACGCTCGTGGCGACGTCGCGGCGCGCCTTCTCGGCGAAAGCTGGTGCCGGTGGCATTGCCGGTATGTTATAAACCTCCTCCACTGCCGCTGTACCCATTCTAACCGCTCGTTAACGCGCTGCAGGCCCCAAGATCACCGGTGTCCTAAGGTTTTACAAGGACGTGGGCGTCAAGGACGTGGAGGAGCAGGCGCAGGACGGCGGGGAAGCTCGCAAGCTTTACGCAGTGACGCTGGACGGCAAGACGGTCAAGACTCCGCGCCAGCAACCCGTGCGGCTGCCTACACGCGCCATGGCGTACGCTGTAGCTCATGAATGGGACGCCCAGAGCCACGACATCCGCCCAGCCACTATGCCCATCATGACGCTGGCATCTACTGCACTGGACATGGTTTTCACCTCCAGCAGCAAGGAGACCATTGATGAAATGATGCACTACCTGCACACGGACACAGTGTGCTACCAGGTCACCGCCGACCAGCAGGACAAGCTCGTGGCGCTGCAGCAGAAGAAGTGGAAGCCTGTCCGCAAGTGGTTCTCGGATACGTTCGAAGGAGAGGTGGACGTGAGTCACGGTAGCATCGATCGACTGATGCACGACGAGCATCTTGTGGGCAACGTCCGTTCATACCTTGAAAAGGTTGGTCAGTCGGACTACTGCGGTTGCGGTCTATCGCTGGTCATGCTAATGATGCAATGCTGTTTTGTTTCAGCTGAACGACTTTGAGCTGACGGCGATGCGGACTCTCACAAAGGAGTGCAAGGTACGAAAAAGGGTTGCCGGAATAGCGATTACTAGTGTCCCTGATGTCTTTGTCTTCGGACATGTTTTTTTTCTGTTTTCTTGCTGCAGTCTCTCATCACTGCAGTGGCAATTTTCAAGCGGCACCTGACGGCTAAGGAAGCCATGGACATTTGCCGTTTGGAGGAAGAGTTCCAGATCAACAACTGGGGACTTGTGGAAGGCGGTCACGACCTGGACCGTGTGAACTGCGCTGTCAAGCTGTCGAGCGCGTCCTTCCTCTTGTATCTGCTGGAGAACAAGCATTAAGTCTACTTTTTGTCCGTGCGACGAGTTGCTTTGTTCGTATAGAACGCCGGCGCAGGCACTGTATCAAGCGGGTGGTAATGAATTCGACTTGACGTGCGCTCTCCTCATAGTTTTGATACATGTTTGCATATTATTGTTGGACTAATGTTGCAAGGCTATTGGTTTCGTTGATCAATTACACAGCCGAGTGCATCGAGAGTACGTACGGCAGGGTGGCGATGACTTCTTTCTCTTCCTCCTTTGGAGTTGTCGTCACTGGTACTGGTGTAGCATTCTTCTTCTGCCGCATGACGTAGTACAAGCAACCACATCCGAGAAGGAATACGACGCAGCTCATCGGTACGATGAATTGCAGATCGTGCTTCCAGTCGGAGCTACTGTCGCTGCTGGACTCCGTGCCTGTGCGTGAGGTATTGCTGGACGAGGCTTCAAGACACGATAGCCCGCCAGAGAGACTAACCTGCAGTGTCTCCGCTTCAGATTGGGTGACACTTTTGAAGCATTGTCCTTCCGTGAGGCGAACAAATATACGGTTCTCCGTGGATGAGCTTTCTTCCACCTTGGAGCTGTCGAGCGCAAGAAGTCTGAGTGTCGCCAGGCCATTGCTAGCAGGTTTTTCACACTCCAAGTACTCCGTCACAGTTGTCGAGACTGGGGCAGTGAATGATAGAGCAATGGTGTCGTTCGCTCCACACTGGTGTTTGAGTCGAGCCTCGACCTCAGCGGCGGCTTCAAGAATTCCAGCCTCTGACCACGAGCTCTCGTCCCATTCCACTACCATGGCGCAGATCGACAAGGACGACGCCGCAGTGTTGATTGTCTGGAACCTGGCCCAGGTTGACTCGAACGTGTCGTGCTGAGCGCCATTCTCGATCAAGCTCCAGTCCTGGGATTGATACAGCAGTCGACTGTTGCCAGCGTCGGAATAGTCGGCCTTTATAGCAGCATTTGCATAGCCTGTGGCGGAGTCGAGCAGACTCACGTTGCCGTTGACCAGCACAAAGTCAACCGGCTCGTTGTCGATGAAGATTTCGTCCTCCACATCCATCGAGTCTTCCAGCGAACCATCAACGGACTTGGACGAAGCGTTGCTCGAGTACGTGAAGGCGAACGCGACGCCAGGTATCGTCGCTAAAGCGTCCGTGTTCGCGAAGGCTGCTTTTGCTGCGACAGGGGTTAGCATTAATGCCGTCGCCGACAGAACCTGTGCGAGCGTCATGATTTCCTTCCTCCGCGGCGATTTCACAACTGACGTCCGGAATCTCGCACAAAATGAAGCAGATCCCCATGAGAAGCAGACCTGGTGGAGAGCGAGAACAGAGATCGACGTTCAGACGCCAGATGCGATGCCAGGACGCATTGCTAACGTGACTTTTCTACAATACCAGTCAACTTGCCAGAATCCGTCAGTACGAACCGTAAAATGCAGACACCTTTCAGGAAAAGGAAAAAGAAGGATATTGCGCTATCCACATAGAGCAAGTCGAAGCGAGTTCTGCTCGCATATTCAGCCAGGTGTGAACAACACGTCGAGAATAGAGAACGATACAGGGACATTGTTCCAAGATAAGTAATGCTTTGGCGGTTTACAACTGGGAGCGCGACAAACTTCTGCCGTGCTTGTTGCCAAGCGCAAAGTTTGCTGTTAGTCACTTCAATGTACTGCTGCTTAATAAAATTTCGATCGCGACTCGAACAGTTCAGCCAAGAACGTCGATACGTCAGCAGGCCGCTCGCGAACTGTAGTGTGCATGGCAAGCACCATGAGATGTCGAACTTTGCGATCAAAGTATAGCTGTCGCTTGAGATCCTAGGAGTCAAAGAAAAAGGAGAATGAGGGACGAGTAGAATTCAGCGAGTTCAGCGGACACGCACCACGCAGGTGTATTTCTTGAGATTGAGCGTTCCTCGCACCGCATTCGCGAGGAAGTCGGCCGTCAGGTCAGGCTGGTAGAGAAGCACCTCTTCGAGCGCTTTTGTCAAGATCGGGTCGATCTTCGTCGTCATGTACAGGTACACCTCGTCCAATGCAGTGTCAAGGTTGTGGTCGTGCAGGCGATAGCGCTCTTGTTCTACAACCAGTATAAACATTCACCAGCTAGTTTCCTCGTAGCCACGAGCAGTGTCACGTCAAAAGAACGAACCTTCGCGGATAAGTGTCGTGATAGCGACTCCTTTGTTCCGAGCCTTCTGTGTTGGCTGCTCCATCGTAGGGTGGGCTTGAGAACGCGAGCGATCTGCAAGTGCCGGGACGACAAAGAAAATAGGATCCCAAGCAAGACTGACCTTCCTCGACGACACCTCGTATTTTTAGGAGTTCATCTTCGATTCGTATTCCATGTCCTTGTTGCCTTGGATTCTTCCCTTTAGCCTTTGGTAATGATAGAGCGCTGCCTACTGCGAATGCCCACCAACGGTTGGCATTCTCACCGCTTTCTGCTGATTCCATCCCTGCACCCTTCTGTCTTTGCCTGGTGACGGCAAGCTTCCTGTCGAATGTAGAGTCTAGTGATCGGCGTCACCCTTGTCATCACTAGACCTGTTGTTGCTGTTGCGATGGTGACCATCATTGCTGTCGCTCTTAAAGAACGACCGTTTGTTGTCGCGACCCCACGCTGAACGCTGGTGGCCACTTCCCTTGTCGCGGGAGAAGCGCGAGCCAGTGGAAGCTCGTTCGCCTGACGATCCATCGTGGTTGTTGCCACCAGTCTTGTCAGAACGCCACAGCGTGGTATTGCGGAAGCTGGAGTTGTCATTTAGCGATGTATCGTGACGCTTGTACTCGAGTGCCACAAATTGCGGTAGGTTGAGCACCTTCCGCATCGTGTCGCTGTAAAGGCATCGACATGCCCCATTAGCCATCAAGGTAGCATATCAGCGCGTAATCAATGCATCATCCTTACCGGATACGGTAACACGCCTCGTTGTTGTCAGCGTTGCGGTTCCAGAGCGAGATGATGTCCTCGTTGTATCGGATCGAGATCACAGCGCCGCAGATCTCATTGCCCACATCAAACTGCTCTCCGACAATGGCCAGCACCTGGACCACAAAAATCTCCCGTCAGAATTTGAAATTGCTAGCATTATTTTGTTGCGAAACGACATACCAGGTCCTCCCAGTAGCGCGAGGCAATGCCCTTGCGAAGGCGCACCATCCACTTGCCGCCTCGGCGGTTGGCCGGGTCCTCCCACATGGGCTTGATGCCAGTCTTGAAGAGATGGTAATCCATCGTATTGGGTAGGTCGTTGGGCCGCACCAAGTGGTTGTAGATTCGCCAAAAGTCTTGCACCTACCAGGAAAACAATATCAATACAAATAATCCTAAAGACCAAACAAACGCACCACCACTTACCGTCTTAAAGTCGCCAAGTCCCTTGATGCTCTTCTCGTAACTTTCCTACATAGCAGAACCACAAAAATGACAAGAGATAAGCAAAATAAAACATGCCGGAATCACTAAGGGTAGCAAGCTGGGCATACGCTGACGGCCTTGTTGCCAGTGCTGCGCTTGATGTACCAGAAGCTGTACATGTTCTGAATGGGCGTGTCCGCCGCCCCCTTGTCCGCATTTCCATCTTCTACAACCGCATAAAATAATAAAGTCAGTTAGTAAAAAGAAATACGTTCGTCGCAATACTAGTGGACGTGTTAACATCGCAAGCTCGTCACAGAAGGCTGCAGCCGCCAGGTTGACACGTCTAGCCGTAAGGAACCTATTGCAATCATCATGCAGTGCCGTACCGGAGTGCTTGTCTTCCGTCATGGCGTCACAATTTCCGCGAGATCGAAAATGTGGTGCCAGTAAAAAAATAAGTATCGTACTTAAAAGAAGCTTATTTTATCACAAAATTTGAATCGACAGTTGAAGATTTTGCTGGAAGATGTCCGACTCGGACAGCGAGTTTGAGCGGTATGTACGAAGCTTCATGCGCCATTGCTACAGCTACATCCACTATGATACTGTGGTGAAGACGACAAGCTTTCCTAAGTCGCAAGAATTGTTGTCTGACACGCAGTAGCGACCGATTTATTCGTCTTTAGGTTTCTTCAAGACGCCGACTCCAGCTCGAGTCCTGAGCCAAGTGTGCGTAAGCCGCGAGGTGGGGCTTACAATTCCTCGTCAGCTTCAGCAGTGACAGCTGTAGCGGCAGCGCTTCTTGCTACGTCAAAGCTAAAGGCAAAGCACAAGAACAAGAAGAGCAAGCGCTCGAGCAAGAGAGCCGCTAAAGATGACCTTTCAGAGTCGGAGGAGGCCCCACCCAGCTACTATGCGGCATCTTCCACCGGTGCAAGTTTCGAGTACGTTATAAGTGGCTTTAGACTTGCTAATCTGTGGCTTCAGACTCATTCGAGATTGCTTTAGTGCCGACCCGTATGCGTTCGATATGACGTCGTCCAAGTTCTCTCTGCCGAGTCAAGAGGAAGAAGAAACACCCCAAAACGGAAAGCCAAGGAGAATGAGTCCGTTGTAAAGAAAGCGCCAATGAAAAGTATGGAAGATCGCATCGCCGAGATTCTCAAACGCACAGGAAGTACGCAATTTCAAGCATCTGAGGACGTCCACAGCGATGAAGATGAACTCAGTGACGAGGTATGCAAACTGCGTTGTAGCTTGCAATTAGAACTAGGACGTTTGACTCCAAGTTTGTATTATTTTCACTGACGAACTGTAGAACGGAACAGAAGACCTCGAAAAGACGAGCAAGACTCCTCAAGGTTTGTCTGAGAGTTTACTTCGCAACGAAGAAGAAAGCGTTCGGGATGACAAGAATGAAGCAAGCAGTGCGGGAAGGGCAAGTCTTTCAGATTCGTTGGGGTGGGCTCAGACGATTTTAAAGTGCGGTTATATCGATGTATCACAAAATGGTGCTGTCGGCAATTGGCAATAATCTTTCTCTTTTCCGTCGTGTAGGTCCACCTCCAGCCAAAGCGCAGTCTTGATCAACCGAAATTTCCTGTGGTATGCGCACTCGCTGCATATTTCCCGGTGATTTGACTGATTAAATTATCTTTTGTTTCATCCTAATGCAGTCCAGTCTTGATAGCGAGACGTTCGTTGTCAACAAAGAGGCGTTGGACAGCAATCTCGGTAAATGATCCCGTCTCTCATTGTTTAAACTGTGGTGAGCCTAACAGTGTGCTGTGTTTGTGACAGCGACATCGTCACGCTACACGGGTCAATTGAAGTCTGATCAAGATGAAGATAGCCCAGTCGAAAGAGACGAATACGATAGTGATGGGTTCGAGTTGGACAACGCTATGCTACCACCTGAAGCAGAGCAAACAGCTAAAGCAGATGAACGCTTTGTCAGCCAGTTCGACGCAATGAAGGTGGGAATTCTCCACGGCGAACGAAGCACAAAATATGAGTTAACGTAACAATGTCGTGGTGTGTAGGCTCTCCTTCTTGACGATCCTTCATCATCTATCGCAAGCAAAGATCAGATGGGAGCAACAGAGGAACCAAATAGATATGAAGTTGCAAGTGGCGAAGCTGGCAGTTTTGGGAGTGCTGAAATGCCTCAGCCATTGGGAGCTAGCGACACATTTGGATATGGCGATGATTTCGAAGGGGTTTGTACACAGATACTATAATACGTAAGGATGCTGCTAACATGCTATGTAATTCAGGATGCTGAAGAATCACGAGCAGGAAGCGAAGGTCTGCAGAGCGCAGGAATTAACACGGTACGTCTATCTTGAAAATGGTAAGACGGATATAATCTTGATAACAGTTTGTTTTGTGGTGTTCGTTTGCGCTGTTGGTTAGGCGAATAAAACCACGGCGAATTCACCCCAGAACTATGAATCCAGTGCGCGTTACGAGGACGATGATGACTTCGAAGACGGTACTGACATCCCCGAAAAGGAAGTGGGATCTCCTGGGCTACAATTGCATGAGCTCAGCGTTGGGGACAGCCCAGAGGGCTCTCGCGTTGTCGATGAGGCCGCCCTCAATAGAGCTGCCCACGTGGACGCCTTATTTGCTGCGAAATATGGAGATTTTTACAAAAGTGACGATCCGAGCGAAGCACTAGATAAAGATGCTGGGCTCATTAAAACAGACGAAGACACTCAGATATCAACACTTGAGGGAGCCATACCAATTTCTAGCGTTTCTGAGACTCCCCGACGGTAAGTCAGTTGCGTCTCGCTTACGGCTCACGAGCTAATACTTTTCTTTCATACAGAGCCCACCCCCGCCAGCTCCCCCAATAGACGATGACGATGATCAAGATCAAGAATTTCATGATTTCAAACTGGATGCTACTACGGAAGCCAGCAAGTCTATTCCAGCTACTGCTGTCCAGAGCATGATAGACGTCACACCAGCAAGAAAACTCCAGTTACAACAGCCCGACCGCTTCCAGGAGATAGAGAGCCATGTCGCCTCTTTGCGGATAGTTCAGCCTGCCAAAGCATCAGCCGCAAATGCAGCAACCCTCGGTTTGACGCAGGTTGTACGCCCTGTATCCGCCAAAGTTATGGAAGAACATCAGGATGTGATGCATCATCCTTCTTCTTTGGTTGAACCATTGGCAATATCATTTGACGAAGCACTACTAGCCGAGGATGAGGAAACGCAGCGGGAGATTGATGACTTTGTGCGGAGCTCGCTGGTTCTTCGCCAAGAGCATCGAGAAGCGGCTCGAAGGGCCAGTACGAACAGGGAAAATAGTCTGGTTTTGCGTCTTCAGCAGGCCCAGCGTCAGATATTACAGCTAAAAGAACATATTCAAGCCACAACTACAACCACACCGGTGGCAAGTCCCCGTGAATCTCAAGAATTGGATCGAAGCCAAGAGGATGCCACAGCTTTACGCTTAACCAGAGGAAAACCCATTTCCAACGCTGCTTATAGCAAGCTTCAGAAAGAAATCAAGACCCAGGACATCTTGATTGCTGCCTTCCAGAAAGAAAATGAGCGGCTGATGCAGCAGTTGAAGCAAGTTCGGCAGGACGTTCAGTACGATGTTCACGAAGCAAATGAAGAGCTTCGCCGAGAACTGAAGCGGCTGCAAGATCAACCTTCCCAGAGTAGTGGTGCTGGAGGTGATAGCGCTAGTATAGCACGATATCGCGCAGCTGTGGAGGCACGACTGGAAGCAGAAGCTCATGCGATGGCGTTGCAGGAAGAGTTAGCTGCAGTTCGATTATCGCACCAACAAAAGGTCAACGAAATTACGCTTGAGTTGGATCGAGTGAAAAAGGCCAAAGTTGACCTCGAGTGCCGCTATGAAGGTGTTGACTTGGTGCAAGTAGCGCAGGAGACGCAGCAGGCCCGTGAGTTGCAGACCGAGTTGGAGTTGTGCAAGAAAGAACATGCACACGCTCAAGCTGCATTGCAGAAGAAACTGGACTGGTACGTCGAGAATCAACGCTTGTTGGACGACCAGGATGAAGAATTGCGGCGACTACGTCGTGAGGTTTCTTCGAAGTCTCCAGCTGCAACACCGTTAAAACCCAAGCGCTCTAATGAAACACCAGGCGGGCCTTCCCCTGCTCGGCCAGGCCGTCGATCTGTAAATGATATTCGCCGCATCCAGGAACTTGAAGGACGACTTGCAGAACTGGAAGAGGCGATGCGCCGTCGGCACCCTGACAGCTTGGCGAACCTTATCTTGGCTTCTCGCCGGGCTGACGAAGAGTCTAAGACACGCACACTGGAGCATGATTACGAGGAGAAACTAGCAGCTCTGACGCGCGAGTTGGAGCTAGCTCACGAAGCCAGTGAAACACGACTGGCGAGTTTTCGTCAACAGCAAGAGAAGTTGTTGCTTCAATATCGACGCAAAATTAAGGAGCTAGAGAAGCAACTGAAGCAGTTCAACAAGACGCCACTATCGCACCGAACTCCCTCGAAAGAAGCGGCTACGTCTGAAGCGGAGCTGACTCGTGTGCGTCGATTCTACACCGAGAAGATCAAGCAACTGGAGCGCAAGTGGGAAGCCAAGTATCGTTCTCAGCGCAAGCAGCAATTTACGGGGTTGAGTGGCAACCAGCAGACACATCAACTCGACGGACTCACGTATGCTGACTCGGCGGTTGCAATTGCAAATTTGCAGAAGCAGTTGCGGGAACAAGAGCAGGAGTTGACGCAGGAGAGAGCTCGAGCTGACCAACTTGAAGCCGACAGCATGCTGATATCAATGGTAAACGACGACCCGATCGAAACAGCAAACACCGATAACAAGAAGTTGGAAGACAAGCTTCATATCAGAGCAACACAACTGCAAGAACGAGTTGAAGACTTGGAAGCTCAGCTACATGAAAGCGAGAGCGCTCGAACTCGACTAGCGCAAACACTTGCAACCGTTCAGAATCTACGGGCAACCGAAGCAAATGCGAGAAAAGCAATGTCTGGGGATGAAGACGTCACAGCGAAAGAGAATCCAGCGGTGCAGCAAATGGAAGCAGAGTTATCGCAGCTTCGCCAGAATTTGGACTCGGTTCAAAATGCGCTGGTCAGTGAGCGAGCAACATCCGACGAAAACGTAGCACATCTTGAAGCCCGTGTTTCCGAATTAGTCGAGAAGAATTCGTTGCTAGAGACCCAGCTGGCTGATAATCAGCAAGAGATGCAGCATCTGCAAAAGCTGGCGGTCGATGCGGAACGCCATAACTTCTCGCTCGAAACCCAGGCGAGTCGTGTGCCGATTCTTGAGGAGAAGGTGTTGTCTTTACGCCGCGAATTGGAGCTCCCGCGTACGCCGTCGATGGTGCAGTATCGGTCTCTAGAGTTGAAGGTAGCCACACTGGAACAAAAACATAAACTACGTGAAGCGGAACTCAAGGTGGTGCTGGACCGCGCATTGGCGTCAAGCAACTTCGAGCGACTCAGTCGCGAACACGCTCACCGTGCCGCTATTGTCGCCAAGAATGCCGAGATCGCCTCTTTCAAGTCGCAGCTAGAGGAGATACTGGACGAGTTGGGACAACTACAAACAGAGCGAGATGCTGGACTTGTGAAGTGAAAAGCAAAGCAGCGATGATCATAGTGGCAATGAAGATCTATTGAAGCGTGCAGTTAAATAGCAGAAGCACGGAGCGGTGGGCTACCCTCATCCCCCACAGCGAAACCTGCTCGGGTTGACCTTGAGGATGCCTTCCATCAGCCCGTGCGTCGTCGTGGCTATCCAAAGTGCTGCTTAGGTCATGGAGTCGATCAGTGCGCTGCGCATGGTGCTGGCAATCGCCGTCGGCTGCGCGTTCTGGAGCTTGAAGATGCTCTCCACCACCGAGATCTCGGTGGACGTGGTGTCCAGTCCACAGAAGGCCGTCCAGTCGTTCACGACGAGGCCAGCGCCGATGACATCGCTACCGCGGTTCACCGTACCGGCGACGACGGGCACCTGCAGCAGCGAACTGAGCTCCTCCTGATCCTCAACGCTGGTACGCGGGTGCACGAGGCAGCCCTGGTTGGACAGCGCCGAGTAGCTGCCCACGAGCGCGTTGCCGGCCACAGTCTGACGGAAGACCTCGACGCCCAGCGTGTCGGCCACGATCTCCTCCGTCTCGCGGTCCAGGTCTGTGTGCACGAGCGCCACGTGGTCGTTGGTGGCGATGCAGTTGCCGAGCGCCGAGAGTCGCTCCTCCACGCGCTGCACGACGACCGAGTCGGGGAGCGAGTTCCGGATGTGCTGCATCTCCTGGTCCGTGGTGGTGCTGGGCAGGAGCAGGCCGCGCTTGTTGCCCACGGCCACGCGCCCCACGAAGCGGCAGCCGGCGATGCTGGCGTGCACCACGGGGATGTGGTCGGCCAGCTCCGACTCGAAGGTGCTGTAGAAGTTCTCGGAGCCGCCCACGCACACGAGGCAGTACGAGTTGGTGAGCTTGGAGAAGACGCCGATCTCGTTGGAGTTCTCAAACTGGCAGCGGATCGCCATGGTTTGTTGTACGGAGGTGTCGGGGGCTGGTTTGATACGCGAAGGTGGCCGAGAAGCGCTCGATTCGGAAGTGGCTGGCCAACGGATTGGAGACGCCCTCCAAACAGAAGATTCCCAGAAATGGTGTACGACCACACCAAATAGAGCGACACTCACCGGAAAAAACATCACTCTATTTCTGAGTCTGAGGCGAACGCCACGCACGCGACGTCACCGTCGAGGACGTACGTCAGCACTGAGGACGGCTTTACCTCGAGAGTCTGGGCATCGGACTCGACGATCAAGATGCAGGAAGACACTTTTGTAATCCCCAGAGCAACAGTCAACGTTTGCCGACTTGTCCATGACGCGGCTGGACCCTCGATCGCTGTCGTCCTTCTCGATGGAGGAGCTGGACTACATCTTCTCGTCGTGTGTGCGACGCCGACTCGGACGACCGCGAGGTGACGGCGCTGCAGGATGATGGCGGTCGGCTGCATCGTCAAGGTCTGCCGCGCTCCCACATTCGACTGGATCAAGACGAGTCCTGTTCGTGCGTGTACGACCGCCTCTCGTACATGTGGCGCAAGAAGGCGTTCAACCACTGGCGACAGGTCGCACAAGGTGCCAGACCCACCGATGCAGAGCAGCAGAGGCTACGGACTAGGTCGAGATCGACGTCGCTATGCAGCGTTAGCAGTAGCCGACGAGGCAGCTTCTTGGACACTCTCGACGAAGGAATGAACGGCGGTGGGAACATATTGCTGGACGTCTCGCACGTGTTCCACCTCATTGTGGGCTGTCTGCACGTTGACGACATTTTCCGCTTGATGTTTACTAGCAAGAGCCTCTGCCGAGAAGTTGGTCGAGCGACACAAGAACTCTCGTTCACCCCGGCCAGACGCGTGATCTTCGACGAGCACATGACGAACATTTCGACGCAGTTCCCGAATCTGAAAGAGATCAGACTCACGAGCTGCACCAACCTCACAGATACTACAGTAGAGCAGCTCGCCAATATGACAGCACTGCGAGCAATCGCTCTGAAGGGCTGCTACCAGGTGACCGACAAAGGTATCCGTGCACTCAGCCAGTCGCTGACAAACACACTGACTTCGCTAAATCTGGGCTACTGCAAGGAGATTACCGATGAAAGCGTTTCTGCAATCTCGACCAACCTTCCCAAGTTGACGCATCTGAGTCTACGTGGCTGCAGGGAAATCACCGACGCCGGCATTCGACAGCTCTCGCTGCTGAAGAACCTCGAGACTCTCAATCTATGGTATTGCAACCAAGGGCAGATCACCGACGAAGGCATTTCAGCCATCGCGAGCTTGAAGTCGCTTACCTGTCTCGATTTGTCCAATTGCACCCAGATCACGGACGCAGGAGTCAGCTCGTTGAGCTCACTCGTGAATTTACGGATCTTAGAAATGGCCAACATGGGCGACGTGACCGACCAAGGCATGCTGGCCTTAGCACCGCTGATCAACCTCGTCACCCTGAATATTTCTGGGTGCTACAACATCACTGACGAAGGCACACGGGTGCTATCGAATTTCAGCAAGTTGTCGTCCTGCAATCTCTGGTACTGCAGCGAGATCGGCGACGCCACCTTCGAGCATATGGAGCCTCTTTCAAAGATGCGCTACCTGAATTTGATGAAATGCGGCAAGGTCACCGACAAGGGATTGCGTTCTATTGCACGCCTTCCGAGTCTTACGTCTTTGGATATGGCTAGCTGCTTCAACATCACTGACGAGGGTCTCAGTGAACTAGCCGGGCTAGAACGCCTCAAGTACCTATACCTGGGGGTTGTACTGGCATTCGGGATGAAGGTATCGCTGCACTTTCGAAACTCAAGTCCCTCGCGATCATGGACTTGTCTAACTGTCGCCAAGTGGGAAATAAGGCTCTGACAGGACTGGGAGACCTCAAGAACCTTACAACGCTCAATCTGATGCGCTGCAACCGCATCGACGACGTCGGTATCTCTTATATTGCTGAGCTCAGATTGCTGAAGACGCTGAACTTGGCTAGTTGTCGCCTTCTCACCGACGAATCGACTAAAGCCATCGCCCAGCTGACTCTGTTGGAGACGTTGGTGTTGTGGTACTGCAACAAGCTGACGGACGATGGTATTTTGAACTTGGCATCTCTCACCAAGCTCCAATCGATCGACCTGGCAAGCTGTTCGAAGCTTACAGACAAGTGTCTGTCGGCATTCCTCACAATGCCCAGCCTGACTTCCTGGATTTAGGCAACTGTTGTCTACTCACTGACGAAGGCATGCCAACTCTGGCCAAGGTAACTTCATTGACGTCCCTCACATTGGCAGAATGCGGGGAACTCACAGATGCCGGTTTGGCAAACCTTATGACTCTTGTGAACCTCGAGAAAATTAATCTGTGGTATTGCAGCAAGCTCACCAGTGCAGGCATTGGCCAACTCAACCAACTTCCAGCTCTCTCTGTCGACTTCTAGCTTAGTACTGTTGATGGAAGACTCTTATGAAATCGCAAGATAGTGTTGCAAAATTGCTGTAATTCATTCCTTCTGTTGCACGATGTGCTTCATCTCTGTGTGCAAGCTCAAGCTCCACGTCGGCGAGCAAGGATAGCTGCCAGCTCACTGTTGGCGCCACCAAGGCTGCCGTTCGACGAGCCTTGTACAGTTTCTCCAAACTTCCGCGCTGACTCCATCGACGCCTTTGACGATTTCCTCGACGATGATGCGTGCCTCCGCGCTTCCTTCTCAGCCTGCTTTTTGGCTTTCTTTTCAGCAACACGGCGCAATCGTTCTGCTTCGCGTTCTCGGCTTCGTTGCTCCTGTCGCTGCGCTCGCATAGCCAGCTCTTCTTCTCGTTGTCTTTCCAGTCTTTTACGACGAGCCTTCTCGCGTTTTCGTCGTTTACGAATGTACTCGTCAGGGACGCCCGGCGCCACATGGATCTGCACACTGTTGGCATCGCCTGTGATTCTATCGTGGCCTGACGAGGTGAATTGGATCTGCTGTGATGGAGATTTCGAGAGCCCAACACTCGCCGCACGATGCAGGCGAATGGAGTCGCTGAAACTGATGGGGGTCACGATGTTTGCCATGGAACGGATGGCGTCAACGAGCGTGACAGCAATCTCCGTCTTCTTCTCCGATATGAGCAACTGGTCTTCTGGCATCTCAGTAGACATCAGCCCAAGGACCTTGTCGTACACCCGCACAGGAGTGTAGAAGCCCATGTCTGGCACCACTTCCAATTGTTTGCAAACATCGTTGCAGTAGATCTTACCTGTGTAGCGGCAGTGATGGCGACGGTTGAACAAGCCAAACTTCTTCCCAGTAGCCATACAAACCATCGTTGATTTGTTGTCCACCCAGTTGCGTTTGTCTGGCTCGGGAAGGAGTGGTTCCTGGTGTACTTTAAGCACAAAGTAGGGGTCTGCTAGCGTACTCATTGTGATTTCTTCAATAGCCGACAATTGAAGCCGACGTCGAAGATACACCAACGGTGGCACCCATGAACTTTTAGGGTCCAGCACAGGCTGCCAAATGCGCTTCTCCATCAAATACAAGAACTGGTCCGTGATGATTAAGATCCGTCCAGCCACCGTTACAGGAGAGCCATCAGGCGATGCGCCAGCACAAACCTTTTCGATTGCGTCCATGAACACAATCTTCTCTGAGTCGCCGTAGTGTCGAATAATATCCATGCACGCCTCACGTACATCATCGTCACGGAAGTAGTCTGCATCAAACGGTCGATAGATACTCACACGCTGTCGCTGTTTGTTGTTGGACGTGTACAGCTTCGTGATATCGTGATTCAGCTGCAATAGATGCCGACGGCCATAGTACTTTTTCCAGGCCTTTTGGATGCGCATTGCGAACGAACCCAATTTCCTCTCTCGCAACTTTTCCAGGTCGAAGAAGGTCTCGGGTGTCTGGATAAACACCATTGTCTTACCGAGCTGCACCTCCTTCTCAAGTTGAGGAAGTGATTTAACAGCAGCTCGCAAAATTGCCTGAGTTCCCTTCTTATCTGATCCGCGAAATTCCGGATACGTTTCCTTGCTCAGCAGACGGAAGCGATCAACAAAACGCCCATAGTCCCCACGGTAGGCGTATCCTGCTCGTCGCACCTTCACGTTTTCCAGCAGACCTAGGTACTTAATCTGGTGGATGACACGGCGGTCGTCCATCTTGTTCGGTTGCTTTTGGTCATTCGACTTTATACAGCGCACATAGTGCGGAGTACAATCCATCAAAGCGTTCACTAGCGCCTCACACTGAGTGCGGATCTTATACCCAGCAGTGTTCGCCATTCGCTTGTCATTGAGATCGATCTCTTCAGGGAAGATGTAGCGCATGAGTTTGTTGGAAGTCTCGCTGATGATGAGCGCAATGTCCTTACTTAAAAATCCTTGTTGGAGTCTCCAAAGCCATCGATATTGTACTGCACATCGCCTGCATAGTGTTTGATCTCGAAGGTCTTGCCACGCTTTGAAAAGTGCGGGTGTGACCCGTGGATGCTTGCAACTTTTTCGAGGAAGTTTGCATCTACGCTTTCACCCTGGCGAGAATGCATTGTCTTGACGGTGTCGTCCAAAATGAGAAAGATGCCTGGCGTAGGACGTCGAGCCTCGATCAAATCGCACACAACCTTGTTGTTGAAGAAAGGAATTGGCGCCCACTCGATGCCCTCGCGCGCATACTCCTCCTGTTCGCTTTTGAGCGTGAGCTCGATGAAAATCTGCTGTAGTTTTTCATTCACGTAATTGATGCAGAACTGCTCAAAGCCGTTCTTGTCAAAGATTTCAAACCCGTAGATATCCAGGATGCCAACGGTGGTCATGTCGTCAATTTCCAGGATCTCGCCATGCTTCTCCGCCTTCTTCTCAATGTCCAGCGCGTGGTTCACACGCTCCACCAAGAAATCAAAGAGTCGGTCGTAAACGGCCTTCGCGATGGAGTCTCGTTGGGCCTTGGCCTGACTCGTATTCTGCGGCACCTCGTAGGACTCAATCTTGCCGCCAGGCGCCATCGTTTGAAGCAGCTTGAAGCACAAGGCGTGTTCCAGTCGAGCTGCATCAAGACCCAGCAGTTCACACGCGATCTGCAGACTTTCCCTGTCGCGAACCGACGATCCTTCGGCGTCGCCCACTGTCTCGGGCTGGAAATGCACATTTCCGATGTGCAGCACAGCCGCCAGCGTCTGGATCACTAGCTCGATCTGCTTGCGCTTAATGCCCACATGCTGCATGGCCGACATGGTCTCCTCGAACTCTTGTGCGTCGTTGACGTCGTCCACATCGTAGCAGCCGCTCGTCTTCAAGTAATTGTAACTGTCCGGTCCACCCCGGTCCAAGTACAGCTTCTGCTTGGCTGCTGCGGGCAGTCCGGCCAGCACCTGATAGAATATGTGGAAGTTGCGCTCGCCTTTGCCCGGCTTAACCACGCGAGACTTCTCCAACAAGTAGTTGGTGACTTTGCCGCCTTGCGGACGTCCGGCCGAGTCGAACAGCAGCTCAAAGTACTTGCCGAAGCGACTGCTGTTGTTGTTGCGCAGCGTCTTGGCGTTACCGAAAGCTTCGAGCAGCGGATTGCTCTCTAGGAAGGTGCGTTTGACCTTGTCCACACCGGCGCCGCTGCCACTGACTCCTGCAATGTAGTTTTGGATTTGCTTGGAAGCCTCCGTCTTGCCGGCGCCGCTCTCTCCGCTGATGATGACGCACTGGTTGTCCTCCTCGCTGAGCATCGTGCGGTACGTCTCCTCGGCCGTGGCGAACACGTGCGGGGGCACGTCGATGCGTGCCTTGTGCGTGTAGTAGCGCATACTGTCCTCGCCGTAGATGTCCAGCCACTTGTACGGGTTCACGACCACCAGCACGTGGCCGATGTACGAGTAGATGACGTCGGCGGCGTGGCGCATTTTGAGGTTCTCCAGGATGGACGTCTCGCTCACACTGGGCAGCAGCACCAGGTCGTCCACGCCCACCACCACGCGCTCGTCGGTGAAGGCCGACGCCGTCGCGGCCGGCTTGCGTCTCCCCATGGCGAAGAGCTCGTTCTTGCTTGAAGGTCTGGATGTCCGCGAATGACGGCAACAGAGGGGGAAATGTGCGACACGTGCGAATACGCTGCGTTCGTACAGGTCTGTGCGTACATATTCGCACAAGTCACACATGACACGGATTGGTTGATTTTGGGACGCCACGGTAACAATGCGGACTTGACCAAGCTTGAGAACAAGGCCGTGCTGTGCCCAGAGAAGCTCTGAAAGTTATTGTGAATGAGCTGTTGCTGCAATTACAATTTGTTTGTTGTTGATGAGGTGTGAGTTTGTTTACGCTTAGTTTGTGAAGATCTTCGGCATCATCTGCGCAGATGATGACAATGCAAAGATCCCGATTGTATTTGCTGCAGGTTACCGTCACGGAGTATTTGGTTGACTTGAAAATGATGAACTACTAGTAGTTTTGCGGATTCTCTATTCGTTCTGTCGTAGAGTACAGTCGTCGTCGAATAGAGCAGTTGACCACTGCCAAACGTGGTGAAAATGCTGCCACATTCACCCTTGATGTGCGTAAATTACGCGTGTTGCTGCTTGTCCCTTGAACTCTTCTGAAGAAACGACATTACTTTATTCTTGGGATCAGCTATTGCAGTGAGCGGCTCTTATTCCTTGTATGGGTTTAAAAGTGGTCTACCTCGCGCTAGCCTTGGATGTTCAAGATGGTTTATCGCGTCAGGTAGAGCGAAAGCAAAAATACGGCTGGGTTTTTGAGATTTCGAGCTGGGTTATCGTTTCTTGCAATGAGAGTTTGAGCCAAAGTGATCACAACGTTTTTGGGAAAGTTGACCTTCTTGCTCGTCTGAAAGTAACTTTCAGAGAATTGCAGCCGATCGACGTGCATTGTGTTCGCCTTCCTACGCAGCGGACAGCAACACGTACATGCGAACAGCTCTGTTGCTGAATTTCTTTGACAATACGCGCAGTAGAGTCATTACTCATGAGGCAGAATCGGCGACCTGGTCTGGAAATGTTCCTGTACGCCTCCTCCATTCCAGAATGCAATAGCCCCCCTACTACGTGTGCGGAAGGTGAGTTCTGCTCGTTGACGTCGGTAGCACTCCCGATCTGCTCGCGGTATCCAGTATTCATTTTTGCTTCGCTCGTCGGCCGACCCGAGGAAAGCGCTTAACAAACTGCGCTGCCGACGGATCGCAGTCAGTTACATCCGTCGCGCTACGCTGCCGAGCTACTCACGGGTGCTGTTTGTCGGGACGTGTCGACGCAAATCAAGCCGCACCACCGTCGTCGAGCGGTGCTGCGGTCATCACGACCGACAAGCTCCATCCTGTTTAGAGTGTGCCGCGTTGGCTAACGACGCGGACGACGGCGCGACGCGCTTCCAGGAACACAGCCCGAGCGGGCCTTGTTCCTCCGAAATGCTACTCACGCGGGCGATCGGCGCGGATTGTTGGCCTTGTCGAGCGGCGCTGCAGTGCGAGCCAGGGGGAACGCCGCGCCGGAGCGCTCTATGCATGATGCGGCACATGGCTTAGCTTGTCTGCGACGGCAAGCGAAGGCAGTGCCCGAGGCAAGCCGAGAATCAAGCCGAGGGGCGGAACGACGCGATGAGTCCTCAAAACACTTGGCGTTTGTATGCCCGTCGAGGTGGACGCTCCGTGGATCTTGAAGCGCTGACGCCAGGATGGCAAGCGTGCAACGGTTTGGCTTTTAAGCCAATGAGCGGCCGTTCTGGTTCCACTCTCGCTTGTCGCAGACGACGTTCTGAGTTTTTCCGCCCACGCTTGTCAACCGCGATCGAGTGTACATTTTCGCTTCAACGAGAGCCAAAAGGGAACATGCCCTTGGAGTCCAAGAACTGCTGGACTGCGCCACCCGCTGACAGAACAGAATTCTTGTCCGCCATGAGGCACGGCGGCCTGTGCCGGGCTTTCAGAGGGTCGTCGCGGTTGCGGCGGCCAGAACCCTGCGTGCCTCGCACAAGCTGTCCATCGACGCCAGGCTGACACCCAAACAGCCGCGCGCGCCTTGTTTCCGCTGTCCTGAAAAAACAAAATGGCCAGCACTCTGGATTCCGAGCGACTCGCATGTATACTTTGACGGGTTTCCAGCAGATAGTTTCCGAACTTGCAAAAGCTGCACCTCAGCTGCAGTTTCGAGCAGGTTTGCCAGCGCCGACCACCGGCGCTGGATGCCCCAGCGCCCACCACACCTTTCGTAACTACGCGTGCTGCAGGCCTGTCGGCACCAATCCGGGCCAACGCCAGCAGCGAAAAATAAGTCGGCTGGGTCGAAAGTTCGTAAGGCGTTTGATCTTGGGATCCGCGCTGCCCACAATCACATCAACGAATTCTGGATGCATCCGCCTCCGTAAACTCGGCAAACACGCTTTGCCAAAAGCGAGGCAAGCTCGCAGCGCGATGCATTTTTGCCGAGCTCTTCGACGCTGTGCCATGCTTTCGCCGCTCTTGAAACCTTTCAGGCCAAAGGTCGACCCCTCTCCACGCGTCCCCGTCTGTGCGCCTTACACACGCCTGGCGAGACCCGGCTTTGACACCGGTTTCGAGTGTCTCTGGTCGCCCTGTCGCCCCTGCGCGCTGCTCCTTGCCGCTTGCCACACTCTCCGATTGGGCCTGCCCCGCACGAGCTCCCCGCGGACGTCGCTTGCCTTGCTCGAAACGCCCCTCCAAGCAGCTCCAGAATGGCCTTCTCCACCGCCGTCGAGACCCTGCGACCGACCGCCACGCCGTCCACGCCACTGTCGCCGACCGCCGCCTCGCAGCCCAAGCGGAGAGCCGCGCCGTCCTCCGTGCGCGACCGCACCGTCGTGGTCTTCGACTGGGACGACACGCTCTGCCCGTCCTCGTGGCTGCACGCCGAGAACCTGCTGCCCAAGTTCCGCGGCCACCAGATCGCCGTGACTCCCCAGCAGCGCGCCGTGCTGGCGCTCATCGGCGCGCACGTCGCGCGCCTGCTCCAGAAAGCCGTGGCGTACGGTCCGGTGTTCGTCGTGACCGCCGCCGAGCACGGCTGGGTCGAGATGTCTTGCGCACTGTACCTGCCGGCCGTGCAGCAGATCCTGAACCTGCCGGACGTGCACATCGTGTCGGCCCGGAGCTGGTACGAGCAGACGTTCGGCGTGGGCGGCGACTCGGCCGCCTGGAAGCAGGAGGTCATGCAACTCATCGCTAAAAAGTGCTTCGCCACGTCGCAGGACAGTCCCGAGCAGAGCTTCCAAGCAGCAGAGAGCTACTTCAATCTGGTATCTGTGGGGGACTCGATGGCTGAGAGGGACGCCTGCTTCGCCGCTGTGGCCAACGTCGGCCGCACTTTCGCCAAGACGCTGAAATTCGTCGAGCATCCGAGCGCCGATGAGGTGCTGCAGCAAGTGGAACTCACCCACGACTCGTTCGAGCAGATGTGCGGCTGGGACAACAACCTGGACCTGCGGCTTTCGCGCGCGCAGCTCGCGGAACTGCGCGGCACCCCTATTTAAACCACAAGAGATATCCAAATAGTAATAGAAATGATAGATCACTTGCAAGCTCCTTGTGTAGATGGAATACTCCTTGGCGAGTTGAGCTTATAACCCAAGCAGCAAACACACCCCTTGTGTCATCAATCAATCGGAAAAGCCATGACCAACAGGTCGGAATCCCTTCAAGAGGTCGCTTTTGAGATCTTCCTGCTATTGAGATGGCTACTGCTGGTAATCCGCTCGCAGACCGCAGACGGCAGCGAGTGAGGTGTGCGATCCGATCCATCGATAGCAATTGCTGACGATCATTTGCGTGCAGAAAGTAGAGAACCAACGTCTAGAAGAAGCTGCACGGCAACGGCGAGAAGAGTTGAGGAGGCAGCAAGAGGCGGAGCGTCAACGCCTCCAAGATGGTAAATAAACAAGGAGCAGCTACTAGTTACTTAATCTAGTTTGTTGTTTTTGCTGTTGGTAGAACAACTTGCCGAGGATCAACGACGTCTGCAAGAGCAGGAAGAAATTCGCCGCAAGAAAGAAGCCGAGGAAGAAAGGATCGCCAGTCTGGAACGAGAAGAGAAGCGAGTGATTACGAATATCGAGAAGCAATTGCGGCTGGTGGGGACTTTCTGGACGTCGACACTTGAGTTGCCACACGATGGCAATAAAGCCTTACTGCTTTGCGCTGCAGTTTTATCGCCGAAGTCGCTGGAGAAGTCTATCCAAGGTGTTGAAGATGATATCATTTTTGTGGGCGACAGCATTGGGAAACTCCACGCTTACGACCGAAAAACAAAGGCACGGTTGTTTAGCGCTTCTTGGGATGAAGACGAACTGAACGGGGTAGCGCTTCGATTATCCTCGGCAATTTCCACGACGCGATGTGGGCGTCTTTTAGGTGAGTGTCGGTAGGATATTTGTTATTTTGTTGGTTTGGAGCTGACTCTGCTAGTGTGTGACCAGGAATGCGCTCGCGTTGCCATCATCGATCTTCGGCTACTTTTTCAACTGTATCGGACAGCACTCCTCTCTATTCACGCAAAAGGAGGAAACTTTGTCGACTTTGACGCGTCGACAGCGCGAGTAGCTTTCATCGGTGGGAACTCACAACTCATTTTACCTCGAGGACTGGCAATGGATGATTCTGCCGGGGAGTTTTACGTCAGTGACGAGACCAGCAACTGCATACGCGTGTTCAAGCTCCCAACTGGAGCAGCAGTATCGAAAAGTGGCGGTTTTGATCGAAGTATTGGTGCTGCTCCGCCCAAAGCCATTTTAAAGAGACCTGGAGGTTTAGACCTCTCGCATTACCACGTTGTCGTGTGTGATACTGGGAATTCGCGCGTGGCTGTGTTTGCCAAGCGCGGGGCTTTTGTCCTAGCAATGGGCAGCAAAGGAGTGCAGGCAGGTGAATTCCATGACATCAGGGACGTCAAATTGGCCAATGTCCAAAGGTAGGCAAGACCATGTCAATGGCTTCTGCGCGTACTGACACTTTTGTTTTCGAGTATTCTAGCGGGCGATAACTCGAGGTCTCCCTTCTGAAAACGAAGGTAGTGGCATTTGGAGCGAACAGTTTGAAGCGATCGTGGCGGACTGTGGGAATTTCCGCGTCCAGCTAGTCAACGAGCGTGGCGAATTCTTACGGCAGTTATCACTGCTTGGAAGTGTGGAGCAAGTTTCGTTCCAGCGCACACAATTTTCACGGCTGCGAGCGGAGCTTGAAAGGGAATATGCAGCGTTACGTCGGCCACCACCGATTTTGTCAGGCAAGAGCATGACGGACATTTACAGCCTCGCAACGGTGGTTCATCCATCTTGCAGGCTCTACTCGACGCTGACGGGAATTCAAATGGAGTGGCGTAACAAGAGATCCCGCTTTCATCACCCTTTTGCGTTGGCATATGCAAACGCTGAAAAAGAAATTGTGGTGGTGGACCGTGAAAACGCGTGTACTTACACGTATGGCTTTGACGCTGCTGAACGCAATTGGCTCCAGCTTCCACGGAGCAAGAAGCAAGGGGTTGGTAGCGTCCATAGTTCCGTTCAGATCACGTTCACGTTGTCCAGTTCCACTGATATCGGACAGGAAACGAAAGCTACACCAAAGAGTCGATGGCTCTACGTGACCGATCCATTAGCACACCGAGTGGCAGTATTTGACACAAATGATATGGCTTTGAAGTTCTTCATCGGTGCAGCCACATACGGCGACCAAGAGCTGTCCGCAAGTGGGTATCTAACTGGAGAGCTAAATTCTCCATCATTCCTTGCCGTGTACAATTATGGTGGTGGCCGTAACGTTGATGAAACAAAAGCAATGCGTTCTCACCCCATGCTAGTAGTTAGTGACGGCGGCAACCATAGCATATCGCTGTTCGACTCGCGGAACGGTTCATTCTGTGGACGCATTGGCGAAGGTCTCGGTCATCTAGAGGGACACTTTGACTCGCCACAAGGTGTCGCTGTTTTGGATGATCGACTTCTTTTCGTGTGCGACCAACACAACCATCGAGTGCAAGTGTTTGATCTCGAGTCGCGTCAATTCGTTCGCAGTTTTGGTCAGTTGGGGATGGCACCTGGCGAGTTCAACTTCCCTACTGGGCTGGCAGTTTGTTCGGCACTGCCGGAGGTTCCAGAGTGCGACTTTGGTCCGCACCGCAACGCAAAATTGTGGTCGCTGATACCGGAAACCACCGTGTACAGGTTTTTACCTTGGACGGCTGTGTACAAATAGTGGTAGATGCAGAAGCCACGCCATTTGACCAGCCACTGTCCCCCGTCGGAGTGTGGGTGGAGCAACGCAGCGGGTACGTACTCGTTAGTGACGTTGCCAACCGCTGCGTTGCCGTCTTCACGAATTGTGGCGAGTACGTTTCGTCTTTTGGGGCCACAGGTGATGTTGATTCACGATTTATCCAGCCCAGTGGCGTAGTCATTGTTCAGCAGTACACTGGCATCGATTTGCTGCTAGTCACGGACGCTGGTCACTGCGATGTCACCACTTTCCAGCTCAGATTATAAACGATCACAACTGTTCCACCACTTGCCATGAATTCTGTTTTACCACGATCAATCGCGCAAATTGATCTCACTCAGTTCTACACCGTCTCCATCTTCACTACTATCCGCTTCAGAGCCCAACCGCTGGATGCGAGACACTGCAGCAGTCGGCGCTGCAGGTGTCACCCTCCACCAACGAGGTCATCAAGAGGTGTGTACTGGTTTCGCCAGCGCTTGACAAGAGTAACTACCACAACTACGCTGATAGCGATGTTGGCCACAACTGCGGCGACAAGTAGGATCGTCGTGAACGTGGTCATACCATCTTCACTGCTCTCAATCGTCGGGGCCACTGCGTTAGCCGATGTACCATTGACGATCGACAGCTTGCTTGCTTCAGGAAGCTTGGTGACGTTGAAATGATCCTCCAAGCTCATAATAAACTCATTGATCACCGGAAAGTTGGGCGTACCAACGCCCGATACTGCATCCCAGCCAGCTGAAGCACTGAACGATTCCTCACACAGATCCTTGCCACCCCTAGGAGCAGCATTGTTGCCTACAACCACATCGTGGAAGGCGTCGACGTGGTTCTCTGCGAGATAATAGAGAAGTGGGTTTATGAATCCCAATGGGCTCTTGCCAGCATTGAGCCGCGCATCGTTCCACAACGTCACCATCGCGCCTAGCACAGGCGTGGAGGCGGATGTTCCAGATACGGACGATAGACGGCCATTCATATACATGAGGTATCCTGCACCAAGTGCCGACACATCAGGATAAGCACGGCCGCTCGCATTGAAGAAGCCTGGGCTCCTCGGAATATTTCGCGTTGTCAGGTATCTCTCCACAGCAGTGCGCTGATACTCCGGAATCGAGTAGATGTTAGAAAATCCACCGCCCGATGTAATGATTCCTCCATTCTCCACGCTGCAAATCACCTCTTCGTTGGTGCGGTAAAATGGCTTTGCTGCTTGTTGAGCTTTTGTCAGAAGCATTGTGGCGCCCACCGTAGTGATGTACGGGCTCGAAGACGGCCACTGCGGTCCACTTTGCTTGCACATATCCTCGGCGGGAACTTTCTCAAACTCAGTGCGAAGACCAGTAACACCATCGTCCCCACCGGCAACCAACACTGTAATTCCGCGGAGCCCCATCTTTATCAGTAGCGTGTCTAAAGAGCGCGCGTAGCCTGGAGAGACGTCAAAAATGTGCTCCTCGTCATCTGAGTAGCTGATGGATACCACAAGCGGAGGGTTTTCCAGCTTCAGCACGTCTTCCACGAACTCCACAAAAGGTTCGTCCTCCGACGAGTACGGGTTGCTGCCGTTCATGGTCCACACGTATGTTGTCGCGTTTCGGGCCACCCCGTGATGTACTGCACGTCTAAGGAGGCTTCTGTACTTGCCCGCGCAGGTTTGTTCACACGGTCTCCTTCTCAATGAGCTTGGGAGGATCCTCCCCAGGCAGATACTCCTTGAAGAACGTCACCAGATCAGCCGGGTTGTACGCCTCGTCGTAAAAGGACGGCACGCATTGCGTGTTGGCCGCGTTGGTCACCACGAGTTTGTTTGGGATCCCGTAAGTGTTGCGAATTTGCGCCAGAGTACCGCCTCCGCTTCGGTCGAGCTCGGGGGCTTGTGAAGAAGCGGCACCAAGTGCTCGGAGTCCCAGTGGGTGCGTCGTGACACTCAAAAACGACACGATATCCTTCAAATGGTCTGGGACGCTGACTGCAGTAGCAGCACGCAGAACTCTCCGCCGCTGCGACTGCAACCCATATGTCTGTTTTGCCTCGAATGCATGCACCTCTGTGTCCAGCAGCAGCTCCATGTGCTTCACCTTCATTGGTATCTTGAGCAAGTTTGAAGTACTTGAGAAGACCCCATCGCTGTTTTCATGCGCCAATTCTCCTATCCACAAGCGGATAGCCTCAAGTGCTCCATCCGCTGGCCTTGACAGCTCGTCCGCTTGCTCCGAAGCCAGATATTGTCCGTAGGACGCATGTCTGCACAGTAAAACAACCACACCACAGTTTAGACCATCAAGTAGCTCAACCACTGCGATAAAATAGTGCAAACGTACTTTGGGTTCGACACACTCCAGAGCGAGTTCTCTAGCGCTCCAAAGTCTCTCGGCTGCAGTCCAATGACCAGCGGCACAACCGCGTCGGGATCTGCGCGACTCTGACGCACGTAGCGGTCGCTGGAGAAGCCTCCGAAGCGCGAGACGTGCCCGTCCTCCAGTGCAGTCGGTCCATACAGCGCAGACATTGCCACGGCCAGCGAGAGCAGCCACGCGCCCGCCATGTCACCTCTGCAGGACGCGTGCAATGACGTACTGGACTCATCTCTGCCAACTATGCTCCGTATATTAAAATCATTTCAGCCAATCCAATCGCTTCGTCTTATTCGCCTAAACTTTCGTTGAAGCTCGGGCGATATGATGCTCAAGCCCGTGCCGTTCGTGGCGCCTGCGTGGGCGTCAGCGCTGCGTCTGCCGCCGCCGAGGAAGCTTCGTCTGGGCCACTTCCCCACGCCCATCCTGCCGTTCTCCCCGCCGGGGCTACCCGAGGGCGTGCGGATGTTCATCAAGCGCGACGACTTCAGCGGGCTGGAGACTTCGGGCAATAAGATCCGCAAGCTCGAGTTCTTACTTGCCGAGGCGCTGGACCAGCAGGCGGACTGCATCGTCACGTGCGGAGGCATCCAGAGCAATCACTGCAGAGCCACGGCAGCCGTCGCCAGGATGCTGGGGCTTGACTCGTACCTGCTGCTACGTACCAACAAGCCGGACGAAGACCCGCAGCTTGTGGGGAACCTGCTCCTGGATCGGTAAAGAACCTGGGCTTAGATTTTATTAGAGATTTATACTGAATATGGTTAGTCTTTTATGACAGGATGCTGGATGCCAGCATTATTCAGATGTCCAGGCAGGAATACGGCAAATACGGCAGCGAAGCGATGATCGAGGTGGGGAAGATAAACCTTTAATTTTGTGTGGTGATAAATATTTATAGTTACAACATTGTTGGTGTTGTCGGTAGCGAACGTGTGAGCGACTTCGAGCCGAAGGTCGACGTCCGTATGCGATCCCTGTCGGTGGTAGCAACGGCTTGGGCACGTGGGGATACATCCAAGCTACGGACGAGATCAACGATCAGCTTCAGGTACGTTAAAAACAATTAACTTATACCTACTTGTAGATCAAACGTTTTCTCTCTATTTAGGAAAATAACATTAAGATCACGGATATCGCGTTTGCGTGTGGAAGCGGAGGAACGGCGGCAGGTATCGGCCTCGGGTCGTTCTTGTATGCAAAGGCGCATCCAGATGCATCCCTCAAGTTTGATGCCAAAATCCCTGGTACACTCTTAGCTACGGATGTGTTTTGTACTTGTGCAAGACGTTTAACTAGTCGTGTCTATTGT
Organism: Phytophthora macrochlamydospora; assembly: GCA_011947325.1. Lineage (NCBI taxonomy): Eukaryota > Oomycota > Peronosporomycetes > Peronosporales > Peronosporaceae > Phytophthora > Phytophthora macrochlamydospora. Next base: position 399,916 of record JAAVTH010000077.1, on the reverse strand, counting down.
AGCTCACGCTTACATCGTGTGCGATAACGACGCGTATTTCCATGGCCACATTGACGGACAGATCTTACCTGCGATGGGGGCGCCGTCTGAGATCTCGTCCAAGGAGTTCTTGCAGATCACCAACGCGCAAGGCACTGGCTACGCTCGTAGCACCAAGAAGGAGCTCGAGTTCATCTACAACATAAGTCGCACGACGGGAGTTCTCATGGACCCCGTGTACTCGGGCAAAGCGCTGTTCCACCTCATCCGCGAGCTGAACGAGAAGCCAGAGGTAAGCGAATATTGTCATCACCCAATTGGCTGCATTAGTTTAATCCTTGCGTCCGCGCAGAAATTCGTTGGCAAGGACATTCTGTTCGTTCATACGGGCGGCCAATTCGGCATGTACGACAAGGTGGGTGATCTCCAGGACGTCATCTGCCAGGACCAAGTGAGCCGCTTCACGATGGACTAGCTCGTTTCAGTAGAGCCTTGTTGCAGGGAGTTACGTTGCGATCGACTGAAGTTCTTGGCATGTCGATAAACGAAAACAATTCAAGTCATAAGTCAATTTCGCCTTATTGGGGGACTTGGTGGAGACAGTGTGCGCGCAATCCGCTCATCTCGCTAGGCGACTGCTTTCCCGATGCAGTGCTGCCGTCAGGGGGCAGCAAGCACGCTAGGATCTTCATGGCGAGTTCATGCCTTGGCTCACACATCGTAATCTCATGATTGGACGTTTCGCAGTTTGAGCTTTTCACAGCAACAATTGGCCGGATAATTATCCGGCGGAAAGTATAGTGACGCGCGAAACATCAACGGCCGCCCATCTCCTTGCTGTATCCATCTTCAGTTTTCAATGCCCTTGAAACACCATTATGCGGCACAGGACCTGCAGCAACTGTTGCGATAGCACAAGCAACTGGTCTTGCCCGACTATTAACGTGCTTGTCGAGTACTCTCCGTGAGCTGAAAGCCGTTCCGGGGATGTTGTTGAAGTGGCGACTTAGAAGGCCTTTCTATACCCAATTTCAACTGTATACCTGCAGTATACGCGTGAAGGGCAGCAACTCCTCATGGGCAAAAGTCCTCTTGGGTCCGGCCGCTTCGAGCGCTCATTCTCCAATTCTCTGCGATGCTGACAACCAAGACGTGAGTCCAAGCCTTTCACCACCTTCTCTGCCTGTCTGTTGCTCCATCCTCTGACCCACCTGTGTGTCAATTGCTGCTGCAGACTCAAGACTGCTGGACAAACGCTGGGCCGTTCACGCGCTCTCGCTGGTCGCACCGTCCGCTGCGCCAGCACTGCGAGCGACGAAACGCCCTACTACGATGTGGTGGTGGCTGGTGGTGGCGTCATGGGCTTCTCCACGGCGTACCACCTGGCCAGCACGTCCAACCTCAAGGTCGCCGTCGTGGAGAAGGACCCTGCGTACGTTTACTACACTACCAGTAGCAAATTGCAATGACCATTGTGCTAACTATTGATGTGTTGCTACTGCAGTACAAGTATGCGTCTGCAATGCTCTCGGCCGGTGGCATCCGCCACCAGTTCTCGGAGCGCGAGAACATTGAGATGAGTCTGTACGGCACTGAGTTCCTCAACAACATTGGCACCAACATGAAGGTGGACGGCCACGACGCCCCCGACGTGCAGTTTGTGGAGGGAGGCTACATGTTCCTCTCTAGTGAGCGTGGCCTCGACACTCTCCACCGGAACTTCGCCACACAGTGTAAGGCTGGCGCTCAAGTGGAGCTGCTGGACAAGGCGGCGCTCAAGAAGCGCTTCCCGTGGATCAACACGAGTGGAGTCGCTCAAGCTGTTCTAGGCATGAAGAACCAAGGCTGGTTCGACCCGTGGGCATTCCTGGGCGCTATGAAGCGCAAGAGTATTGCTCTGGGCGTGGACGTGTTGGAAGGCGAAGTTAAACACTTTGATCTTGGCGGACAAAACCAGATCGAGAAGGTGCACATTGAGGTCGCCAACTCCCCGGAATGTGGCGACAAGCGCTACAACACGGTTCGTTCTGGTGTAGTGGTTAACGCTGCTGGCTGCTGGGCGGCCAAGTTGTTGGAAGCTTGCGGCAGCTTCGACTACCCGGTGAAGCCTCGCAAGCGCTCCATGTTTGCTTTCCACTGCCCTGTTGACGAGATCTGGCAAGGACCAGCTGCTACGCCGCTCGTGGTGGACCCGAATGGAGTCTACTTCAGACGCGAAGGATCCGGCGGTAGATTCGTGTGCGGTTGGTCTCCTGAGCCCGAAGACGACTACGACGGACAGTCGGTGGTCGAATTGGATTACCCGGACCACCAGCACTTTGAGGAGCAGATCTGGCCCACCATTGCCCACCGAGTCAAGGACTTTGAGGCCATTAAAGTCTTGAGTGCTTGGGCTGGATACTACGACTACAACACGCTGGACCAGAACGCCATTATCGGCTTGCATCCGGACGTGCCCAACATGTACCTCGTGAACGGCTTCAGCGGTCATGGCCTGCAGCAATCACCTGCAGCTGGTCGTGCTATCGCTGAGTTGATCCTCCACGGCGAATTTAAGACCATCGACGTTTCTCGATTCAGCTTTGACCGCGTGCGTGCCAACGAGCCGTTCCTGGAGCAGGGGATCGTGTAAGTGGTCAAGTAGCGTAGCACAAGGGAAAATGTCCCCCATGGTCTTGCGTAATTCACAATAAAACTCTATTTCACTTTTAATGGCGATATATGCACAAGGACGTTTTGGTGTTGCTTCCATCCTGAGGTAGCGACCACGCATTGACCTGTGTAGCTTCGCTGACTTCTTGTACCTCAGTAAGCCTTGCATTGACCGACACAATGACTCGTTTGTATCCCGAGATCTCCTCTTTCCGTAGCCGTGCAAGTTCCTCCGCACATTTCTTCCCTTCCCGAAGCTTCTTGGTCCGTAAAATGAGCTGCGCTTCACGTTCATGGGCCGCCATTTTGTTCTGCTCGACTAGCACTCCATTCTTATCTAGCAGATCAGCAAACTCCGTCTTGAGCGCAAGCAGTTCCTCGGTCCGTTCTTCCAGTGCTGTTTGAGCTCGTTGGGCTTCCTGTAATGCTGCCTCTCTCTCTTTCGCTGCAGTCTCTTCACGTTGAGCCAGCAACGTGCACTCACTCTTCACCTCTTTCAGTTCCAGCGCCATTCGGTGCTGTTCATCCCCCAATTCTTCTCTTTCACTCTACCTTGCTCTTTTTCCTCCATCGACCTTGTTTGTTCACTTGATACAGCCGCTAGCTGCATCTGCAGCGCCGCCTTCTCGTCCTTGGTCGACTGCAACACCGCCTCCAGCCTTTCAATCTTCTTGACATACTCGGACACTGCTCCGTCCGTCTCTGTGTGCATCTGCCTCGCATTCAGCAGCTCCTGCTTCAACACCTCCACTTTGACCTGATGCTCCCTTGCAATCTGCTGCCACAGCTCCCGCACTCTTCGGGCGTCGCTTTCCGTCTTGTGGATCAGCTGGTCTCTGTCTGTCTTTAGTAGTTTCACTTCTTCCGCTGCAGATTCAGCCTCTGCCAGTGCGATCTCCTTCCTCTCCTGCTCCTTCTTCCACTTTGTCTCCATCGCCTTCAGCTCCGCAGTCAACGCTGTGTTCTTCTGCGTTGCGGCGTTCCTTCCCAGCACCGCCATCTTGTGCATGGCTGTCTCGTCATCCAGCTCCTTCTCCAGCGCCAGCAGCTTGTCTCGCAACTGCTGCGCCGTCTGACTGCTGCGTTGCTGCACGTGCGCCAGCTCCAGCTCCCGCAGCTGCGCCTCGTTCTCCAGCGTCGCCCTGGCCGCCTTCTCCTGCGCCAGGCGTCGCGTCAGCTCCTCCACTTCGGTCCGCAACGCATCACGCTCGTCCTGTAGCCGCTTGGTCAGCTCCGGCACCGCAGACGTCGATGATACGGACGTGTCCATTTTGAAACCCCGCCAAAAGTTTGAATTGGAAAACCGTTATGAAATTTGAAACTCGCTTAAGTACGAACTGCTCCAACATCGTGGGTCGTTATTCTTCAAGTTGAACTGAATGACACGGCGTGTGGCCTTGAATTACGCTGTGGGTGGAGGCAATCGGCTGAATATGAGAGTGTGGTGTGGAGTGCAGAGCTGGATCTGTGGACTCAGCGCGTTGTCGGGGTTCCTGTTCGGCTACGACCTGTGTGTCATGGTGGTGGCGCTGCCCCTGATCCAACAGGTGGGCGGCGGACAAAATGCACACAAGGGGATTTATTTTTTTTTGTTAGGATTTCGAGTTGTCAACAACCTTGGCGGAGAGTATTGTGAGCACCCTCATGCTGGGAGCAGTGATCGGGTCGCTGGTGGGAGGAGTTGTGGCCGACTGGTACGAAAGGAATTGAATTGTATGGCATTGCTAGCATCAGCTAATTCAGAGGTTGCTTTTGCTCTGCAGGATCGGCCGAAAGCCTGCGAACTTGATCACTGCGGCGTTATTTCTTGTCGGGTCCTTGTTCATGACCTTTGCGGGATCGTTGCACACCATGCTGGTTGGCCGCTTCATCGCTGGGTTGGCAGTCGGTAGCAGTGGCCCGTGTGTATCCACTTACGTGGCGGAAATTGCTCAACCGAAGACCCGAGGCACGCTTGTGACGGTCAACGAGGTAAGATTAGCAACGATGGCCTCGCTGGATATGTAAAACACTGATTTGTATTGTTGCGCCCATGAAGGTGATGGTTTGCTTCGGCTGTCTGGTGTCCGTTGTCGTAAGCTCTTCGCTGCAGACGAGCGAGGTGAGATGGATGCCGATACTTGTGTGGTTCTAAAGCACAAACCTAATATTGACCTGTACGTTGTCCCCCAGAATGGCTGGCGAAAGATGCTAGGCATGACAGTATTCCCGCCGATTGTTCAATTGGTAAGTTTTTTTGCTTGCGATTTACTTTCTTCGCGATTGCTAACTCTTTTGATTTTCGCTGCAATAGCTTGGGATGCCATTCTTGCCGGAATCGCCTCGGTGGCTAATATCTGTGAGTTTATACTAAAACTGCAACCAAAATGATTTACAACTAACATGTCGATGTGGATCGTAGAAATACCGGACAAAAGAGGCAAGTGTCGTCTTAAAGAGATTGCTCTACAGTGAAGACGATTCACAGCAGATCATTCGGTCCCACATGGAAGCAAGTGTACGTTTATCCTAGTCTACAACGTTTTTGTAGATTTGATTGAGTTCGTATACCTGTTTGCAGACTTTTCATCAGAGCTTTATCCATGCATTGACCGAGCTTGTGACGGATGAACTCACTCGAAAGTAAGTGTCGGAGGTGTGTCAGTTCATCTAGTAGCGTCTTCATTTAACTTCCATCCTTTGTGTGTAGGCGGGTCATCTTTTGTGTTACAATCGCATTCTGCCACATTTTGACGGGTGCGAATGCGATGCTATACTACTCAAGTTACATTCTTGGTGGCCTGCGTACTGGTGGCGGCGGCCCAGTCTCCCAGCTCAGTAAAGAGGTTTGGGTGGGTATCGCGAAACTCAGTGGAGTCTGCACTGCTGTAGCTGTGGTGGATCGTGTTGGTCGTCGCCCTTTACTGCTGATTGGGACGGGTCTGATGCTGAGTTGCCACCTCATGTTTGCACTCTGCTTCTGGGCCCTCGACATAACGCACTCTGACTTCGTGGTGACTGTGGGCGAGTGGAATCTATACCTGTTCATCTTCGCGTGGAATCTCAGCTGGGCGCCGTTGATGTGGGTCACTTGTTCCGAGTTCCTTCCAGACGAGTTCCGGTCTATCGGAATGGGCATTGTGTTCGGCGCCTACTGGTTGGGTAGCGCGTTGGTCAACCAGACACTACTGTCAGTGGTCCAAGCGCTCGGGTTTGGGAACACTTTCCTTTTGTACGCAGTGCTCACTGCCGGCTCGCTCGGGTTCGTAAGTCTTAAAGTTCCAGAGACGATGGGGCTTACTTTCAAACAGATCGGATTACTTTTTAGCGATCGTATAGCACATATCCCGTTGCAGGATGCTGCGTAAGGAGACCGAACGCTAGATGAACGTGTTGAAGAAATGCTAGATTTGACAACCATCACACGTCACATGGGGCATTTGTTATTTATGGGATTTTAAATTATTTTTCTTGGCTCCTGAACGGCGGCGAAATGGGCGACGTTGCATCGGCGGCACAGCAGCTGGAAGAGCTCGAGTGCATGCTCAGTATGTTCCCTGGTGACGAGGAGCTCCAAGTCGATAGTGCAGCCAAAGAAACGCTCGAAACCTACGTCGCGGATAGTCAAGAATCACGCCCGGACTGTCGGATCAACTACACACTTCACTACAAGGTGGCAATTTTAGTTGGTCTGATGCAAACTTGATGCTAATAATTTGTCATTACATTTATCAATGCAGGATTTATTATTTGGTCGTGCAGTGCCAGCATTGTCACTAATTTGTCCTCCGGGGTATCCTGAAACCGAGCCGATGAAGTTTGAAGTGCAGTGTCCTCAACTCACTCGGTCAGAGATGGAGAATCTCAATCGCAGCTTAATGGAGTTAACAACTGCCGCGTGTTCAGCTCAAGAAGTGGTTGGATTGCAACTCTACCAACAAATGCATGAGTTTCTTTCTCAAGTCCAGATGAACAGGAATGTAGCGGAAGTTCAAGATGAAGAGATTGAGCCTGAGGCTCCACAAAAGATAGTGCTGGGTCGAAGAGCGATTTACATTCACCACATTATTGCATCGAACAAGCGGCGGGTGGTGAAGGAATGGGCGACAGAGTTGGACCTCGGAGGCTTTAGCAAAATTGGATGGCCTGGGGTGGTCATTGTGGAGGGCTTGGAGGATAATGTCCAAGAGTATGTTCGTCGACTGCAGCATCTGAGGTGGAAACAAATAACTGTGCGTGGGGAACAGACTGAAGATGGAGAACCAGGGAGGTTGGATACGATGCGGAGGTTACCTACTCGCTTTCACGAATTCCCAGAGGATGGAATGTCGGAGCTTGCAACAGCATGTCGAACTGCTGGACTCGAAGAACTCTTTCTCACGACCATGAAAATCTATGGTCGATCAGATGCCGAGGCGACAGTAAGCAGCAACAAGCAGATAGAAGAGCAATATACACGAAAAAAACACCTGCCGGCGAGGGATCTATGAGGTCGTCTATTTACACGCGTTGCTTCTTGGCCTTCTTCTGCTTCTTCTTTCCGTTTGCAGCAGGCGATGCCACTTTGCCACGCTTCCGTGGTTGCTCCTTAACTTCCACCTGTTCTTCGACAGCCACTTCGTCCTCGCTGTCACTGTCCGTTTTCTCAACGGCGGACTCGCTTTCACCAATTGGCAGCAGGTTCTTCATCGTCACAATACTAAAGTCCACGAGGTACGACTTCTGCAGCATCCGGTCCATGCGTTGGAAGTGGCGCTCGCTGTATGCAATCAGCGCCTCCAGAGTCTTCGAAACATTGTCCAGCGTTTTCAAGCGGCTTGGAGGCAGTTCACGAAGGATGGTGCTAACCAGCACTTGGCAGACCGTAGTGTGGCGGGCATTCGTGTTCCAATCGCGCACCCAGTCAAGCAACGTGGTTAGCTGCGCATCCTCCAAGCTGTTCACTACAGGAGCGAAGATATCCTCGGGCGCGAAGGAGTCCGGGTCAATTTGTTTACCGCCCGGAAGCACGGGCTGGTCCTTGCTTCGTGGGCCTTCAAGAAGGTCACGCAGAATCTGAAGCATGCGGTTCGGGTGGGCCAGCTCAAAGGCTAACTGCACTGCATCCAGAAGCTTGTTGCTGCGTAGACAGTTGAACAGTTCCTGCTCCTTCAGGAGCTTGGCGTCGCGATCATCTTGCTGGGCACGCTCTTCCTCTTCAGTGAAATCGCGCCACAAGTTAATTGTCGAATCAGCGCCGCCGCTAACCATCTCCGAGCTGTCCTTGGACACTGCAAGGGCCCAGATCTTGTCCTCGTGATTATCCAGCGTGGCTTCGCATTCGTTGCTTTTGATTGTCCAAAGCTTGACAAGGCCGTCAGCACCTGCAGACATGAGCTGCATCCCAGCGCAGGCAAACTGCACGTTCAGCACAGAAGCTGTGTGACCCTCAAAAGTCTTCAGACACGAAAAGTCCTTGGCAGACCAAACCTTCACAGTCTTGTCGCCACTGGCAGACGCCAAGCACTGGTCAACAGGTGAGAATTCCACAGCCCATACACCACGCTTGTGGCCACGGCAGGTACCCGCCAGTGTAAGGAGACGACCCGCACCAGCCTGCTGAGAGTACCACACCTTAATAAGCTTGTCCTGCGACGCACTAGCAATAAAGCGATCGTTCGGCGACACCGCAAGCGCGTTGACATCTTTGTCGTGGGCCTTCACAGCACCCAGCGTAGAGATTGACAGTTCCTTAGGAGACGGCTTGGCAGGTATGACATACGCACCAGCAAGGGGCTGCAGACTCCACATCTTCAGCGTTTTATCCGAGCTTCCAGTCACAAAGAAGGCAGCTCCAGTAGCAAAGCTCGTAGCTCGCTGTGAAATCGCCACAGCACCGAGAGCCTCCGTGTGTCCCGTGCATACAGCAACGCAGCGTGCCGTCGATTTGCCCTTCTTGTCTTCAGTAGGTCGCAGGTCCCAGAGGCGAGCAGAGCGGTCCTTCGACGCACTCACCAGCCACCGGCCATCCGGAGAAACAGCCAACGCCATCACAATATCAGTGTGTCCTGACAACAGCTCACAGGACAGCGTCTCTCGGTCGAGAAGTCGAATCTGTTCGCTGTTCGTAGCTACGGCCAACGTATCCGATGGGGCGCCGCTTGCATCTGCCTGCGGGATGTACTTAAGGTTGAGGATATCGTCGTTGTAGCCGATGATCTGTGTGCGGCGTGCGAGCTTCTCGTCAAACACCAAAAGTTCTGCTCCGAAGTTACTACCACAATTTCGCGACGCGCTCCATTCAGCAGCAAGTCGGAGTACGTCAGTGCATCGGACGCCTCCGATTTCTGCGTGAAGACAACTTCGCACGCAGCGCCGCTGCTTCGCCACAGTCGCAGCTCTCCTTTCTCTCCAGCAGTCACAAAGTAAATAGCCTTGTCATCCTTCGGTTTACCAGCAGCCGCTGTGGCAGCACACTTGAACACAGACGGCACCACCACAAGTCCTTCAACAGCCTCGTGCACCAGCACCGTCTTGCTGAGCTTCTGGTCTCTTAAATCCCAAAAGTTCACCACCTTATCGCGTCCGGAAGACAACATTGTGTAACCATCTTCCGAGAAGTCCACACTGGTCACTAGACTCATGTGGTCCTGGATGCAGGCGGCCATCTTCTGCGAGTACAAGTCCCACACTCGCACGGTCGTGTCGTCACTGGCCGACACGAGCTGCAATTTTGCCGGGTCTTGGTGGAACTTGACCATCGTCACGATCCCCGAGTGTCCACGGAAGTTGTGCGTGCAGAAGCCCTTGTCCACGTCAAAGACCTTGACCGTGCGGTCGCTGCCTCCTGTGGCCAGTAGAGTGCCCGATGGGTCGAACGCCATTGCCAGGACGGGCGTGTCGTGGGCCTTGATGGTGCGCACGCACTGGAACGTGTCCAGGTCCCACACACGCAGCAGAAGGTTGCGACCGGCCGTCACAAGCTGGTTCTTCTTGCCAGGCCGTATGGCGAACACCACGAAGGACTCCTTGGCCTCCTCGTCCTCCACATCTTGCTGCAAAGTGCGCTGCAGCTCTCCCGTCTCGGCATCCACAATGGCCACGTCGTCGTGCAGCATACACGCCATCAGCGGCTTGGAGTCTCCATCTGCAGACGTTCGGCCCGTGAAGATCTCCACCTTGCCACCGGTGTACACGCCCGAGTGCGTCTTGACGGTACGCCAGCTTTTGGACAGCCCCGAGCGCGTCGAGTAGCTGGCGGCGGGGGCCTGCTCAGCGCTGCTCATGGTCAAGGAAGGTTGGGACGACGGCCGCTTCCAGTCGAACGAATATGACTGGAGTGCAACAGAGTGAAGGCTTAATATGATTTATGATAGGTAAAGGTTATGTGGACCACCATTTTCCGGTGGTCGAAAAGTAACGGTTTCTAGTTGAAGTGACTGCGTTCGCCTTCGGTTCTGGTCCTTATTTGTGGACGATCGGAGTGCAGCGCCGCGTTATCAAGACAAACGAATTGGCTTGGACGCTTTAACCCGATGGGGCTCTACTGGAGCTGTGCGTGCAACTCGGTCTTCGCGGCGCCGGACGATCGGCGGCCGCACAAACTCAGCCGCAGTCAAATGCAGATCGTGCACAAATACTTGCCCAGCTTTCCGTACAACACGACATCGACCTCAAGTCAACGAGCCACGGCTGCAGCGTTCTGGAACGAGGCCTTCTTCGAAGTGGGTCCGCCATCTACCAAGTCCCAGAACAGCAAGCGAAGCAATGGCTCGCAAGGCAACTCGCGCATCTCGCAGCTCTACGACACATTCTACGCCTATCTGGACCACAACTCGCCAGCCTTAAAGCCGATATTCCGGTCGTCCATGGTCGTGCGAAGCAAGGTGTTAGTCCACATCAGTGCTGGCTTGCGCACCATCCTTGTCGGCACTAACTTGACGGAGCGTGTCGAGAGTTTGACCCAAACGCACCTGCGTTTCGGCGTCAAGATGGAGTACTACGACGCTCTCGGAAACGCACTCATTTTCGCCATGAAGGAGTGCTCCGGTGCACTCTGGACACCTCAGGTCGAGGAGGCATGGAGAAGAATCTATGGCCACTGCTGTGTCATTCTTCTGGATGCCCACAGACGCATGATCGAGCAGCAGCAGGCGAACGCAAACGAAATGGCAAAGGGAGGCAGTCCTCGTATTAACGATATCCATAGCAGCTTGCGGCAGTTTTCAATCAAGGAGAACTCGATCACCCCAGCCAGCGCGACTTCAACCACGAGCCAAAAATGAACTAAATCTACTTCTTGCGAAATAATTATTTAGGCAAAAGCTATTGCATTTGCAGGAAAACTCACAGGGGGGCACTCGAAGCTCCCTCATTCGTTACAAACAGTTGGTTGCACTTGCCGACAAAGTAATCGTCTCGTCCTCTTCCAGTCTCTATGAGTCATCCGATTTAATTTAATTTGCTGGGGTCTTCAAGCTCAACATGTCGTCGATGTCTTATCCGACGCTGGGGTGATTCCATGCCAACCTCACTTTCCGATTTCATTCGCTGGGCCAGCGAAAAGCAACAGATAGCGAAGCAATGGGTGCTGGAGCAAGTTTTGGCCACCACAGCGCACCAAAGCGGCCAACGTTTTCTAAACGGTACTGCCGCATCATCAAGCGCTACATGAAGCACTTCCCCATCACGGAGCCCTCCGACAACGACGACCGTTTGACCGCGTTTAGGCATTGGGAGCGCGTGTTCAAGGAAAACATTCACTCCGACGCACACCACGCAGTTGGTTCAGGAACCAGGATCGGCTTGCTCTACGAGAACTTCTACAAGTATCTCTTCGAAAACTACCCACACATGAAGCCTCTGTTCCAAGCGTCAGTGCAGATTCAAAGCCGCGTGATCGTTCACATCAGCAGCGGCATGAAGTCGCTGCTGTCTTCGGAAGATCTCGTGCAGAAGGTGATGAATTTGGCGCTGGTACATCTCAAGATTGGTGTCAAGCCAGACGACTTTGACCCACTTGGCGACTCACTCATCCAAGCGATGAAGATTACGTGTGAAGAAGATTGGGACGAGACCATCGAGCTGGCATGGAAGAGAATTTATTGCCACGCCTCCATCCTTATTCTGGTCAACATTCCTGACATCGACCTTAACGTTGACGATGATTAGCTCGGATCAGAGTCACAGTAAAAGGCGAACACAACGTTTAACCAAAGCAGTTAATTTTGCGCAACTTCCATCCGAATGGTCCGGTCTCAAGGGTAATCATGGTCCTTCGTCTTCTTTTCTTCGAGCATGTGGATCTCCGCACGGAATGCAGGCTTCGCCAAGTCCACACACCGTTCGCCGTCAGTATTTTTCGCGTTCGGATCAGCTCCGTTCTCCAGCAAAAATCGAGCAATGTCTTCGTAGCCTTCGGTGAAGGCCAAGTGCAGTGGAGTGTTGCCGCCAATGTCTCGCGTGCTGACTTTTGCGCCGTGATCAAGTAACAGTGCGATAATTGCTACAACGATGCAAAGTGCAGAATTAATAAAATTATAATTTAAAAGACGTATGTTAACATACCTGGGCTGGGCTTGCCTCCGATCGCACGCGAAAGAGGCGTGCTTCCGACATTATCCTTCCAAAACAAAACACTATCAGCTCCACAAACTGTCGGTATCATCTCAACACTGAAACTTACTGCCTGGTTCACATTGCGTGTGTAGTCCAATAGCAACTCCGCGATTTCTTGTCGTCCTCGATGGTAATGCAGCGGAATCTGTCCATTGTCGTTGGGGAGATTGGCGTCGGCCCCTCTGTGTGAATTCAGCAACTTTGTCAGTCCAACAGAAACTCCTCAACCTTCCTTGCAGTATTCCTCCTACCTGCTCAGTAATAATCCGACAACATTCCCGTGACCTGCAGACGCCGCGCTCATCAGCGGCGTCCATCCTGCATCGTCCTGCACGTTCACCGCAGCTTTGCCATGCCCCAGAAGGAACTCCGCCGCTTCCAATTGACCGGTAGCGCACGCCCAGTGCAGCGGCGTGCGCTCGTCCTCATCCTTAGCGTCGAGGCTCTTCCCAGCGTCCAGCAGCTCGCGCAGCTTAGCCACGTCTCCCTCCTTCGCAGCAACTTGGATCTCCATTATTGACTAGGGACTAATGCGCCTGGCTGTAACACACTTTTTGACTGGCAAAGGCTAAAGATGGCTCGGAAAGACAAGCGGCGGCTGCCGGACCCTCGCGGCAGCACCAAGCGACAGCGACAGAGCGGCCCCGAGCCGATGACGACTGTGTATGCAGCGCAGGACGAAGTGCTAGTGCTCGGAGACGGCGACTTCTCCTTCTCCCGAGGCCTCGTCAAACACCGCACCACTGGTCGAGGGGTCTTCGCCACGTCGTTCGACTCGGAGAAGCAAGTGCACAGCAAATACCCCAACGCAGAAGAGTGTATCAATGCAGTTCGGTCGGCACATGGGCTAGTGCTGCACGATGTGGACGCGACGAAGTTGTTGGAGCTGCCTCGACAGGTCAAGACAGGGGCAGGGATGCACACCGTGCCCGACTTCTTCCAGTACATTGTGTTCAACTTCCCACACAGTGGACAGCAACGAGTGCATGTGAACCGAGCTCTGTTATTGGACTTCTTTGAGAGTGTACGCAATAGACTGAAACTGCATGGAGAAGTTCACGTGACTCTGAAGACCAGACCGCCGTACTCCAACTGGTTCATTGAAGAGCAAGCGAAAGCTGCGGGGTTTGTGCTGAAGGAGCGGCGCAAGTTTAATATCCGCATGTTCCGGGATACCGTCATCGAACGACGGACCCTCAGGCGAAGAAGTTCGAGCCCGCTCTGTGCATCACGTACGTGTTTGTGGTGAATCGAGCCAAGGTGAGGATCACAACCGTTGTTATGTTGTTTGCACAATGATGCCAATATTTATTTTTTCTGTTGCAGCACCCTTTCCAGGACAGTCGGAACGCGTTGGATGCAGCAACTGCGCAGATTTCAACGTCTGTGATGACTGAGCAGCAGGAATTAGCCGCTGCCATTCTTCGGATTAAAGAAGCCAACGCCAAACAATCCGAAGGAGCATCCAGAGTTACCAAGACGCCGACAAAAGTACTAGCCAAGACATCAGCGAAGAAGCAGAGCAGGAAAGCGGTCGCAAAGAAGGCATCTAGGCGGGAATCGCATCCCGATAAGAAAAAGCAGCTTCGAATTGTTACAAGCCCAAGCATCACACGCCAAGTACCGGATACTAGGTCGTGGAAACCACTGCACCGACGGTAGTGTAGTCGCATGCGAAAGCAATCGCATGGTAGCGCCGACCTTATAGCGAGTCAACGCGCACAACGCGACAGCGAGAACAACTCTACATTAATGCACAGTCTCATCCTGATCGTAGCCTACTACGTGAACCACACGGTTTTGACATCGTCGTGACCGAACATCTTCTTGCACGTAGGACACTTACGGTTACGCGACTTGAGGTTGTTCTCAATGCATTCTTTGCAGAACATGTGATGACACTTGGAGATAATCACGTCCTTGCGTCGATCCTGGCACACGGAGCAGTTGACTTGCTTTTGCAGGTCGCGCAGCTCGAACCGTTCGAGATCTGTAAGCTCGCCTGTAGACGTGGCCGACTTGGCGTTCTGCAGTTGCTGCTCTAGCTGCTCGACCGTCTTCTGGTAGGTCTCGCACTTCTCGCACGGACGTTGCTTCTCCTGCAGCAACTGTTGCTGTCGTTGATTTGTTTCAGCCGTGGAGGTAGCATAAATCTTTTCGCGACTTCTGCATCGCGCAACACCTTCCGCTTTTCAGCATCGGAAGCTTCGCGCTCTGCTTCGATAGTTTTTACGTACTCCTTCATCTTGTCGAGCTCGACTTCCTTTGCTTGCAAAGACTCCTGCAACAGACACAACACATTTTAGATTACACACTCTGGCTACGCTATTGCCATTTGTCCACCAGCTCACCTTCGATGACTCGAGGAACGCCTTCTGATGTTTGTGCACTGTACTTAAGGACGAGACCTGCAAGCGTGCAGCAGCCAGCTCCTCAAAACAGTGCGCCTTTGCTTGCTCCTCTCGGGAAAGCATAGTGTGTAGCTTCTTGTTGGCGTTTCGCTTTTCTTCGAGCTGCTGGACGAATTTCTTTCTGCTATGTCGCATTGCTTCCAAGTCCTTTGTCAAAGTCTCGATCTCCAGTAGAAGAGCATCGTTTTCTTCCCGCGAGGCTTCGCTGGAAGCGTTCATATCATCGACTTGAGCACGGAGTGTATCTCGATCAGCACTGCATTTGTGGTGCTCTTGCTGCTCTTTTGGTAGGCCTCCTCCATCTTCGATAATCGGTTTAAGGCGTCGGACAGCTGCTCGCTCGCATCTTTCTTACTGGAGTCCACTAAAGCGTTATAGGATTGCTGGAGTTCTTGGTTTTTCTTCTCCAAAGCGGCAATGTTCTGGGTAAGTTGTCGGGTCTCGTCTCTATCTGCAGAAGCCTGTGCTCGATCTGCTCTGTTCTTTTCCCGTTCGACCTTTGCCTTTAAGTCTGTATTCTCGCGCCTTAGTAACTCCAGATCGGCTGTTGCCTCCGTTAGCTGCGTTTCCCCAAGACAACTGTCAGCTATTACCAACGAAAACTACGACACAATTCGTGCTTACCTGGTCTCGGAAGTTAGAAGCGTTGGTTAGGCGTTCACGTAACGAGACGTTTTTCAAGTTCACCTCATCGATCTGCGCTTTTGTTTTGCTCATTTCCTCTTGGATCTTGGCAAGTTTCTTCTCCCACTTTTCAGTCATGTGATGCTCCACATCCTACACCGTAGAAGCCCTCAGTTAATGACAATCACAAAGCAACAGTTCAGTGGGGCATTTCCTACCTTTGCCTTGTGGTGGATCTTATTATACTCGTCGACAGCTTGCGCTTTCTCATCTCGGAGTTGCTTTAGCTTTTCTTCGTGGTCCTGGATCATTGTAGCTTCGCCATTTTTCCACTAATATCTCACAAGAAAAATAATTCCATCGTTAGTAACTTCGTAAGCATCGTAGCAATTGCATTCATCATTTCTCCACTCACTGCCACTTCCAACGCCTTGAGCTTTTCCAATTCACGATGCATCGAGTCGGATTTCTGTCGTTCTTGATACAGCTTCGCGTCCAGCGATCGAATGTTTTCTCGCATGGTTGCCACGATCTTGGCGTGCTCCTTCTCTTTGTTTGCCATCTCCTCCTTCTTCACTGTTTCAGCGACATCTTTGTCGCGTGAGTTTTTGTCAGCAACAGCATTCTCGTTCTTGACGTCGTCCACATCGACATGTTCCGCATCCACACAACCCCTCCGTTCCACAAATTCACTTAAACGGTCGTAGTCTCGACATGCTCGGTGCCTCTCTGTTTCTTTGTATTCCAAGTCACGCTCAAGATCAGCGATCCGAGTCTTGCACTGTATCAACAAGCACATCATCGGTCAGCAACAAAAATAATAAATAAATCCTTAATATGTCCTACCGTTTGTAACTGCTCCTTCAGCACCATCGTTTCCGCAATAGCGGCGCGCTTTTCCTGAAGAATATGCGCGTATTCAATAGCTCTGGGCTTGTCTTGCGCTCCAACTGCAGCTAGCAGTTTCTGCAGCAGTTCTTTCGTTTTCTCACTCTTTTGTTTAAGCTGTTCATGCACATCCTGCTCCATTTTGGATAGCTCTCCAGCATTAATCATTGTGTACCCATTGACGTCCTCATCGGTGGGTAAGGACACGTCTGCGTCTGGTTCCTCTGTGTCTGCGTCTCTAGCAACAGTGAGGAACCATTCTGGCAGATTTAACTTTAGCTCCGTCGCGCGTATACGGACTTGTCCAAAGCTGTCCACAGCGTTTAATGCCGCCTGCCAGGCTTGGTTAGTAGCCTCGTCGGAGGCAGATGAAGGCTCCACGCTCTTTACTGCACTCAGCAGCTCGTCCTGTAGCTGGAACCACTGCCTCCTCAAGCAGCGGAAGGAGGCCCCGGCCATCCCTTGGGACCGGAACAGAGCCTCGCACTTAGTGGTCAGAAACTGGATGCGACGGTTCTTCTCCTTCAGATCGATCTCCAGAGCGCGGTTCTTCTCCTTCACAGCTTCCATGGTGTTGGGGTTAGCCTGCAGTAAAGAGACATCAGTCTGGTATACGGAAACCAAGTGAAATGGCGCCTCCAACCTCGGGCGGCGTCGGGTCCTCCAGCTTGATCTTCTTGGCCGACGACTCGCCTCCCAGGGGGCCGCTGGTCTCACGCCGCTTCCTGTGGACCGCCCCGTTCTCTCTTGAGTGCGCCGCGCTGTCCGCCATGGCCGCTACTGCCTCCCGCTTACGCCCACACGTCTGCTCGGATCTTCGCCCCTCCACTGAGCAATTCTGCGCGAATATTTATGAGACTAAAAGTTAAGTCCGATTTAGCTCAACACGAATTAATTTGCGACCACTAATAGAATAGTGCGCGGATGACAAGCAAGCTGAGCGGCACGATGCTGATGAACATTGCAGCAGCCACAGCGAAGAGCAGCAATGTGCGGGACTTGGCCTTGCGAACGATCTTCACGAGACACGTGCGACCGAGAAGCGTCATCACGAAACCTACGGGAAGCATCAACTTGGCCAGACCCAAATCTAGTTTGCCCCACAAGAAGAAGTTGAAGGACACCACTGCGAAAACACGAGAGCACTCGTCAATGAAGCTGTTATCAACAGCACACAATACGAAGCAATACTCACTGCCAGTGGCAAACAGCACTGTCGTAGCAGATGTAGCCGAGACTGCAGAAGGAGAAAAGTTGACCTTACGCAATAGGCGGGAAGTCGGACCCTCTCCACCGACGCCAAAGGCACCAGCAACTGCTCCAATTCCCAGCAACTGAAGCGGAGCTTCCGAAGCAAATCCGGTGACCACTGTTTTGAAACATCGGCAAGTTAGTTCGGGAGTTGTTGGCAGCAAGCGCAAAACGAAATGCTTTTTACCTGGATCTCATTCGGTGCGAGGATGAAGTGAGGGGTTTGCTGTCGCTGAAAGGTAGCCACAACTCCTTTCATCTGGTAATGCGAGACGACCGACAGGAAAATAAATGGCAGCAGCGACACGATGAAGAAGAAGAAGGATGTTGGCGGTATTCCAAGCGGGCTGGGGAAGTACTTGCCGCCCTGGAGCGATGTGAGCAGAACGGTTGCGCCGAAGAGTCCGAAATTCTTCCCGAGCTGTCGCCAAGGGAGGTTTTTAACCTTGTACTGAAAAGCACCATCATCCTGGAAAATGAACACGACAGACCGTTAGGGCTGTAAGCTGCTAGAGTATTAAAACCGAGTCGGACCTGAAAGCTAGACGATGCCGCACCAATCAGCGACACTGTCTCGAGAGTGCTGCACAGGCGCCAGTTCTCGTCTCGTCCGGCAGCCCGAGCCTTCTCGAGCGCTTTTTTGCCCACGTATGCCAGGTAAACTATCAACGCAACGACGAGCAATGATGAGGAGAACCAGGAGATGACCGAGGCTCCAAACCCCGCCCCCACTGCATGCACACCCAACAACATTTCGTCACTAAAATCCAGCACACAATTTAGAGTATACATTGACAAACGTACTCAGAAGCATGGGCTGCATGATCAACTCCATATCCCAATTGATCAACGAACTGGAAGAGTTCACCGGCTTCTTCCACAAATTTAGAAGCAGGTCGCCCAACGCTGCAAGAACCACATGACACAAGTCAACCTCCCAGGATTTGTTCTCATTATCCTTTCCACACTCACCTCCACCAAAGATCGTGATGCTAGCTAGTGGGATAGCTTGCTACAACCACAAAATAGTCAACAATTAGATAAAAAATATTGTGACACAAACATTCTCAAGTGCACGCACCTCTGGCGGCACCTTAAGCACGAGGATGAAGACAGCATCTAGCACCGCTCCGCCACCGATCTTGCCTCCCGCGGAGATGAGCACCACGAGAGCCACCAGAATGATGGCGATCATGCGGTGCGGCAGCTCCACGAAGTGGAAAGACTCGTGCGGTCCATTGAGCGGCTCGTCGTCAGTAGGGAACGTCGGGATGGGGCCGAACTTGACCGGGTTCTCTCCGCCTCCTTGCGGCTGGGCTAGTGCCACAACAGATGCCAGCGCCAGCGCTGTCAGGGCGCGAACGATAGCGCGCATTCCTCTCCCTTGTCCTGCTTGAAGAGCGAATCTGAAAGTGGCCTTTTGAATCAGAAATAACGGCTTTTACTGGATAAAAACTATTTTTCAATTAAAAACTTCAACTTAGTCGACTAACGCTCGGATGCTCTCGACGCTCATGGCGGCGGCGCTGACGAGGACGATGGCGGCCATGGAGAAGATAATGAGCGACGGACAGTTGAAGCGCTGCACCACCTTGAGTAGACACATGTGGCCGACGTAAGTCATGAGGAAGCCCATGGGCAGCATGAGCTGCGCGAAATGCAAGTCTAGAGACCCCCTCAAGAGGTAGTTGAATGCCGACACTGTGCACCAACAAGCTTCGTCAGATTCTACGTACATCACAAGAAATGGAAGCAGTAAGCATACTCCCACTGGAGAACAGCACGGTGGTGGCGGTCATGGCCGACGCTGCGGACGCGTCGACGCCCAATTCCAAGAGCAACGGGCCGTTAATGATGCCTCCGCCGATACCGAACATGCCCGAGACGGTGCCAGCCGCAAGCGACAGCACTGGGAAGAACCGGATCGAGGACGATGTCCACTGCACATGAAGACCACAACACACTGGTGAGTTTTGAATCTGAGACGAATGAGCCACCGCAGCTTGTATACCTCGATTTCGTGGGGCTCTAGCACATATCCGGCACTTTGTTGCTTCCGGTAGGTGGCTCCCAGATTTTGCAACGAGAAGTAGCTCATGCCGACCAGGAAGGCGTACGGAAGCGCCACCACCAGCGGATACCATGGCGACGAGGAGTCAATTCCTACGGGGCTATCAAAGCCCTTCCCACCTCGAAGAACCTTCATACTGATGATGACGACGAACAAGCCCACCAGGGAACCCAGTTTCCTCCACGGCACATTGGCTTGGAGATCAAGATTGAGCTCGATGCTGCCACCGGACTTGATGGGATCTATCGCAATCGAGTCGATCCCGAGGAGGGAGGTAGACTCGGGCGTGACTCCGCATTGCCACCGCTCCTTTCGACGAGCACTGATGGCCTTCTGCAGAGTTCGCGTGCCGGTCACGGTGAGAACCATCACCAGCAGCACGCAGAGCAACCAGGTCGGCGTGATGGCGTTGAAGAAGGTGCCGCAGGTCGCTCCCACTGCAGCATTTCAACAGTTCATCAGCAACTAATTTCTACAGGATGAAACAGGATTGAGTCACGTACACAACAGCAGCGGCTGCATGACGAGAATGGTGTCCCAGTCGATGAGCGGTTCGGTGGAGTTTGGTCGGGTGCGACGCAGGTTCAGGAACAAGTTACCGAAAGCTGTACATGCAGCGATAACGTCAGCCCCCAAACCCAGCGCCAATGCAGGCCATTTGAGTAAGCGTTACCTCCTCCAAGAATCGTAATGCTGGAGAGCGGAATGGCGGTCTGCAAAAGGACACAAGAATTCAAACAGCAGAACGCAAATATGTTCGTCAGTCGCCCAGTCACGTCTGTCATGACAAACTCCAAGTCGCACCTTGGCGCTGAGGTCCATGACGAGGATGTAGATGGGGTCGAGCACGCCGCCACCGCCGGTGCCTCCTCCGGCAGCCACGAAGATCACCAGCGCTGCCAACGCCATGCCGAACAGCTCACGCTGCGCCAACGATGCCTCGGCCGGGGTGATCACGTGCTCGTCGGCCGGCGGTGGCCCAGTCACTTCGGCTGCTCCGCGCAGCGTTTGCTTGTGCGCCTCCACGACCGCCAGCAATGCCGCGAGGCTCACCAGTCCCGCAATGCGAGTAAGCCTCATCTATAGTCTATGTCGCTCTCGCTCTTGACGCTGCGCAGCAAAACACGAAGTGGTGGCAACCGACGCTGCAATTCAGCAGCAAGCGAGGCGTCGCCGGTCTAGAATCTTCCCATTGTTTCCTGTCTCGACGGCAACTAGAGCCAATCACGCGCACAATCGCGAGCCAGTCACGACTGGCGAGTGCACTCGGGATGCGGAGCAACATGCTGTCGCTTGGGCAGAGAGCGGGCTCAGCTGATAATCGCGGAGCGATCCGAAGATCACTTCAACCTGCTACGTAGTCCCGAGCCAACGGTGCGACTGTTGGAGGTGTGCTGCACCAGAATCGGGCAAGAGACCAATTGGCTGGCGACAACAATTCCAATGCCATCGGCGCATGCATGCTAGCGCTGGGGCCACCGCTGGGACCACCGCTGGGACCACCGCTGGGACCGCCCTCTTCGACAGGCCGGTTTTAACGTAGCCGCCCATGTAGGTTGTCGTCGCGCGTTGTGTGATGCAGCCCACCGCCGCCGATTCGACTGCAACGGGAGAGGTCTGTTCACGCGGAGACCGTCAAATCGGCTCGCTGGAGACCGCGGCGTCATGGCTGCAGCGAGAGCTCACGTTGATTGCCGACCGTGTTTGCAGCGAGATCGAAATTGTGCGCATGGCATAGCCGGCAAACAGGGTCCGCAGCCAAGAGGGAGCGAGCCAATTTACACATCATGTTGGACGAGACCGAAGGGAAGACGGTCTTCTCACAAAAGCAGACGCATCCTAATGGGACAGCCACCTCCTCTTCAGTCCTGAAGAAGAGGGTCAAGAGGATTGTCGTTTTTGCAGCCAACACACGCAACCAGTTTACACAAGTACCGCGTTGAGGCCCATGTAGGTATGTATTCTTTTCTCCTCTCGCTGCAGACGCTCATCCGCGATGGAATAAATACCGATCGCCACGGTGATCATCAACAGTTACTGAATGCTGCACGGGATCGCGGACTCGGACGATGCCTCCTCGCTCGCAGTCTCTGGGAACGGGATGTCCGCGAACGAGAAGTTGTCTTTGAACTCGACCGCAAAGCAAGCCGCCAGCCGGCCGTACCTCGCCGAGTTGGACCAGCCGGGGAACTGCGACCGGAGCACGATCGAGACCGACGTCCCCAGTTTAATGTGCTCCAACAACTCTGACGAGCCGGTAAAGTATCTGCGGTGCTGGCGGAAGTTCCGTCCAGCGCGCAGGTTCGGGCATAGTCCCGTGCGCTTTAACTCCTTGGGCTCTCCGTCGTCGCCTATCCTCGTCACGGCGATCTCGGACCACGACCAGCAGGCTCTATACGTCCCATTATGTTCGTGCCCGTCGGTGGCCCAGCCCTGGTCCTTGGACGTGAGGTCGGCCACCAGCAACGCACACTTGCTGACGTTGACGCCGTCGGGCACCTGCAGTTCCTCTGTGGTCGGCAGCTGCAGCACGCAGTAGTCCTCATTCATGTCACTGCGTCCTCTGCGGGGCTCCTCCGTCTCCGTCTGGAAGCCCAGCAGCACGCCCGCCAGCTCTAGCACGTTGTTGACGATGTCGACTGGGAACGGACCAAGTTGCGCCACGACGGAGCCGATGTACAGGATCTCGTCCATGGGGCGCGGCTGGATGGCCGCCTGCTGCTCGTCCTCCGTCAGCACCCGCGCTTCGCCGGCCGAGAAGATGGCGTCGTCGGCCAGGAACACGCCGCTCTCCACGCCTCGTTGCGCCATTCTCGTAGCTTCTTCTTTCGCTCTTTCTGCTTGGAGAACAAAAATGACGAACATTGGCCAATCACAGGGCGCTTTTGTCCTTGGCAGTGCAGGCTTGTCAGCTTAAGTCGAGCAGGAGGAAGCGCATGCACCGCTGACCGATAACCTTCCTCTGCTGATCTCGATTGCCGCCCTCTTCCTTTGGAGAATTGATGCATGGCAATCGCGCGGGTGTTGAAGCTCACAGTCAATGAAAACCCTCCGGTGGGAAGAGCGTTTCACGACAACAACCACAAACGGCCGGCATGGTGTTCGCAAGCAGATGCAATATGGCACCAGGGAAGCCTGCAAAGGCAACAAGTGTACTCGCCCAGATGCTGTGCTTGCTGCTCTTGAATATATGGTCTCTTTCGCTGACGTTGAATTTTCTTGAAAAAGTTGCCGTTCTCTGATGATTCTGCTTACACGCGAAAGGTCGAAAAGAAAACCAGGTCGCGTGGATTCCCGCACTTGCCGTCCAGGACGCTGCGCCAGAAAGCCCCGCCGCCATGCAGCGCAAGGAGCGAGACGCGCGTAAGCCCCGGGAGCTGGTGTTCTCTACGCGAGAGGTGGGCCGCAAGGCCAGGCGCGGCAGCAACAGCAACAAGAGCAAGAGACACAGCAGACCGCTCGACAGGAAGAGCAACCGTCGGCGAGCACGATGCCGACGCGTCAGCACCGGCGCAGCCACAGTCGCTCTGTGAAGCGCATGCGGCCGTCGCGCGCTCTGCTGCAAGGAGACCACGCCACAGTGGCGCAGTGTGTGCGTACGATGGTGGAGAAGCGGACGGACGCCGTGCTGCTGGTGGACAAGAATGGGCTGCTCACAGGCATCCTGACGGACCGCGACGTCGCGCTGAAAGTGGTGGCCGTGGGAAGGAACCCAAAGATGACACGCGTGTCGGAGGTCATGACTCTGGACCCTCGATGCGTGTCGGCCAATGCCAGCGCTATCGACGCGCTCAAGATGATGATCTCGGGGCAGTTCCGCCACCTGCCGGTCACGGACAATGACAAAGGTACTGTATCCAGGAGAGTGTTGCTGGTGTACTGGACGAACTAATGTGAGGTTTGTTTTTTAATAGTGGTGGGAATTCTGGACATTGCGAAATGTCTGTATGAGGCCATCACAAAGCTGGAGCATGCGTACCGCAGATCGTCGGAAGGACTGGAAGATATGCTACACAAGGTATTGCAAAGAGACCCCGAGTGTCTTAAAGGTCTAACGTGACTCTGCCACAGCTGGAGATAGAAATGTCCGGGTCGACCAGTGCGAACCTGTTCGAGAACTTGCGCCGACAGGTACTGTGTGCGAACCCATTCTGGAGCTCGCAGCAAACTTGTCACTGACCACAGTTGTTTAGCTCTTCGTCCCGACGTTGTCAGAAATTATAATGAAGGATTCAGAAGTTCCAATCTTGAGAACTTCGTCGACTGCGATGGATGCGGCACGCATGATGCTCATACAAAAGACATGTGCCGTAATTGTTTGTGACGACGCTAATCGCACGGTGGGGATTTTCACGACCAAGGACTTGGTGCGAAGAGTGGTCGCGGTGTCATTGGAGCCCAGCCAGAGCTTCTTGTCAAGCGTAATGACAGTTGATCCACACTCAGCCACCATGGGAACAACAATTTTGGAGACACTGCACTCGATGCACAACGGCAGATTTTTGCACGTTCCAGTGTTTGACGAGAGCAAAAGTCTAGTGGGCATTGTGGATGTGCTGCAGGTCACGCGCGGTGTGCTGAAGCAGATGAAAATCTTTCAAAGCGTGAAAGACGACAGTGTTCAACCGTTATTGGATCAGTTCCGCAATAGTTTGCGAAAGTCAATCGAAGACGTTGAACACGACGAAGAAGCCGATGAAGGGTCAAACGTTGGAGTGGATGATTTCGACACGTCATCTGGAGTAGACATTGCCTCGTTGGTCGGGCGACAGTCATGGAGTGATTTTCAAATGAGCCAGTCATCGACGACTAGTGGAACACGAGACCCCTCTCTAGTGAGCGAGAATCCCTCAACGAAGACGAACACACGCCGGATGTGTTTGTCTACAAGTTAGCGGACTGTTATGGAAACAATCACCGTTTTACGAGCTCGGCTGAGTCGGTCAAACAGCTTCTTCTGGATGTCCAGAGTCGTCTCGGTGATAACACGATTCGTCGAATCCTCTACGTTGACGATGAGGGCGACCATGTACGTGTATACCTGTGCCGCGTATTTTACAATCTAATTGCTGAACGCGCTTTATATTATGCGTAGGTTCTGCTCGCGGAGGATTCCGACCTAAAAGACGCAGTTAATCGGGCTCGAACGTGGGGAAACAAATACATCCGTCTGATGATCCCACACTACAGGTCGCCCGGTCGTCGTGAACGGCTTGCTGTTCGTCGAGCACTGGCACACAACCATGATACCGCGCTTGGCGTGGTATATTACGCTGCTGCCGTAGCAGCCATCGCAGGTGCCTCGTTCTTCTTGAGCAGACGACACGCTGGGTAGTGTCAGGATAAGTGATGGCCTTAGTTACCAGTGTTTCATGCGTTCTTCAACTCGTATTTTTGTTAATCATTTTTAAAGCAGAATAAACGTTGCCAGCATGCAGGCAACTTGCATCATGATACAAGCAGTCATGTGAACTGATGTTTTTATTGAAAAACAGAAAGCAAAACTTACGGGCCATAAATATAAGCTGCATGATCAAAACGAAGCTTAGCGAGCAGTCTTGGACGGGAGCTGCTTGTGGCGAGATCACGGATGCGCCTTAGGAAGTGAAGCGAGACACAGTTGCCGACATGTGCATGACGCTAAAGAGCGATAGCAGGACGATGGACTTCCACGTGAAGAATTGCGGGAAGTGGTAGAAAAGCGTCCACAGGCCGTAGAGAAATATCCCAGTCAGAATCAGCAGCGTGTCCTGCGAGTTTAACGTCTTGAGGTTCGTTTGACGCGCAGCCTGTGGATGTGGAATTTGGGCTACAACAATAGAAAGCGTATGGTTAGAATCAACCTAAGCCAAAACAGAATACAAGTCTTCGGCTTACGAGCATCCGTGACCACGCTGTGGATCACTCCGTTCTCTTCAATGCCGTACACCCCCATCGATCGTTTGGGGAGTAGCAGTACACCCATATGGATCAACCGGACTTTCTTGCCGGTCGCAAGCTCCTCCGCGAAGAACTGCCACACATTTCCACAAGTCAGTCACATTTCATTCAACATGCCCGTTTAGCTTCTGCCATCACCTCAGCAACGAAATCGTCGACCAGCTGCGTCTCCTGAACCAGGCACTGCGGATCTCCTCTCCCTGTCGTAGCCGAACCGGCAGATAGCCCTCTGGTACGGCAGCGTCTGCTGTTGATGCGCCTTCTTCCTCCGAGGTCTGGTAGGAATGCAGCTAAGTATAATGCCAATTAACAATAAGACAAGTGGATTCGCTCACCGATTCTGCGGGCTGTGAGTTCGACGACACCGACTCGACGACTCTGCAAGTCCGACATAGCCCACCGAGAGACACAATGCCAGTGAGACTCAACTCGACCAGCTAAGGAAGGAACGTTTAGCGTACTCTGCGTCGTCCTCCACGAGCTCCCACTCGTCATGCAGCGCGGAGGAAGGGGCTGATGCAGAAGAGTCCATGGGTGAAGTCTAGGAAGAAGGTGGGGAGGGCGAGACGTAGTGTGGTCCCGAGCTGGAAGGTGGAGCACTGCTTTTTTCTTTGGAGATGGAATGGTCTCGCGACCTCAAGTAGCAACTTCGGAGTATACAAAAAGCAAGCCTAATTTCTCAACTTGCAACTTATTCCACTTCAATTCGCTAATCTCGCCAGTTGGTCCAACTGCAATACGGATGTTGCCAACTCAGCTCGAGTGGATTGACGTGGAGACACCTCGGCTGGGTTGAGCTGGTGGACACCTCTAGATAAAGAGAGAGCAAGCGACAAAAGGGTCGATTGGAAATACAATAATTGCAGTCGGTTTGATTGCTAGCGTGGAATGTCCTTACATGAATAAAACGGGAGCAGAAAACGAGTGTGTTCTCCATGAAGTCGCGCAGATTAGACTATCCGGTTTGTTGTTTTAGGCTGCATTCGCTGTTATTAATACTCCCTAGGCTAGATTGAGTGCGGAGGAATACCAGGTGTCGGCGACAAGCCACCTAAATGGACTGCACACAAAGTCGTAGTGAGTGCAATTGCATGTGGTGTGCAAGTCGTGGCCTCATTATCGATCCGGCAGCAACAGCAAAGCGAGCCTTTTGTCCACGTCTCAGCCCTCTGATCAAAATGTGCGATAAGGTCTGTATCCCCAAGTTGAAATCCCAATTATCGTATGCTTTAGCGACGAAATAACGGCATCCACAGTATTCCCAACCTCTATACAATGACAACTGCATGTCTTTGGATCGGCCACGAACGTGGCAAGCTTACTCATTCTGCAAGTCGACACCAAGCAGGGAAGACCACGATGGCAGCGGCTTTGAAAGAACGCACGCAGCAATTGCGCCAGCACATTGAGGCACTGATCCGTCGCGATGCTGCCAAGCGCTCGCAGGCTCTGGACGAGCGCGCGTTGCGTCGCCGCGTGGACGACTACTACCTTCCCATGTTCAGCTGGACCACGGAGGTCGTGGAGGCAGCGCAGCAGAAGCAGGGGGACAGCAAGCGCTGCGTTTGCATCGGACTGAGCTGTCCGCAGGGCGGCGGGAAGACCACCGCCTCCATGTATATGCAGGAGGCTCTGGCGCTCGTGGGCAAGAAGTGCGCCGTCATGTCGCTCGACGACGTGTACTGGAAGCACGAGCAGCAGGTAGCGGTCGCCGAGGCGAACCCAGGTAATCCGTTGCTTCAGGTGAGCATTGCAATGTGGTGTGGTGAGGCTGCGAAGACTGATAAGGCGATGAGATCTTTTTGGTTGCAGTACCGCGGAAACCCAGGGACGATGGACGTGCCGTTCCTGACGGACCTGGTTCGCGAGTGCAAAACGTCGAGTGGGGAGCTTGCGCTACCACGATACGACAAGTCCCAGCACAATGGCCGTGGTGATCGCGCGCCTGTCGAGGAATGGGATCTCAAGCAGGGTGGGTATTGTCCATTTCTAACGAGCTGTTTGAATCTGAAGATATTTATTTACCCGTGCTCGGCATACAGGTCCGCTAGATGTGCTGCTTATTGAAGGTTGGTCCATGGGATTCCAGGCGCTTGACCCCGCCAGCCCCGAACTCAGGTGACCGAATTGAAATCGGTGGCACATGATATCTCCACACACTAACTTTGACTACTTTGCCGATGGCTTTAGTGACAACATGAAGGCTGTAAACAAGGAGCTGCGGGCTTTCGACGAGTTCTACGAGGAGCTGGATGGCCTTATCATCATCAAAATCGCCGATCTCGACTGGGTCTACCAGTACGTCGTTTTGCAGCTGCTATATCTTGCACAGCCCTCTTATAGCTATGCTGTCACCATCTGCTAGGTGGCGTGAACAGCCCGAGCATCTCCTGCGCGAGGCCAACAAGCCGGCGATGACGCCCGACCAGGTGCGCGACTTTGTCGACCGTTTCATGCCCGGCTACAAGACGTACACGCCCACGTTGTACAAGGACCCAAAGACGCAGCTCGACGCGAAGGGCGCCGAGAAATTGCATCTGTGGACACCTCCGTCCAAGCGTGTGGCCACCGTCCCGCGGCTCGTCTTCTCCATCTCGTCCAAGCGCGAGCCGGCCGAGCCTCCCGTTGAGTTCAACTTCAGCTCTGCGGCGCTTCAGAATTAGATGCCGGAGGTTTATAGACAATGGCAAGTCGCTAATCCCACTCCCATCACCGTTTTGTTTCTTCCAATCGCATGACGCGGACTTCTGACCAATCAAAATCAGCGACACAAGAAAATCGAGCACATTCGGAGCTGCTGGGGCCACCAGCGCTTCCCGTCGGGCAATCTGCAGAATCCAAGCGGCCATGGAGCGGTACCAGAAGCTGGAGAAGGTGGGCGAGGGCACGTATGGCGTGGTGTACAAGGCCAAGGACCGCGTGACGGGCGAGGTCATCGCGCTCAAGAAGATCCGGCTAGAGGCTGAGGATGAGGGCATCCCCAGCACGGCCATCCGCGAGATCTCACTGCTTAAGGAGCTGCAGCACTGCAACATCGTGCGCCTCTACAACATCGTGCACACGGAGCGCAAGCTCACGCTAGTGTTCGAGTACCTGGACCAGGACCTCAAGAAGTACCTGGACGTCTGCGAGAAGGGGCTGGAGAAGCCCATCCTCAAGTCCTTCTTGTACCAACTGCTGCGTGGCATTGCGTACTGCCACCAGCACCGCGTGCTACATCGGTGAGTGCCTTTTTACTGTAGCTTTGGTTGCGTATTGGAGCTGATTCGAGGTGTATGAAATAGCGACCTCAAGCCACAGAACTTGCTCATCAACCGTGAAGGCGAGCTCAAGCTTGGTGACTTTGGACTGGCGCGTGCGTTCGGCATCCCTGTGCGGAGCTACACGCACGAAGTCGTCACGCTGTGGTACCGAGCACCTGACGTCCTCATGGGTTCCCGGTGCGTGTAACTCAGATATCGTATTGTGTCGCTTATGTTTTTTGGTAAACTAAACTGTTTTCTTTTTGCTGCACCGATAGAAAGTACTCGACGCCGGTGGACATCTGGAGTGTGGGCTGCATTTTCGCCGAGATGGCGAACGGCGGCCCTCTGTTCGCTGGCACGTCCGAGGCGGACCAGCTCGACCGTATCTTTCGGCTATTGGGTACCCCGACTCCCGACATTTACCCTGCTATCGTGGATCTCCCGGACTACCGAGTGCGTCAATCATTGTTTGTTATCAAGGGTTCTCTCTTTGGCTAACCTGTTGTGTACGGTTGCAGCGGGATTTCCCCATGTACGAAACCCCGGAAAACTTGGCGCACCTGGTGCCGACGCTGGATGCAGACGGCGTGGACTTGTTGGAGCAAATGCTTCAGTACGACCCCGCGAAGCGAATCACGGCGGCCGATGCCATGCTCCACCCGTATTTCAGCGACCTGTCGCCGGTGCTTACTGAGAACCAATGAGCAGTATGAGGCAGATGAGTAACGCGTAGCTGTTCATCCTGAGTAACGAGTAGCTTTGTGTTGTTGTTCATCCATAGAGGTCATTTCTGCCGACGCACGTGCATCGTTGTTGCAGGTCCAGCGAACAGTCTGACAAGGATATCTTGATGAAGTTCTGCTGGAGAGTCGTCCGTTCACCATGGCGAGCGAAGAGTCGAAAGATGCAAAGCCGAGTCCGACGGTGCTCCGTTGTGCTTGCACTCTTGCTTCTGCTGGATTCCCTATCATACTCAAGAGCTTCAAGAAGCAGTGACCTTCGAGGCAGATGCATCCAAAGTGTGCCAAGATCCTTTACAAAAGTACAGCAAGTGGAGTTATGTGCCGCTATCCGCACCGACACCAGTTCTCATGTGGATCCAACATTACCTGGACAATGCGCTAACATGGCAATGGGCGGACGATCACTGAAATCGACCAAGTTTGCTTCTCGAGTCGAGTTGCTACGCGCCGCAGCTATCGTAAAACTCTGTGCCAATGCACAACACATCGGACCGGCAAAATGCTGGCTAGCGATCCCGACTCAACTTCGGCAGCAAATGCTCGCAGCTTCAGTGTCTCTTGATGCAGATATTGACGCCCTCCCGTTACTTCGCGTTTGTCGACACGCGCCAACTGAAGTTCCGGGTAAATGTTTGCTGATGTGGCTTTCAATGAGCAGCTTGATGAACAAACAAGAAGTTCAAGACACAGTACTCGATATTTGCGAGCAGTTCGGCGGTCAAGTAGCTGCTTTAAAACAGTGTGTAAAGCTAGCTACACCATCTCTACGAGGTGAGAGCAACGCTGAGGTTGAGGTTTTCCAGCTCTGTCGATTCGTTGGAGACGGCTCAAATTTAAAACTCATCGTGGACTGTACGTCGACGCTCGGGAAGAAGCGAGTTTCGCCATGGATAATTGCTCGATTATGTGCCGGAGTTGTCAGCGGTTCAGCAGATATTATCAATACGCAGCCACAAGTATGCTTTATTCAAGCGCAGAGTAAACTACGGTGGATGGATGTCAACGCACAGATTATTCTGTGTAGCGACGCAATTGCCGAGTCCGCTGTAGCCCCAATCAAGTGCGCATTGGAGGTGAAACATCGTGTACAAACAACCTTTTCAGTTTCTAACGGAACCACACTGAACAATTTCGTGGCAAACCTCTGCTATCGCGCAATGAATGCCGACGCTGTAGTGGACTGCGTACGATCTCTTCCGATGAAGGCATTCTCGCCGGACCAAGCTCTACGGCTTTGTGCTGCTACAACGATGCCTGCAGAGCAGTCTGGAAATATTTCCATCCACTCCACGTGCGCCTCTAAGGCTCGAGCACTTCTTCAACGCGCCATGTCGTTGAATTCTGACTCCGGGCTGAGCATTTCGGCCTCTTCAGCGGCAGTTCGCGTGTGTGAGCATGCCACGTCGGATGCACCGAGCAAATGTCTTGAAGATACGCAATTTGACAAATCACTGCCAGTGGCGCTTCGAGTCGATCTGTGCCAACGAGCGACGTCGAATGCACCACAACAATGCTTGAGGTCGCTGCGGAAGTTCATCAATGGACAGCGTCTGGAGATTTCTGCTGCAGTTGCTGTGTGCAGCCAGACAGAATCGCTGGGCCCTGTTGAGTGCCTCACCGAGCTGTTTCAAGAGTCACGTTTGGTCAATGGAGCAATTGCCTCACAGCTTTGCCGAGCGGCGAAGGACTTAGAGCCTGCTCGTTGCTTCCTCGCCTCACCACGATCATTCAGCGATGCTTTAAAAGTATCCCTTTGCCATCAAGCTGAGAGCGCGGCACCAGCCTCGTGTGCGACGACGACAATATCGCGACTAGGGAATGACCCGCTTCAAATGGTGGCTTTGTGCAGAGGCGCGCGATCAGCGGCGCCAGCAGCGTGTGCGGTTGAAGCTCCGTTCGGCATGGATGAAAAGAGTTTAGTGCTGCTCTGCCAAAATGCTGCCAGTATTGAGCCTGCAAAATGCGCTCAAGCTGTATCATCTTCGTTAAGAGTTCCGTGGCTCAATGTAGCGCAGGTTTGTGTCGGCGCCAGTTCCACAGTTCCTGGACGTTGTCTTGATCACCAAATTCGACAGTCACGGCTTAAATTGCACACCTTTGACGATAAAAAGACTGTGAAGGAGTGTCGAATGGCGATTGCTAGACCTTCGTCGTTGAAGATTGCAGAGTCCTCGTATAACTGCCCAGAGTTGCGTCCGACATGCCCTCTGCAGCTTGTGATTAACGTCTTGGACCAATATGGCGAATTCGTGCTCAGCAGTGAAGACACTGTACACGTTCGTGTGAAATTCACATACGAAGAAGACCACCGGCGTGAAAGCTTTCGACGCTGGGAACCAAGACTGGAAGGGCCTTCGTACGCTGTCATTGCCAATGGATCAGCCGTCTTCTCGAACTTGCAATTTTCTGCTGCAGGCGAGTACACGCTCACGTTTCGTGCTGGAGGGGTGTGACGGAAGAGGTTGTACGCGTGCTGGTCCACCCCGACCTCGCCCAAGAGGCTTTAGAAAAGCGATGCGAGTCGCTCTTCTCACGATTCCAGTGCAGCAGTCGCAATGACCAACACTACTCCGAGCTGATTTTATCGCGCGTATTCCATCTAAGTGCCGTCACTTGTCAACAGTACTGGCTAGACAACATTGGCGGCTTAACGTACCGAGGTTTCACAGCTCCGAACGACTCGCTCTACACGCTATCACGCCCGCTCTACGACTTATTCACGTACGTAGCCCTTTCCTTGCGTGTTTATTGTGTGTCTGACGAAATCCATTGCTTGGTATTTTGTACTACAGCAACTCGAATGTGCCGCATGCAGATATGACCGCGTACGAACTGCTCGGTCTCAGCGAGGGCGAAACGAGTCGCACTGCCATCCGACGAGCGTATCATCGGAAGTCGCTGGAGTGGCATCCGGACAAATGGCATTCTGTGGCGGCTGCGTTGCCTCCCGTGTGGCAATTTGAACTCGGCAGCATTTACTCGCTGGTCACCCAGGCCTATGATCGCCTCTTGCATCCGTAAAACCCTCGACTAGACCAAGTTGAATCAAACTTCAACATATCACGACGATTGGACAACGTGTACTAGTTTAGTACTTTTATTGAACCAATCAAAAGATGTTAAAATTATAGGACCGCCCATTTGCTCGCCGATCGCCACAATCGGAAGCGCAACATGCAGGACGCGCTGCTGGCGATTCTGCGCGGCGTCCGCAATGGCTCCTACTACGGCACCAAGGTGCGCGCCCCACACGGTGCGTCTACTTCCGCTCTACTGCGAACGGACTGTTCAGTAACCCTGTCTATTATCTGCAGCGATGGTCATGATCTTCCTCTTCCAGAAGGGATCGCTGCGGCAGAAGCTGCACGGCGTCGTGCGACTAACTTTCGAGCACAGCAAGAACTTGGCGCTGTTTGTGGGCGTCTACAAGGCCGTGCTGCAGGTGCTACGGACCCACCAGCAGCAGGCTCTGGGCCAGCATGTGACTGTGAGTGTGGGGAAGCCTGGCGCTCATTGGCACGCGGCGGTTGCCGGCGGCATTGGCGGCTACTTGGTCTGGGGCCGGTACTCTAGCGTCAACTTCCAGATCGTCTTGTACCTCATGTCCCGAGTGCTCATTGCGGCGGTGCGAGTGCTGGCTGCCAAGGGATACAAGCCGTTTGCAGGACATCACTTTAAAGACATGTACCCGCTACTGGCGACGGCGGTCTGGGCGGCTGTGATGTGGCTATACGAGAACGAACCGGCCAAGCTGCACCCTTCGCTGCTTAAGAGCATGCAGTTCCTGTACGATTCGTCATGTCGGTGGAAGAACGGGATCGTTGACTTCCTCCCGTCACCTGCCACGACTGCCGTGCTGCTGCTTACATGGATGCAACTCTGAGAGCTGATCGGAGCCGGCACCTCGACAGTAAGCGCTGCTGCAGTTTTGAAACAGGATGAATTGCATCTACTTTTTTTTACTTCCAAAAGGTAGGCTTATTCACAGTCTTGCAGGCGATGTCCCTACGCTTAGATGAAGACGAGCTTGTAGTCACCGCAGCCT
The DNA here is from genome assembly GCA_011947325.1 of Phytophthora macrochlamydospora. Classification (NCBI taxonomy): domain Eukaryota; phylum Oomycota; class Peronosporomycetes; order Peronosporales; family Peronosporaceae; genus Phytophthora; species Phytophthora macrochlamydospora. The sequence continues at coordinate 366,491 of JAAVTH010000077.1, read as the reverse complement.
ACTTCGTTCTTGTACCTGCTGAACATTTCTTCTAGCTTGGCAAAGTATTTGGTGTGAATGTTGTCGACCTCTTCTTGAGTGGGCTGTTCGATGTGTGGCACCTCCAAGGGCTCGCCAACGACAATAGGGATGTCAACCTTGCGCGGAAATGGCAGCAGTGCGCGGCCGTAGGGGAAAAACGGGAATGGGACGGCGACTTTCTTGACAAACCACCGCTGCAGCATCGGGGCTTGGATGTTGTCCAACATTTCGCCTTCCTTGAGACTTAGAATCGGCACCAATGGCGCTCCGTGTTGGATAGCAAGGCGGATGAAACCCTTGTGGTGTGTGTAAACTCGAACCTCCTTCTGACCGGATCGTTGTTCCAACATCTCGGCTTGGCCTCCTGGAACCACCATCACGCTCTCCTTCTGCTGGAGCGTGTATGCGAAGGCGTCTCTGGTAACTTCACGCGAGCCGTAAAAGTGCATGATATCTCGAACCAATGGAAGTTGATGAAGAATACTTGCCGTCAGGATGTGCGCGTAGAAGTTCGGGAAGAGTTTCCGCCACTGGTCGTTAAACTGCAGCCAAATGACTGAAATTGGGGTGATACCATGCGGATGGAAGCTCATTACGTAGTGCTTCTTGGGGTCCAGAGGAGCCATCCGAATGATGTTGCCGTTGAAGTACTGCTTGACAGTGTCCATGAAGAAACTCCGAACAGTGATCCAGCTACTGCGCTCGCGACAGCCGGTCTGCTGTGGGTCACCTCGGTACGTAAACTGGTAGCTGTAGATGAAAATCGTCAGCAGCAGCACTGGGACGAACGCCTCCATGTCGTAAATATAATGGCGATACGTGGCCACAGCAGGAAAGCACGCGGTGATAACTTGAGGTAGCACGTATTTGACGTGGTAGCGGTTGACTTCTTTTGGCGCCTTGTGTGTGAATCTCTCACGTACATGTGCGTGGCAATCGACCGAGACATCACCATCAAGAACTCCACCAACCATGACGCTGCACCGTAGAACGCGATGCCACCGAGACTCAAATTCGTCGTGAGCGCGTACAATACAAAGCAAAGAACGTTCGGAATAATGTAAATCGTAAACAGTCCACTGATGACGAGAATTGCTAGACATTCGTTCGCAAAACTGCGGAGGTTGCCATGAATACGCATCAAGTACGAGGACAGCAAAGAAAACGCGGTAGCTCCCATATCTTGTGCAGTAATAGACTTCTTAAACACGAGCAAAGACATCATCATGCTGATCTCGGAAACCACGTAGAGTAGGCCAGCCACAGCCATGGCCCCTACAAACATCTCCAGTTCCACAACAACCAACGAGAGTAGATACAACACCTGTAGTGTTGCAGCAGCAGTAAAGCACGTCCAAGACACTGCCTGGAAGAGGACAAATCGCGCACCACCCATGAAAGGTTGATAAAAACTCCAGCCGTCCTTCGTGGACAACACTCCACCGAGTCCGTACGTGTTGAGCAGAGCCGTAACGAAAAGCGCAAGTGAACCGAGTCCTGTTGCCATCGGATACCGAACCGATGGGTCCGGGAAGGCTCGGGTGTACTCGGATGATAGCGCGAGTATCGTAGCGCCGACCAGCAGCAGCATGTTGTTGAAGTTGTTGAGCTGCACCACGAAGCGGTCTTTACGACGCTGGCAGTTGCGGTCGCGTCGACGTTCCAATGTCAACACGGACGAGATCATGATGACTTCCGCGATGAACGCTGCCACTGCCTGTGTCGACCTGTTTCCTGGTTGGCACACTAAAAACTCTCGAGCGCCGGAGGAACCGATGCACGAAAGTTGCAATGCCGCATACAAGCCGTAGAGTGTCCACGCAATGCTCTGGTAGACGGCGAATAGGTGGTTGCGTTGGAATCGCCGGAGCAATCTCCTCAGCATGGATGATGATGCTGACGGCGAGGTTGGAGACGAGATTGAGAACCAGGCGGCGACGCTAGTAACAGGCACAACCAGCAGCAGCGTCCACTGGGTAGCAATGTGGGTGTTGCTCTGGAGTTCGCTGGACAGCAGGAATTGCGGGTGGTGATACGTGAGCTCTGTCAGTGCGAAGAGCGTGAAGGCTGCGAGCGACACGAACACCAAGACGACTAGGAACACGCTGCGCACACTCATCTGCTCGACCGGTACGGTGGAGAAGGCGTCATCCTCGGGCTCCACGACGAGGCTTGGCAGGGTCGTCTTGGGCTTGCGGTGTCTTGGCTGCTGTGCTGCGGCCATGGTGGTGGTTCGCATAATGACGTAGTCTGGTCGCGACGTAGAGCAGACGCCACTGCCACGCAGGCCGAGAGGTCCACCTGTCTGCGGGCAGCAAAGTGACCGTGTGGAAGCGCATGACGACGGCAGGCGGTTGAGAAACTACCCGGCGGCGCCTATCGAGCGCCTGTGCTCTGGTGGACAGTTCAGCAGCAGCTTCGAACTCCAGCGAGCGTCCCCAACTGTCACCGTCCAGCATTAGAGCTGTGTTGTTGAAACGGACAAAAGCAGCAACAGAAACCAGCAAAAATACATCAAACAGTCATAAGACCTCGTTCACATCTTGTCGTCGAGCAGCTTCCTGTTCCTCTCCAGCTCGCTTCCTCAACGCTCAAGTGACCGTAAAGGCCTTCGACACGGAATAAGTTCTATCTGCAGTGGAGTCGAGCATATTTACAACACCAACACTAGCTCGTTTTACTAGCTCGAAATCGTTGCGGGTGGACATGTTACCGCCGCCGCATGTGCATCGATAAAGGACGCGTGAATCGGTGGCAAGCTGTCAAGGATCATCCGTTGGTACACCGCGTCGTCTTCCGGCGGTCCTCGACATTAGCCCATAGTCAGCTTGCTTGAAGCTGTTGCACTCCGGCAGCCAGTGGGGAAGATCTTGGCTTGCCTTGCCGAGCAGCCCAGTGAGACGCTCACCTTCTCACATGCCTTCCCTGTGAAGCTCCAACGGAAACCTGCACCCGTCTTGACGAGCCGCCACTGAGATCGTTGCAAAGCTGCCGAACTTGAAGGGGTCGCCGCAGCTTAATCAATGCCGGACTTGAAGCTGTTCCGCCCCGCTCAGCACCGGTTTCCGTCGCTTGCCGACTCTGACAGCGTGGACGCGTGTCTTGCGAATGGTCAGCTCTTGGACATACGTCTCAGCGATAGTTCCGCTGTCTGTGATGTCGTGTCGATCGAGGTTCGTGAAGCGAAAATTGAACCGAAGCAAACGCATGGAGCTGTCGGCAGGAAGAAGGCTGCTAGCTTGCCGGTGTCGGTGTTGCTGTCTCCTTGGTGCTAACGGACGATCAAAGCAAGGTGCTCATTTCATGACCGCTTGAGTGAGACAGTTTTTCAAGCTTCTATTTCGAGCTGTAGTCGCAAATTGAGGACGCGGTGCTGCGGGAACGCGTGCAGAGCCTCAAATAAAAAAGCAACACGATGTTCAGATCTTCTCGGTCAGATCGACAAGCAGCCAGCAATGTCTTTTAGCCTTTGTGCTTGGCAGTCCTAGCTGTACACGCACTCGAGCTGCAAGCCATGCCGCTTCAAGTCTCGTCCGCTAAATCATTTATCTCGAGGTGCAGGTTGTGACAAGGTGAACCCTGTGGTGATATGCGCTAAACTGCAGTCTGATCGGGGCACTTGCCGCGAGCTGTCGCAGTTTGGCGGTAAGTGGCACAGCAACTCGACGCGGTTTCGGTGGGAAACCAAGCTATCGATAGCCTCAACCTGACGAGCAAAACGCTTCTTCTCGACTCGCCGTTTCGTGCGGACCGCATTGCTGTCGCTGTCGGGGAAATGGCCTTCTTGCCGTCCAACGAGCGCGTGGACTTCTTGGGCTTGAGCTCTTTGGCCTCTTGTTGCCGAATTTCGGCCCCTCAAGTAGAGCTCTGTAAACCTCAAACAAGAGGCCGAGACAAAAGCATGCGTCTGCGACGATCAAGCGCGTCCGCACTCTGTTCAGTCCGCTCTCGGCGCCTGGTGCCGGTCCGCAGGCGCCGCCACTTTCCAGTTTCCCCTGCCTGTGCGCACGAGCCGCTCCGAACTGCCAGCCACCGGCGCCACCTTGAGAGAGGGGACTACCTGCAGACTCTAACTTTTGAGAAACCCGCGACACGCGAGCCGTTGAGCGAGGGACCGGAAGTGAAGGCGCCGGACTCGGGCCAGAAACCGAAAGGCCTTCGGTCAAGTCAGAGCATGGGGAACGTCTGGAGCTCCAACAGCAGCCTAGAGATGCCGACGGAGGCGCCAAATAAGACGAAGAGCAAGGACAAGAAGCATTCGCTCTCGGACACGACGGTCTCGAGCTCGCAGGACAGCGACGACGGACAGGACAGAGTGCAGGTCCGAGCAGGCCGCCGTCGACGCCGAGAGAGCGCCGAGAGCTCGACCAGCAGCCACAGCTCGACGCTCGACACGACTGGCATTCGCGGTGCGGAGGACGCGGATAGGACGCAGCCTGTGCGGCCGGTCAGTGCAGCCATGGCGATGGTAAGCGGCCTACTGTCCTGGTTCGCGGCCTGTACTGGGAGCTCTTCGGAGGAGACGACCGAGCAGCTGTACGGCGGATACGACCTGCGCTACCTGGCAGAGCAGAGGCATCGCGCCTTCTGGGAGCTTGTGCAGCGCATCTTGGACCTGAACGACGTGGTGCTGATGATCAAGATGTTACTGGATTTCCTGCAGGACGACTTGGGCGCGGCTGCTGCTGCAGTGTTTCTCGTGGACCAGAACTCGCAGACCATGTCTCGGATACGGAGAGGCACTCCCACAGAGTCCAACATGTCACCGTCGCGAGGACTTGTGGGCGAAGCGCTAAGGTCCCGCGTGGCGAGGTGTATGGTGAATTTCAGTTCGGAAAATGGATTTGATAGCGACGTGGACTTGACGCAGGAGTATCCCGGACAAAAACTTTTCTGCGTGCCGTTGATGGAGCACGATGCGGTGTATGCCATTATCCAAGCCACGACAGCGAGACCCACGCGTCGAGTGATGGACGACCTCCACATTAAGCTGCTGACGTGGCTGGGGCCGATCTTGAGCTCCTGTATGCGTAAATGCATCGAGTTCCACGACGTGCTGCTGTCGGAGCGCACCCAGAAGGCGCTGCTGCATATTATCAGCTCGTCGGACACGGAGGACACAGTGCTGAACTTGGTGGACGGTGTGATCGACGGTGCGTGCCACATCACCAAGGCTGAGCGCGTGTCGCTTTTCATGGTGGACTGGGAGACGGAGGAGCTGTGGTCGCTCTCCTCTAGCTACTACGAGGAGACACTTCGTGTCCCTCTTAAGGCAAGTATGCTGGGCCTTGCCGCCACGACACAGCAGACACTCAACGTTCGGAACCCGCAGACAGATCGTCGTTATAACTGGATGACGGATCAGCGCCGCGACATCCACACGCGATGCGTCCTATACGTCCCTGTAGGTGTGCAAGAGTCCTCTCAAGTGAACGAAACAAGTGGTGGCAGCAGTAGTCGACCTGTAGCTGTGCTGGAGATTATCAACAAAGTGGAGGAGGAGGTGCCGGGAGGAATGAGCGGCCAAAGCTGCTGTGGAGGCTTTACGTTTGATGACGAATGTGCGTTTGAAGCATTTGCGTGCGAAGTTGCTGTAATTTTACGTCGACGCAGCAACGAAATCGAGTACATTAAACTACTGGCGGACACTCGTGCTGAACAGGTTCTCGCCAAGCGTGCTCGCAGTCAGGTGAATTTATTGGAGTGCTATACAAGCTATGCCGCGACTGCGCACGCGTCACACCCTGAAGCCTGTTTTCGCAACTCGTTCGTTTCCAGTGAGAAACACGTAGCTGACTGTCCTGAATGCGCAGCTGCAGCTAAACACACTGAAGATCTCGTGGAGCAGGTGGTTAGTATGGAGCCTGAAGTCGTTCAGAATGGTGCTCGTGCTCCGGCTACCGTTGAGCGTCTTAGCCGGGTTGCTGGTCCGATACATTCAGGTCGCTTGGGCTACGAGTTCGTGAGCTCTGATGCCGAAATTCTAACGGGGTTGCAATTCAGCGCCCCGCCAGGTTCAAAGTTCGCGTCATGGGACTTTAATGTTTTCTCGGCGGACCCGGTGATTCTACCGAAGCTGTTGGAAGAAATGTACTTGGATTTCAAGGTGGATGAGGTGCTGCATACCACCAAGCACCGCTTGCAGAACTTCATTGTCGCGATGAAGGAGCACTACCACCCGAACCCGTTTCACAACTTCCTGCATGCCTTCTCGGTGGTTCATGCGTCTTATCTTCTGCTGAGCACAACGGATGCTGCTTCATTGCTGCAGCCGTTGGACATCGCAGCATGTATGATTGCATCACTGGGCCACGATGTGGATCATCCAGGTCACACGAACGATTTCGAGGTCGTGTCTGGGTCGCAGTTGGCTTTGCTTTATAGCGACGAATCAGTACTGGAGCACCATCATGCCTACACAACGTTCCGTCTGATCTCGAAGGAGAAGAATGCCAACATCCTGCAGAACCTGACTCGAAGCGACTTTCGTCACGTACGTAAAATGGTGATCACTGCCATTCTGGGCACCGATATGGCGAACCACTTTAAGTTTTTGGAGGCACTGGAAAAGGTTTTACGCCCTGCAAGCCACCACGTGGACACAACGGCCATCTCGTCGGCCAAGCGTGACAACTCCAGCGTTACTGCCATTATTGCGGTAAGTAGTGGCGCCAAGTCGGCGTCTGATGGTGCGAAGGTACCAGGGTCACAGCCGAAAGGCACGGAGATTCTGAATGTCCTGCGCGAAGCTGTCTTCCAGAGTGAGGGAGTTGTGACGGACACGCCTCGTGGAAGCACGAGCGGCTCGGCGCCAAACAGTTTCCACGCTACCACTGCTCCGAAATATCTGCCTGGTCGCTCTTCCAGCGGACGAGTAACGAAGAATGGTTGGGTGTACAATGGGACAGTCGAGGACAGACTTTTCCTCGTGAAAACTCTCGTGCATGCTAGCGACTTGTCTGGCCAAGTGTTCCCCAAGCCGGTTGCCTTGAAATGGAGTAACATGATCTCGAAGGAGTTCGCGTACCAAGCGTTGATGGAGCAGGCCGAGAACATCCCAATCTCGTACAGAAATATCGACGATCCGCTCAAGATGGTGGAGGGGCAGCTCTTTTTCGCGCAGAAAATCGTGTCGCCGCTCTGGGATCTGATGCACATCATGTTGCCAGGTTTGGAGCCCTGCATGGCGAATTTGACAGCGAATGTTGCCCACTATGAGATGGAACTGCAACGTCTGAAGGACGCTCGGTTTGAAGACAGTCTCTCGGCTGATACTGCGGAACAGGAGCGTGATGATCTCGAGCGACAGCAACGTGAGGATGAAGATCTAAATGAGCAGCAACCGAACAGGAGAACACGGCGTGACTCGATGTGCGGCTGTGAGGACGAAGGCGTCGCGGTGCCGGGGCTGGCACGGCATAACCCCGCCAAGTTCAATTCGTTCCGCACGATCCCAGAGGACGACAGCAACAGCAATAGTAATAGTGATGGCGCCGAGTCAGGCGATGGCGGATCGCCCACAGTCCGCGCTAGTGTTCTCGCAGCAGCGGAGCAATCGCGCCAGTCGCCTCGCTCACGGTCAAACAGTAGTGACAGCGACAGCGACTTGGAGATCGAGGAGCTCCAAGTGTACGAATAAAATATTCTGCATTTAGTTAAAAACTCGGCACTGGCGGCATGCGCCGTTAGTGATTTATAGTGCGATGGAAATTGTCACCGCTGCAAACCTTCTTTGCTGGCGGCGATTGACCGGGGAGACTGTAAAGTTTCTCGTCGACAGTCGAGGCAGTGCTTGGTTTTAGCGTCAACGTGCTCCGAACAAAAGCAGCCATCACAACGCGAGCAGATGACCGCCTGGGAAAAAAGCGCAAATACAAAGTGGCACTCGCGATTGTTGCAATACCATTGCGGTCGGTCTGGGAACTCGAGCAAGGGGCGTGAGGATATCGGACCACACTGACGGGCTGCCACGGGAACATGATCTCCCTCAATAGCGTTCATCTCTCGGTCAGTTTGTTCTGGGTTTCGTGGCACCGCAACAGCATCATCAAAAATACGGGGCGATCCAAGCCACGACATCGCTGCAGGCGAGTTCAAGAATTCAAGCGACGACGCCTCGGATATGCTTCGACTCAGTGTCAAGCCCGTGGCAGAAGTCGCAGCAGTTGCTTCACTGGATCCCCTGGATCGGCTACAACTCAATTCCAGCAGGTCGAGAGAAATCTCTCCGTCGTCGACTTCATCGTCCCATTCGTCGCAAACACTGAGTGCCATCGGCTCTGAAAGCCGCCGACCTCGACGAACAGGACGCCTTCTGCTTCCATTCTTCCGCGGACACTGGTGTTTGAAGATACACAGGGCGTGCGGAGATTTACAGCAGAAGCGGAAGCCACAACTACCACACTCTGCTGTTTCAAGGGCCAGCACATCGAATTTTTCGTTGCAGTACAAGCACACCTCTCCTTTCTCAAGAACAAGCTTTGCCGCTGTCGTGTCGCGGCGCTTCCAGCGATGAGCCAGCTCCAACGGGGAAAGCCGACGCATACCAGTTTCTTGCATTCGCGCGCCATGCGACAGCAGTAGGCGAACCATGTCAGGCTGGTTTCGGATCACGCTAAAATGCAGCGGAGTGAGCCCAGCGTCATCTCGATTGTCGACATCGGCGTTGCAGCGGTCAATTGCTAGACAAGCGACAGAGATACGCCCATACCAAACAGCGAAGTGGAGAATCTCGTTGGCAAGTATCAAGCCTGCTGTGGGGCTGCAATTTCGGCGAGCAACGTGTGCCTCCCACAGGCGGCGCACGAGGGTCCCGTTACCAGATCGAATGGCGTCAGCCATATCTGGAGGCAGCGTTCGATGGAGTCCAAAGCTCCCTAAAGACGAAACAGATTCTTCATCGTCACCTGCAGAGCTACTATCGCTGCTAGAGGCACAGGTGTCATTGCTGCTAGGAACTGTTGCGCCGACAGTTCGTAGGAAGTTTTCACGGGCCACGTGCGCTGTGGTATCTTCGAGATCCATTTTGGAATTCGGTCTCAGTGCCAGGGCTTGTAAAATGACCTGGTACGGGTCCAGTTCTCGCACTAGCGGCTTGAACTCGCGCAAGAAGTCTTCAAATGTCATACACATGAGCTTGGCCTCCAACAGCTTCAGGATAGCCAGTCCTACTCGTAAGAATATGTCCTGAAGGCCAACAAAGAAGAGATCGAAGATCGCGCAGGCGAGGTCCGGCTTGGTCGAAAGCGAAAAGAGCGTAGTGAACCACTCAATACCGTACATGGGGCCGACGAATCCTTGTGCCATGAGGTGGGCGTGCAGCTCCGGCAGATCGCGGATAAACATATTCTCGAAGTGTTGGAGATACTCATCCAGAAACGTCGAGCTGCGGTGGTAAATCCCTGCAAGGTGGCGCTTTTTCAGCATGTACAGGAACAGCGTATAGGCGTCTGCCTCCGCCAGTCCTTCCACGAGGAACAAAGCGGCAATGAAGTTCATCCCTTGACAGTAACCGTCCTCCGCCTCGGAGATAGCATTCAGCACGCGAAATAGGGCGCTCTGCTGCGCTGCCAGTTGGTGGTGGTGACTGCGCTCGAAGATGCTGAAGGTGCGCGTGACGTCGCGTCCGATGGCGCCCGAGCGTTCGTACTCGGGCGTGGAGATGAGGTGGTAGATCTCTCGGTGACGCCGCACAAAGTCCTTCGGGAGGACGCGCATGTGCATCCAGCTGATGCCTCCGGTCAGAGACAACAGCAGCTCCCGCTCGGACGGGTCCGTAAAGTTGAACTGCTTGACTACATTGCGCCAGAACAGTTGGCGCTTGCGCTCGGGCCCGGCGGCGGCTCTGGCAGTTGTTTGAAGCGTCATGGGGCTACCGGACTCGCGCTGGTCGCAGTTGGAGTGGCGACGGCGCCGAGTGCTCAGTGAGCGGGGCTTAGTCGCGGCCTCCGCGGTCGAAACGAAGTCGGTTCCGAACTTGGGCACCATCCCTGAAGCCGTTGAGCGTCTGCTTGCCACCCGGCTAATGCGGGGGCTGAAAACGCCTCCGCTGAATCCTGCGGGCCACTCGGCACGTCTCGCACTGACGTCGCGTCGTGCTCAAGCTGCTTATTGCTTGGTGGTCTGCTTGGCGCTGGCCGTTTCTCGCGTTATGTTCTGCGGCGGTTCGAAGGTCAAAAAGTAAAATGGAGACCGATCATTGGCCAAGCAGAAAAGTGAGATTGTTTGGCAACAATGTTGCTAGACTTTTTTTTACTAAAGCCTTTGAAGGCAAGACCTTCACTGAAGCATTCGGACTGTAGACGTGGAGAAGAGATATTGCATCATTTGGGCAGTTTGTGGTTATAACGCGAGTCCGATCGGGTCAGCGACACCACGGACGCGAGTATCCAGCCAGCGTCGCCCCAGCGTTCTACACGTTTCGTTCGTGCATACGACCAAGATCAAGTATTGCCTTCCCTCGAACGTTTCCTACGAGCAAAAATGCGTCACGACACTCAACCAACGCATCGTGGCTGGAAAGCATAAACGACAAGCTGCCAACCACCGCTGCCAAGTTTTCACCCGACTACAAAAACTCTATCGTCGCATCCCAAAACGCAGAGGCTACCCGTCGCTCAAAGGAGGTCAGCGCACTCTAGAGGGTGTTGCCGTTTTCCTCGAGGAGGCACTGGTCGGGTTCTCCATGCTGCAATGTCGATGCAAAACTGAAGTTGAAGTGAAAGGTAGCCATTTCATCTGGTCCGGTCCACTTTGTGTTCCACAGCTTATTGTGGCACGTTCATACAGCTCCTCGGCATCCTCACATCAGGAGGGAACATGGCGACCACGGCGACGTCCAAGCCGGCGCGCACCGTGGACCTGGAGCACGTCCAGCAGTCACTCAAGCCGCAGGTGGTGCGCATCGAGGTGCTGGGCGACGAGAAGGTGGGCAAGACGTCGCTCATCTGCTCGCTCGTGTCGCGCCACTTCAGCGAGAAGGTGCCGAGCGTGCTGCTCAACGTGCAGATCCCGGCCGAGGAGAGCGACGAGAACGTCGTGATCTCCATCACCGACACGTCTTGTGCGTAAAACACCGCCTGTAAGTTGTCAATGCGTCGATAATCTAACCGAATGTATCATTCATCCTCAGCTCGAGTGTCCGACTTGATGCGCGTGACGAATGCGGCCAAGCGGAGCGACGCCATCCTACTGGTGTACGACCTGACGAGGCCCGAGACCTTCCAGAGGCTGCGGCGCTGGCTGGACTTCATCGCCAAGAACAAGGAGGTCCCAGTAGTGCTGGTGGCCAACAAAGTGGACATCAACGCCGTCACCCCCACCACCGACGGACCGTACGCGAGTCAAGTGCGACACCTCGTGAATACGTATCCGGTGAGTGCATTTTAGCAGAGTGTTGCCGTGAAGAGATCTAATTGTGTGAGTTTCAGTTTGTGGTGTCAGAAGTGGAATGCTCGGCCAAGAATTTCACGCAAGTGGCACAAGCATTTTCCTGGCACAAAAGCAGTGCTGTATCCGGTGGCGCCTCTCTACAGTGAAAAGAAGCGGGTACGCCGGAAATTAAAATGTGTGGAGAGGGTGCTGCAAAGATTGATTTTTATGGTCTTGTTGCTGTGACTTTGCAGCAATTGCAACCCAAGTGCCTCAAAGCGATCAAGAGGATATTCCGTCTGTACAACCGTGACCGCAGTGGCATTCTAAGTCGTGACGAGCTGAATGAGTACCAGTATGACTGCTTTGGCGTGCGTCTCCTTTCCACAGAGATTGATACGTTGATGGAGTACCTTTCGTCGGAGGTGGCGTCAGGAGTGGCTCCTGATCGAAGTGGACTGTTTGTAGACGGATTTATCTATCTGTGGTGGCTATTTATCGACCGTAATCGCCCGGAATCAGGCTGGCAGGTGCTGCGATGTCTTGGATACAATAATGAACTTCACTTGGAAATTCCTCCAGAGCGGCTCCAGCTGCCACCTCACGAAGAAGATGAGTCGGCGCAGCTCACCCCACAGGCCACTGAGTTTCTGACGCACCTGTTCCGCCAGTTTGACGCAAACAAAGATAACAATATTGCAGAGAATGAGATTGAGACGATATTCTCCATTTGTGAGGACGAACGACCGCCCTGGACGACGTGCTCAGCGCTTTCAACACCGTTGCTGTACGAGAGAACGCTGGTGGATGGCAAGCCAACGATGTCGCTGGCTATTTGGCTCGCTTGCTGGAATTTTGTTGCTCAGGAAAACCCGCAAAAACTCCTCGAGACGCTGTTCTACCTGGGCTTCAACGAGAAGACCGTCCCAGCCGTAAAGTTCATCAAGTACGTCGCGTTTCGACCTGTTATTTACGCGTAAGTATGCTAATTACCCTGGTGTGCATTTCGTGTATGCAGAAGTCGTAGCATGACGCGCAAGGCCAACTGGATTGACCGCGACGTTGTGTCTTGCTATATCTATGGGTCACCTGAATCCGGCAAGGAATATTTTGTTCGCGCTTTCGCTGGTGGAAAAGATGCAGCTTCATCAGACGAAGAGCAGCTCATTCTGCGTGCTGTTGGGGCCGTTCCTGACCGCGATACGACCAAGTATTTGTTCGTAAGTCTGCGTTATCTATTTTGTGTAAGTTCGACCTACCTAATTCTTGTGCTTGCTTTGTGACCACGTTTTAGATCACCGAGGCATTGTCCGACGACGAGATCGAGATGAAGGCAGACGTTGTCCTCTTGGTGATGAACCCTCTTGACGAGGACAGCCTCGCGTACGTCGAAGAATGGGAAAAGAAGTTACCTCCGTCCATCCCTCATGTGGTGATCAGCTACAAGTCGGAGGAGGCTGCTGAAGAAGAAATAGAGGCCACGGATGGAATCGAAGACGGCGCCGCCTTGATGGGTGAAGAAGCGCCCGGAGATTTTGCGATTGATGCTACATTAAAGCAGTATGCAACGTCGATGAAGTGCCACGACACAAAAACGTCAAGGACGCGGCCCGACTCCTGGTTGCTACTGCTCTGCGTCCGTACGTGCTGTGTGGTGCCTGCGCTAACGAGTTTGATCCTTGTACTGACATGACCTCCTTCCTGAAGTCCTCAGAACGCGCGCTCCAGTTCGTCTCGGTCGTGGGTACCCGGGAAAAGGTTTGGCTTTACGGTTGCGTCGGTGCTGGGGTGGCAGGCACCGTCGTGGGCGTCGCCTACATCAAGAAGCCCGAGGAGACCAAGGGAGCGTTCAAAGACGCGGTGGCCGCCATAACTGCGCTTCGGCGCTGAAATACAGAGCGTGTGTCGTGTTCAAGAGGCGCTTGTTTACACAAGTGAACGTCGTTTACTGTTCGAATCCAAGCGACCTATCTCATATTTGTCGCGATGTTGACTCCAACCCAGTTGAAGTGGCTCAACTCTGCAGTTGCCCGTCTGCGCGTCTTCTTGGACTGAGTGCTGTCGAGCTGTCGAACTCCACGAGAGTCGGCGGCTCCAAGCTATAAGGACCGTATTGCCGTGAGCAGATTTATTTTAACAGACACGTGTGTGCTGTGCAACCCCAAAGTTCTTGAACGCTTTTCGTAAACCCTAGCAAAGCAAAGCAGAAGAAAACGGAGCTGCAGAGAATTTTCGTCAGCGACAAAATGAATGGCGAGTAAATAACGGAGACCAGGCTCACATCTCGGTGGGTTCCTCCAGCCAAGCGTGAAATCCGTTCAGGTGCTCTCTGGGCTGAACGAGCTCCTACATACCGATCCTCGAGCAATGAACACGGTGAGCGTCTTGCGGCGGAGCTCGACGCCGTGCAAATTCCGCTCGTTTTAGCGTCATCAGAAAAGGCAGTGACACCTGTTGCATGCACGATTACGGAGCGCTGCGGGGTCGGATCAAGTTGGTTTACGCCGGACTCGACCCTGGCATGGTACTTGCGGGTTGCGCTCACTTTCAAAGTTGCCAGCAAGAGCCCAAGTCAAGCAAACGGACGACATGGAAGAAGCTCTGGACGCACCACAGCTCACGCACCGCAAGACCAACGCCAAGACGCTGCCACGTCTCATAGTGGAGCCCGAGGACGAAGACGAGGCCTTCTCGTCCGTGCCGGTCGAGCAGATGAGCGCGCGCGGCGTGTTCCTGCTGAGCATGGCGCTCGTGAGCTTCACGGCCTTCACGCTCTTCGCGTTGGCCGAGCTCACGCACCACCACCCGCGCTTCCTGCTGGCCGACGTGCTGCAGACCGAGACCCACGCAGCTGCGCAGTGGGCGCTGCTGCTGGCCGTGCCTGCCACCAGTGCTGCCGCCTGGTTCCCTATCTCCATCTCGCGAGCACCGCGCGGCGTGCTCCGCATCACGACGGCGGCGCCGCCAATGTCTCCAGAGTCGTCGCTGTCGCCGACGTCGTCCGTGTGGACGAAGCTACTGCGTCGCTACCAGCGCAACCACATGTTCGCCATCTACCAGAGCGTGGCGTGGGTCTTGTACGGGCTCTTCGTGGTCTGTATTGGGGCGGACAACGTACGTGGTTTGCCGTTCTGCCAACCGGGCAGCCGCTCGGTGCAAGCCGTGGCGGCCTTCATCTCCGAGGTCATCATGATCTCGTCCGTGCTGACGTTGGAACGCCGACGCGACCGCAATCGCCAACGCCGCAAAGACCGCTTCGTGGTACAGCTCAACAACTTTAACAACATGCTGCTGCTGGTGGGCGCGACGCTTCTTGCGCTGGCGTCGGAATACACTCGGGCGTTCCCGCACCCGTCGGGCAGCAGTGTCGGCTACCCGATGGCGACAGGACTTGGATCACTTGCGTTGTTTGTGACGGCGCTGTTCAACACGTACGGACTCGGTGGGGTGCTGTCTACCAAGGACGGGTGGAACTTCTACCAACCGTTCATGGGCGGAGCGCGGTTCGTGCTGTTTCAGATTGTGTCTTGGACATGCTTCGGTGCCGGTGCTGCGCTTCAGCTGCTCTACTTGATCTCGTTGGTTGTGGTGGAAGTGGAGCTGTTCGTGGGCGCTATGGCGGTGGCGGGGTCGCTGTTTGTCGTGGCCGAGATCGGCATGATGATGTCGCTGCTCGTGTTCAGAAAGGCGACACGATCTCTCAAAAGTACCGACGAAATCGCTTCTGAAGCGCACGTTGCGGAGCCTACCACCCACCCCAGTGTGCATGAACGTCTCCGTGAGTTTGCTGATGAGTGTCTTGCCGTTCTTGTCATCAGCGGGCTCGCCAACATTCAGTTCATTCCCAATGTATTGGTCTTCCTATTCTTCGCAGCTACGACCAACCTGAGCGCTGGCGGCGTGGCGTTCTATGGCATGGCGGTCATGGCCATCGAGTTTGTGATGGTGATGTCTCGCTCGGTTGCCACGCACATGTACGTGCGAGATTCGCACAACGGGCGCCGAAAAGAAATCAACCGCTACCACGTCAAGTATGTGCTGCCTCAGATCATTGTTGCGTGTCTTCCTGCAGTGGCCACGTACCGACATTATATCTACGACATGGAGGCCTTTGTGCCGGTGCTGCTTTTGACCATCTTCATCTACATCTACGAGCTCACTTTCCGCGGCATGCCGCAGCAAACGGGATGCCGAGAGCGCGAGAGCTGGGTGACTGGTCGCAGCTTCCTCGTGGATACCGTCAAGCGATACTTCAACGGCAACATCATTCGCATGGCACCTTTGGACCCGGAGAAGCAGTACGTCATGAGTTTCCACCCGCACGGCATCATGCCCATTTCCGTCTTGTGGCTGCAGTTCACCGACCAGTGGCGGAAACTCTTCCCGAACTTCTACGCGCACATCCTGACGGCGAGTGTGCTGCATCAAATTCCGCTCGCTCGAGACGTGCTGCACTTTTACGGTTCCCGCGAAGTCACCCGCAACGCGTTCGCCTACACGCTTCAACAGAACGAAAGCGTGTTGCTGGTGCCCGGTGGTCAGGCCGAGATGTTGGAACAGCAATCAGGGCAGAAGGAGGTGCGCGTATATACCCACCACAAGGGCTTTATCCGTCTTGCGATCGAACACGGCGTGCCGTTGGTGCCGGTGCTGAGTTTCAAGGAAGGTGAGATGATGGACAACGTGCAAGCTCCGATGCTGCAGCGGTGGTTTGTCAAGAAGCTGGCGGTTCCGTTCCCGTACTTCCCGTATGGCCGTGCTCTGCTGCCGATTCCGCGCAAAGTCGATATTCCTATTGTCGTTGGAGAGCCCCTCGAGGTGCCGCATATTGCCAAGCCCACGACAGAGGACGTCGATAAAGTTCATGCCAAGTACTTCAATGTGCTCGAAGAAATGTTCCACAAGTACAAGGACGAAGTTGGTTGTGGCGACTACAAGCTCATCTTCATCTAAGCTGCGTCATTGTACTCCAGTGAGCAATAGGCAATAGGCAATAGGCAACAAGCAACAAGCAAATAACCATGACGATAGTTTATTCAAGCACCGTCGCGTTTCATTTCAGCTTTTTCGTTGGACGAGAAGCCCACAATCTCATGCGGATGAAACCTCACCAAGTGCTGCTACCAATCGTCTCCACACTTGTCGACTGGAGCGCTATCAAGTGAATTGGAACTCGGTCGTCAAGATGAAGTCAACAGCTTTGGGTTCCGGCCCCAGATAACCCGTCGTAAGACAATGACTCCACCATGCATCGTCGTGCAGCCTGAAGACGAAGATGAAGCTTTCACCCCAGTCCCTGTGGAGCAGATGAGCGCGCGCAGTATTTTCCTGCTGAGCATGGCGATCGTGTCCTTCGGCTCCTTCGCGCTATTTGCGTTGTCCGACGCGCTTCAGGGTGAGACGAACGCGGCGGCTCAGTGGGCTCTGCTGCTGGCGGTTCCTGCGACCTGCGCTGCAGCTTGGTTCCCCCTTTCCATCTCGCAGCCTCAGCAAGGAGTTTTCCGCATCACATCAGCGATGACACCGCTGGCTCCGGATTCGCCAGCACTGCCGCTACCACCAACGGCGTCATTGTTCACCAAGTTAGTTCGACGCTACCGCCGCAATCACATGTTCGCGATTTACCAAAGTGTTGGCTGGACGCTCTACGCGTTCTTCGCAATCCTGCAACTCGCTTGCTTTGGATCTATCAGCGCTCTAAACATTCCGTTCTGCCAGCCTGGAAGCCGGTCAGTACAAGCAGTGGCAGCATTCATCGCTGAAGTTCTCATCATTTCGTCGGTGTTGACTCTAGAACGCCGCCGTGACCGCAACCGCCAGCGCAAAGACCGATTCGTGATCCAGCTCAACAACTTCAACAACATGTTGATACTGGTCGGAGCGACGCTGCTGGCGCTGGCGTCCGAGTACACGCGATTTTTCCCTCTGTTACCGAGTGGCAGCTCAGGATACCCGTTGGCGACTGGACTGGGATCACTTGCACTATTCGTCACCGCAATGTTTAACACGTATGGACTTGGTGGCGTGCTGTCTACCAAGGACGGGTGGAACTTCTACCAACCGTTCATGGGCGGAGCGCGGTTCGTGCTGTTTCAGATTGTGTCTTGGACATGCTTCGGTGCCGGTGCTGCGCTGCAAGTGCTCTACTTGATCTCGTTGGTGGTGGTGGAGCTGGAATTGTTTGTGGGCGCTATGGCTGTGGCTGGATCCTTGTTTGTGATTGCCGAGATCGGCACGATGATGTCGTTGCTGGTGTTCAACAAATCGACTTGGACGCCGAGAAGAGCCGACAAGGTCAAAGCTACTGCGATTAAGCCTGTGGAGACAGCTGAGTCGACATCACTGTTGTCTGCCAGCTTATTGGGAGTTCACGATCGACTACGCGACTTTGCAGACGAATGCCTTGCAGTGTTTGTCATCAGTGGGTTGGCCAACATCCAGTACATTCCAAACGCTCTGTTTGTTGTGTACTTCGCGCTCACAACGAAAATGAGCGTAAGAAAAATCGCCTTGTACGGGCTGGTGACATTTGCAGTAGAGTTTATGATGGTTGCATCCCGCTCCATTGCGACCCACTTGTACATGAAAGACTCCCAGAACGGTCTTCGGAAAGAGGTCAACCGCTACCATGTGAAATACGTACTGCCACAAATTGCCACTGCGGTTATTCCAGCTGTAGCAACGTATCACCACTACGTTCATGACTTGGAGGGCTTCATCTCCGTGCTGCTCCTGACAATGTTCGCATACATCTACGAGTTCACGTATCGTGGCAACCCTCAGCAGAATGGCTGTCGTGAACGTGCTGAGTGGGTCACAGGTTCCAACTTCTTAATGGACACCGTCAAGCATTATTTCAACGGCAACATCATTCGGATGGCTCCGTTGGATCCGAAGAAACAATACGTCATGGGATTCCACCCACACGGCATTATGACTCTCTCAGTCGTGTGGCTCCAATTCAATGAGCAATGGCGGAAACTCTTCCCAAACTTTTATGCGCATATCCTGACAGCAAGCATCCTTCATCAGATCCCTCTCGCTCGGGACGTGCTTCAATTCTACGGCTCGCGTGAAGTCACCAGAGATGCATTCGCCTACACCCTCCAACAAAAGCAAAGTGTTCTTCTTGTTCCTGGAGGCCAGGCCGAGATGCTACACCAACAATCGGCGCAAAAGAAGTGCGGGTGTACATTAACCACAAAGGTTTCATTCGTCTTGCGATCGAACACGGCGTACCTTTAGTCCCGGTGCTGAGTTTCAAGGAAGGTGAAATGATGGACAATATCCAAGCCCCGATGCTGCAGCGCTGGTTCGTCAAGCGACTCGCGTTCCCGTTCCCGTATGTTCCTTACGGTCGCGCTCTGCTGCCTATTCCACGCAAGATCGACATCCCTATCGTTGTCGGGGAACCCCTGGAGGTGCCGCACATCGAAAAGCCCACCCAGGGGGACGTCGACAACATTCACGCTAAATATTTCGCCAAGCTCGAAGAAATGTTTCACAAGTTCAAGGATGAAGTCGGCTGTGGCGACTACAAACTTGTTTTCATTTAGCCAAGCACATGAGATCGCGAATCGGTTAGGATTCAACATACCTGCTCAAAAAAACATCACCTCTGCATATTTCGTCCGCTTCAGTTGTCGAACACGCCAGCTAGCGCCTCAAAGCGGCCACGGCGGTCATTTTGCTCCGGGAATTGTTTCCACGCCGTCTCCACCTTCGCAACCACCTTGGACAGATCTGATGGCACCGGTCGGTGGAATTGCTCGGCGTATTGATGCCAAATGTTTGGCGGCACGAGTGCTGCATAAGCCAGCAAAATGCATGCTCGCCACTTGCGGAGGCTCTTTTCCCAGGCCGCAAAAGTTGCCGAATCATTGGAGGCTTCACAAGCACGAAGAGAAACTTCTTGCAGCTCTTCGTACGTGGCTTCGAAAGCGGCCTCACAAGAGACAGCGTTGTAGAACGCGGCGTCAAACGGTGGTAATGTTGCATTCCAAGCCGTAAGCGCCTTTTTCAAGGGGTCTGGCAGCTCACTTGGGTCTTCCCCGCCAACTTCAGTGGCTCCGGACGAATTACCGCCCGACCGTGCCAGGTTTGGAGCAGCAAACTTTTGAAGGAAAGCGAGGCAGTCTTGCTTCCGTGATGGGATGTAGTCGCTCGCAAGTTTCCCCAGCTACACACAAGTGTTTTTGTACAGTCAGCAACAAAACATTTATCTGCGGAAATTCTATCGCTTTGCCATACCGAGTTGGGGATCGTCACGTTCACGTGCATGTCACTCATGAGCTCTTTCAGCATGTCCACCGTAACAGCGTCGTTCTCACACAAATAGTGCACGGGTGTGTTGCCGATCTGCGGCAGTCGACAGAAAATCAGTTTGGTTTAATCTCAGCCAGACCACAGCTCCCCAAGCTTACGTTATTTTTCATGTTGAAGTTGGTCGTGTGCTCCAGCAGCTCTCGAATCGTCAACAGGGTAACACAGCTGTTCTGGGCAATGTAGTGCGCCGGGGTGGATTGGAACTGGAGCAACAAGCACAAACATTAGTCAGTCACTATGCCACTATTGATCCAACAACAACAACAATAAACTCACGTTGTTCTGGATGTTGGGGTTCGCTTTAGACGCCAACATGAGAGCGAACATACGGTCCGAGACGAAGCTGTTCTCGGCCAAATAGTGCAGCGGCGCGTTCCCGTCCTAAACAGCAAACGTTACCCATCAACTCTTCGTGCTACTAAAGAAACCCCTTGTCTAGCCACTTTACCTCGTCTACTGCGTTCACATCCGGCTTGGTCTTCAACAACGTCTGCAGAGACTCTTCTGACACTGCCTCGTTCTCACACAGCAAATGCAGCGGCGTCTTCTTGTTATCCTACAATAAACCACATTAACACTTTCCTATCAGAACAATACTTGTTCTTAAAAAAATTAAATCGACATACCATCGTCTGCAGATTGGCGTTGGCTTTGGCTGCCAAAAGCGGCTGCAGACTGAGCGCCAGATCGCCGTCGCCGCTCTTGTTCTTGCACAACAAATGCAACGCGCTCCAGCCGTTCTATATATTCATACATATTGTAAATTTTGACGATAACCCCTCCAATTTACGGCTCACGCACCTCGTCCACGGCGTTGACGTCGACTCCCGCTTGAAGTACCAGTCGCAACCCCTCGACTCGGTTCTTGAGCTCCACCGAGCGGTTCTCGCACAGGAAATGCAGCACCGTCCAGCCGTCCATGAGAGAAGAGACATCTGCACCGCTGAGCGCCGCCTGCAGCTTCGTCGGCTCACAGGAGCCCTGCACTTCGTCCCACAACGCCGCGTGCTTATTCATGTTCATCTCTTTTCTTCCCAAATACATTGATAAAATAAAAATGGCACTAATGCGAGATAGTGACATTAGACCTTTGAAGCCATATCCAGCATAGCCATGCCCGTCGCGACCGTGAAGGACCCCGCCACGTGCTCGGCGCTGGACGAGTTCCGGTCGCACCACGTGGAGCTGGACATCCATGTGGACATGCAGTGTCGCCGCGTCTCAGGCCAAGCCACGCTGTCCATCAAGCGACTGTCTGCAGGGGCTGCGTCAACCGTCCTCCAGCTGGACGTTTTCCATTTGAACATCCACTCTGTGAGCATCGCTCTGCCCGAGGAGGACACTATCGCAGCTCAGTGGACCATCAAGCCCTTCACCGTCTTCGGAGAGACGCTGGAGGTGGAAATCCCAGAGGAGTTGGCCCAAGCCAGCGATTTTGAGCTGGCGATCCGCTACGAGACCAACCAGGACAGTCCTGGCGTCTGCTGGCTGGCCACGCAGCAGACGGCGGGCAAGACGCTGCCGTTCATGTACACTCAGGGCCAGGAGGTGCTGAACCGCAGCTTCTTCCCGTGCCAAGACTCGCCGTCCGTACGAGTCACGTACACGGCTTCGGTGGTCGTCCCCAAGGAGCTGGTGTGTGTGATGAGTGCCAAGTTATGTGGGGTGGAAGACTATGTAGAAGAGGAGAAAGAGGTGGAGACCAACAAGAAGAGATTCACCTTTGAGATGAAGCAGTCCATCCCAGTGTACTTGGTGGCCATGGCGGTGGGGGATTTGGTGGAAGCAGAAGTTGGCCCAAGGTCGAGCATCTGGACCGAGCCGTGTATGATTGAAGCAGCTACCAAGGAGTTTGACGGTGTGTTGGAGAAGTACTTGACGATTGGCGAAAAGTTGTTTGGGGAATACCAATGGGAGCGATACGACATGTTGATCATGCCGCCGTCCTTCCCGTACGGTGGGATGGAAAACCCACGACTCACGTTTGTATCACCCTCCACCATTGCAGGCGACAAGTCACTGGTTTCAAGTAAGAAGCGAGCTCTGTTCTAATTGCTTGTTACCAAGTTTGCTAAACCGTGTTATGTATGTGTGAAGCAGTTGTGGCGCACGAGCTTTCCCACTCGTGGTTCGGCAACTTGGTGACCAACGCAACGTGGAGCGACTTCTTCCTCAATGAAGGCTTCACGATGTATGCTGAGAGGCGTATTACCGAGGTTTCACATGGAAGGTAAGCAAATATCCGATACTATCTTTGCAGGAATGGTGCGCTCAAGCATTAGCACTGTCGATGTTTTAATTACAGAGCACTGAGCTGTCTCGATGCCAAGCTTGGAGAGGCTCTGCTCCGGGAAGAAATCTCGTCTCTCGGAGAACAATCACCTCTAACACGACTACGTGTTCCCCTCAACGAGGGCATTGATCCTGGCGACTGCTACAACCAGTGTGCCTACGAAAAAGGATACGCTTTTGTTTGCTATCTTCGGAGTCTTGTTGGGTCCGACACCGTAAGCACCGTTATGCTGACAATACTGACGTATTTTTCTAACACCTGTGTCGTGTAGGCGTTCGACGACTTCCTCAAGCGCTATTGTGCTGCGTACCGCTTCCAGTCCATTCCCGCTGAAACCTTCATAGCGTTCTTCTTGGAGAGCTTCCCAGAGCTGGCAAATGCGGCAGGAACTGATCTCAAGGGCGACCTCTCTTTCGACACGTGGTTAAATGAGCCAGGGTATCCGCGATTCAAGCCTGATCTGTCTGACGCCCAAGAGATCATGCAGAACTGCGAATCTCTGGCATTTCACTGGCGCGCGTCCTCCATTCCGGTGCAAGCTAGTGTTCTGTATCTCTCCGAGGAGGCCAAGCAGTGGGAGGCTTCCTGGTGATGTATTTCTTGGATTGTTGTATGGAGACGAAATTCTCGGGTGCTAACGTGGTCATTTCGTTGGGCGATACTCTCGGCTTGTGGGAGTCGAAGAATTCCGAGGTCGCGTTCCGCTGGTCGCTGATCCTGATCAGGAATGCCGTCATTAGCAAATTGCCGGTTGTTCGCCAGTTTTTGGAGGTACAGGGCAAACAGAAATTCCAGCTACCAGTGTACCGCCTGCTGTCGTCAAGCACAGACGCTGCAGTGCGTCAGTTTGCTCGTGAGACCTACGCCGCGACCAAAAGTACGCTCCATGTCATGGTCCGCGATCGCATTGAGCTACTGCTTGCTGGCATGCACGACTAATTCCCAACAGTCATGCTACTGTACCGGCATCGACCTATATTCCCCGAGTGATTTTCAAAGAACTGGGCAGATCACGCTCCTGACATTATTGAGGAGTGTATCAAGCGCAGTCTGCTCGTAATCTTCTCAGCACAAATACTATATAGTTCGTGTAGTAGTAAACGTCAAATTTCTTCACTTGTGGGTTTCCATGGCAGCTCGAAGTCGCTGGAGTTCCTCCGAATACTCGTTCACGCTGCAGCCCACAACCATTACTTGTAGTCAGCTTTTCCTTGCGCAACAGCCATCGATACCCACCTCTTAATCGAATTGGCAAGCTCTTCTCGCTCTAGCGATGTGAAGCTCTTGCTCCAGTCCTCTGTCTGCGGCTGCTCCGCAGGCTTCTCCTTGTTCTCTTCCTGCTTGGCATCCATTATTGCTCTTGCCCTGCTGCTGCTAGACACCAACTGGTACACTTTCAAATTGTACCACATTACGAAGTTTCAAAGCAACCAAAGCCGATGAAGCGAGGGCGGCGACGGCTCCGCCAGCGGTAAGCAAGAGCTACCAGTTCGGATGACAGACTCTCCATCTAATAGAAGTATATTACGTCATACTGAGGCAGTGTGGAGAGAGTAGAAGACTCGGAAGCCAGCGATTCGGACGCGGAGATCGTCGCGCAGCTTGAAGATACTCCAACGCAGAGCCAAAACGCGTCGTGGGAGTGCCCCATGTGCACTTTTGTGAACGAAGATGTGACTGCTACTAGGTGTGAAGTGTGTGAGAGTGCACGGCCAGGAGTAGCCAAGAAGGCGAGGCAGTTATCGCAGTGGCTGTCGCAACCAGAAACAAAGCAGGAGAAGAGCAAGAAGCAGAAGCTGTCGGGGGCTAAAAGCGAGCCTATTGAACTTATTGACAGCAGTGATAGTGGAGAAGATACAAGTGTTGCATCCAGTGCGAGATTTACGAGCGATAGAAGCGAGCTGTTGAGTCAGCGGAGCAATGGCAGGAGAACGGTGACAAGCAGCGGACTCTGGGCAGACGCGTACGCTCCGAAGACAGTGGACGAACTGTGCGTGAACAAAAGAAAGTGCAGGAACTCTCAGAATGGCTGGAGAAGAATGCATCACCGACAAGCAGGTACCAGCAGAAGCGACTGTTGTTCTTGTGCGGACCACCGGGATCCGGCAAGTCAGCGGCTGTGAGATGCATTGCCCGACAACTTGGTTTAGTTGTGAAAGAATGGGAGGATAACTCGTCTGCTGGAAAGATTCATTACGATCGTATGCTGCGAGAAGATGTCTGGACGCCACAAGTTTCGGGGGTTGATGATTTCTCGGATTTCATTCACCGATCTTCAGCTTACGCAGCCCTACCTTTGCTACATCCAGAGCTACGTCGTCTGTAAGTCGCAAGAGGAAGCTACCAAGTTATCAAAACGCACCAACCGCAGGTCAGCTCATTTTGATCGAGAGCTGGCCGCAGTCATGGTCCAAGGATCCGTCAGAGCTAGAGGACAAGGTGCGGCGAATTTACCGGCACGTGGTCGACCCGGCCGGAGGTTGTCGCTATCCTGTTGTATGCGTTTATAGCGATGCTCAAGGCAGCAAGATTGACTTGGAACATCTTAGCCGAAAGTTTTCTCGTGAAGTTGTGCACTCCCCGCTCACGTCAGTCATCAATATCAACGCAGTTACATCTGCGCAGCTCAAGAAGCAGCTTACTCGGATTGTCACGCTTGAAAAGTGTGCATCCCAGCCAACAGATATTCAGAAGATTATAGACAACAGCAACGGTGACATCCGCCATGCATTAAACATGCTGCAAGTACTACAAATTCCCAAGAAACTCAAGAAAGCCAAGCCCCCAACCAAGAAATGCAAAAGAGCAACGACTCCAGTCTGAAAGCATCTCCAGTTTCTGACATCACGGCTCGAGACCCATTTCTCTCGGATTTTCATCTGGTTGGCAAGCTACTTCATGGCAAAACGGTGACAAGTACAGCTGGGGATGAGGTTAAAGGAGAAGATATTGACACCGACCGTGACCAACTCTTGGAAGCGTCTGCGATGCCACTGGACCGAATGCTGGGCCTAGTTCACGAAAACAGCATTTCGTACTTCTCTCAAGTGGAGGATTTGTCTGAAGCGTTGGAGCTCATGAGTGTGTGCGAGGAGATGGTTGCAGAGTCCTATAATGGCCTAAGTAGCTCGGAGGTGGGTTTTGGAGCATTTTATTCACGTTGTGACAAATGCTTACTCATATTTACGCCCGTTTGTGTTAGGCGTACAAGCGCTCTCGAGACGTCGCTCAAGCGATTTTGATGCGAACTGTGGCTGTCACGAATGCCAATCCAGCGCCAAAATCTTTCCGCCCGATCACGCGGCCACGAACGTATGCTGCGAGACAGCGGATCGTGTCCCGACGAGAGGAAATGCTTCTATCAACTCGAGGGGGCCAACTTGGGCTTGAATATGCCTGCACAGGGGACGTTTTTGCCTTCGAGGTGGAACCATACTTGACGATTATGGACCGAGCAGGCGGCCCTGCCTCGAGGGCGAGCAATAACAGCACCTTTGCACTTGATGCACTCACAATTCAAGAAGCAGTGGATGATGAAATTGAAGACAACGATGGCGACTGGTAGACAAGAGACACGTTTGAACAATTTTGAACATCGCGCTACGGCTCAGGCGCAGAGGTCGAGCTCGCAGCGGGCCCCAGGCCGGATTTTCTAATGCAACTATCGTACTCTTTCCTCTTGGCGAAGCTACTGTTCTTGAATTTATCGCCTTGGCCTTCGGTTGAGTTTGTACCATTTGTGGTAGTGCTTGAGCTAGCCACAGCACTTTTCTTGCTGGCGTTTATGGCTCCAGGCGCGATTCCACTAGGGATTGGCAGTAATGGAAGTGCTAACGCTTGGGAAGCTGTCGTCGATCCACCATAATCGGTTGATTTTGGCGGAGGAAGCTCCAACAGCAGACTCATTTCGTGCCCCACCCAGCGAACGATGTACTCGCCATTATTCTTCCTGTTCAGATCGCCTTGTAGACGTCGTGTAGCAGCGTAATGGTGGCTGTGGCCTGAGTTTGGCCCATTCTTGTGGGCGGAGCCATCCCCGTCCCGAAGTTTCTTCTCCAGGTTCGCCAGTCTCTGATGGCAATTTAGTTGCCCAAGGGAGTGCTTGTACCACTCATACAGCGTCAACGCTTTCGTGAAGCAATTGTGCGCTCCCCGTAGATTTCCGTTGCGCGAGTGGATCATGCCGATTGCGCTCAAGGATGCAGCTTGACCGATTTTGTTCCCCACGGTCTTGTACAAGATGAGTGCCGTGCCGAATTGGGCCTTGGCTTCGTCAAACTTCGTCTCTGTCGTGAGAAGGATTCCCATCAGTTTGCGAATATTCGCCTGAGAGAGTGTGCTCTTATGCTGCTTCGCAATGTGAAGAGCTTTGTTTGCTGCATTCCATGCGCCGCGGTGGCGTCCTGACAGGAATAAAGAATGGGCGAGATAGCTCGCAACATCTTCGACGTAGCTGCTGATCTTCTCGCGTAGGTTAAGACTATCAATGCTCGAAGAATCTGCTGCAGGCCCACCATCTGCACCCGGTACGTTGTGCGCTCCTCTTGACCGAGGAGATGTCGCCTTACTTTCCCCTTGCCATTCCTCAATCATCCGAATATGGAGGTCCAAAATCATCCACAGGTTGGATTCGTGCAAGTCCAGAATCAAATATGCTGCGCTGGATTGTACAGTGATGGTGCAGATATGCTGGAAAATCCAAAACTAACTTTTCGGAAGTGTCTTGCGGTGTTATACAGGAAAAGATCGCGATCAGCAGCGCACAACGATTCCAATGCCTCATTCATGGCGCCGTCTCCATCGTACATGCCAAGCAAGCTGCGAGCATAGCTGGCAATAAATGGGAACGTGGAGTACGACACGCACACAGCCATCAGCTCAGCTTGATCATCCATTCTCTCGACGTGTTCAGCTACACGGGAGGCACGCCCACTTCGCGTCAAGGAGTTAAGCATATTTCCCCGACGAGATCCATTCCTCCCATTTAGTATTTCGTACTCCACAGCATCATTCTTAGAGTTCGTCAGCACTTCTGAAGTGTCTTCAAGGTAGTCGGCGTACGATTTGAGAGCTGCAAGTAAAGATTGGTCATATCCACGACTTGATGAATGGCGAGATCTTGACGTTCTCCTGGAGCTACTGCCAGCAGCGGTAGTTCCCGTGATGCCACTCCGTTTTGGAAGTCCTCGTTTGGCAATTGCGAATCCTGGAATACGATTCCGTTGGACGAGCGAAAACCGAAGCAAGGTCTCTACTAATCCTTCCCAGCTACTACCCCACAAACTTTTAAAATCTGCAGGCATAGCTCCGGCCGGAAGTAGGCCCAGTAGAGCGAAGAACCTTATTGCGTCTTGGCCGTGATGCATACGAACTTGCTCCAAAGAAACATCTAGAGACGCAACAAGAGTGTTCAGTGCACTCCGATCATGTTCGGCCAGTCCAACGATTTGGAGTTCACTCACACCACGACTGAGCACAGCGCGCGTAAGCTCAGGCAGTGATCGGTCTTGTAGTAAGGGGGCACATAACGAAATCGCCTGGGGTGACCATCCAAGAAAGCCATCAATGGATGAGATACTAAAGCCTCCAGTATTGATGCAGACGTCGCTGATTCCATATCGCCAATTTCAGATACAAGCAGCGCGCGGGGAGACTTCTTAATGAACAGGTCTGCGGCGTGGAAGTGCGACAAACGATTTAAGGAAACAACCTTTTCGTCAAACTCGTTCATTCCACCGCCCATCGCTTGCCGTGCTGTCATTAAAAATGACAAATGTGGCGTGTTCCGCAGCAGCTGCAGCATGAAATCTCGAACTGCTGATGGGTTCGCGTTAATGGGGTCCTCCATGTTGTCCATGACGAGCAAAACTTTCATGTCGGCCAGCGTTTGATCAAGCGGCATTTCTTTTTCTCGGCCACCCTCAGGGAATAAAGCGCTCTTGATTGCCGATTCCATGCCTTCGAGGGATTGAACTCCGCGTAGTCGAATGAAGGCAACTCCGTCCTGGAAAGCGTTGCGGTCCGCTAAGAAATGCGCTAACTTAATTGATAATGTGCTTTTGCCGATTCCAGGAGGTCCTCTTAGAGTCACAAGCCGTCTAGTGTGAACAAGCTCTGCTAGCATGTGCAGCTCCTGCTCTCTGCCCACAAACGATTCCGATACGCCGGGGAGAGTCTTATTGAACTTGTTCGACGGACTAACGTCGACCCATTTGCCCACTGCAATATCCGAGAACACAAATTGCTGCGTCGATGCGTTACAACTGCAGCCCTTCTTGGCAAAGTTCACTTCAATTGCACGAGGTGTTTCGTCGCTGGACCACTGCGGACACGACTCCGCATGTAGCTGAGACGACTCAAGCAGCACAAACTGGTCGCCCTCGCCCTCTGGAATCCGCATGTCTGCGCTTACTCGTACTCGAGCAATCTCAAAAGCTTGCTGAACAGTCTTTCCCGTAAGAGCTGCGTGGTAAAATGAATATGAAAACATGGCGGACGACTCATCGAGAACCTTTCCCTCTGAGCGTACACAAACGACGTGAGCAACACCAGCCTGGATGAAGACTTCGCCGATATCCCTGGAGTCGCAAGACGACACAAACACCAGCTTCAGTGTAGTGGTTGAGGGCCGTCCATCATTGCTGCGATTAAACGAGAGCTGTCGCGAAGGCGGGGCCTGATCGCTCTCAGAAGGCGCGTCGTCGTCAATGATATCCACGGCTACGTCACTTGGATTGGTTTCTGCATCGTCCACCGCAGTGGAATTGATCCCGCCGTTCAAAATACTCCGCAACGTCGACGCGTCAACAAAATGAGCTAGTCCAGAAGACTGCGTGTCTTCAAACATAAGGCATTGTCGTTGCCCAACGATGCGACCTCCATGGCCGCTAAAATGCAGCACAGTCACGCCACGATCCAGCACTTTACGCAGCGAGTCGACCGTCGCGACTGCGCGCATAGTGTGCACTGCACGCTGGCACTCTTGGAAGATTTTGTTGAGGTGGCTCTGCTCCTGCGCGATGTTCAGCGGCGGCACAGGCTTCAGGCGGCGGCTGCTGTCGCTCGTGACGAACGGCAGCGAGTAGAGCGTGGCCAGGTCCACCCACGTGTTGTGGATGCCGTAGACGCTGGACGTCTCGGTGATCGTCGTGCAGTCCGATAGCGTGTCGCTCTTGTCTTCGCTGGTGCTGGCTGTGGCAGAGCCTCTGTTGTGCTGCTCCACCCCGCCGATCATCTGGCGAGCGATGCGCTCGTTCACTGCCTCGTAAATCTTCTCCTGAGCCTCGGTCGTCGGTGCAGCTTGGCTGGCCGCAGTTCCATCGTCTCCCAACTGACTACGTCGTGCGAGCAGCGTCTGTGCCTGTTGCTGGAACTGCAGTAGACGCTCTTCAGCAGTCTGGGACGCGTCTGTGGGCTGCGCGACGGCCGCCACGAACGCCCAGAGCTCGCGGAGCTCTTCGGAGCTCATGGCTGATTCCGGAATGATGATAATTGGGCAAGCCGTCAATAATATGGGTAGTGCATACCCATTTCGTGATGGCCATCAGCGACGACAACGACGATGACTGCCTGTGGGGGCGGACCGAGCAGCGCGAGTTCTCGTACGAGGTGGCGAATGGAGATTCGAGCGTGGCGTTAACTGCAGTGCAGGACCGCGATGTTTGCGACGGAACGCCTGCGTTCCCATCGCACGGCCACTGCGTGTGGGACGCGGCCGTGCTTCTTGCGGACTACCTGCAATCGACCAACGCCCGTTTTGACGACAAGAAGGCGGTGGAACTTGGCGCTGGCGTAGGGCTGATTGGTATGACGCTGGCAGTGCTCGGTGCGGAGGTGGCACTGACCGACCAGGAGTACGCGCTGCCACTGCTGCGCAAGAACGTGGACGTGAACTTTGGTGACGACAAGACATTTCGTACTAACGTCAAGAGACCTGTAGCTGAGGTCTGTCAATGGGGAGAAAAGTTGCAAGCTGGCGGAGTGCTGGTGAGCTGGGCCAAGAATGTCGATGTGGTGGTCTTCTCGGATGTGCTGTACCATGCTTCTGCCTTTCGCTTGCTGGTTGTAACGCTGCATGAACTGGTGTCGCTGTCGACGGACGTGTACTTTAGCTTCGAGACGCGGAACAAGACGATTGAAGCAAGTTTTCTAGCGCAACTTGGGAAGACATTCGACATTAAGGCGATTCGACGGGAAGACAACGAAAAGGTATTCGCTAGCTTTGAATATCCTGACGAATTGTTCATGTACCATGCCAAACTCAAGGCGGACAGCAAGGAATTGTAACCAAAGAGGTCGACATACTGCCGGTTTAGTTTATCAAGTTGTACACATCTTCGATTCTTTTGCCTTCACAACCTTGATACCGTTGCTGCAGACAACACATCATTTACCAAAGAAGTTGCTGGACTCACATATTTGGCGAAGCTGGGAATAATTCGAGCTTCGAGGGGCACATCCTTGGTCTTCTCGTAAACATTGCTGAGGAAGGCACAAACAGCGTCGCCATGTGCCAACGCACGCGGAGATAACAGGAAGTTGAACATGTGGCTCGCGTACGGGACTTTGACGAATACGTCCCGAACGCCTCCGAGCTGCTGGTCCTGGTACGACCCGAGTTCGGGCGAGAGCTGTTGACGATAGTGACGCAGACGCTCGTAAAATGTGTGCGAGTCATCGAACGATACCGTGTTGTCGTGGGTTCCGTGTGTGATCATGAACGGCGGTATGATACTTCGTCGATGTGGGGCTCGATCGTCGTCCAGATATGCTATGGGGGACGCGCGCAAAAGTCTTCGTTGTTGTCCTTGAGCTTCTTTTGCATCACCAGAAATTCAATATACCGAACGAAGCCTTGCGTTTTGTCGCGAGCGTAGTAAATGCCGCTCCGATCGGTGAAGTCGTGCACGCCGTAGTTGTCAACAACCGCGCGAACGCTCGTATCCACGTCTTCAAATCCTGGTTGTAAAGACTTGTCGTCAGCAGTGAGACCCATCAAGCTCGACAAGTGTCCGCCGGCGGACTCGCCTCCCACCACAACAAATTCAGGGTTGGCATCGAATTTGGCGCGCGCACTGCCGCGGAGGAAGGCAATCGCACGCTTCGAGTCGATGAGGTGTGTTGGGAACGCAACTCCAGGGGACAATCGATAGTCGATGACACACACCACCCAGCCCATCGACGCCACTTGGTAGACGCAGGCGAACGGCGGGATTCTGCGGTCTCCAATAACCCAGCCTCCGCCATGGATATACAGGAAAATAGGGGCGTTCGATGGCGCATCCTTGTGTTTGTAAACATCCATGAGCAGCTTCCTGGTTTTCGTTTTACCCACGTGCGCGTACGTGACGGTCTTCTTGGTAACTCCTGGGTAGGTCATCGCCACTGCCATGGGCTGCGGCAAAGGCAAGAACACACTCAGCCACCTCTTTAACGACATGCTCCCAATGTTCTCGAGCTGTTCAGGTGTCATATCCGATGCAGCAAGCGCGCCGCGAATCACGTTCTTAGACGAGAGGTTCTGCGTGTACCACTTGGCGAGGTTCACGAGCACTGCGCACTGCACCAGCCCGGCAAACGCGCCGCTCCAGCGCGAAAACATCGGCACTTTCTTCTTGAGCAGAAATCCCACCACACAGGCGTTCGTGACCGCGATCTTGTGCGAGAGCTCCGTCGGTAGCAATGACGCCGCCATGCCAAAGAAGTTCTGTCAACATCAAAGAGACGTCATTAGCACAAGAGTCTTCAGCGTAGAAAGCTCATTTGCAAGTGTGTACCTCGGCCTGGATGCGGTTGTTCTTGGCACGCCGCACAATGTAGAGCGTGGTGACCGCGAAGGCCAAGTATGTCCAGCGCGTCAGGCGCTCCATGCTCAGGTACTTGGGCGTCGGGTCTAGGCCCTTGGGGTCGATGATCTTCATCGTCGGGACAATAGCAGAGTGGCGAGGCGTTTGGCAGTTGTGGCGGGGCGAGTGCCACTCGTTGCTAATTGCTGGCGGCGCCAAAGGGACCTTGAAGGGGGACCGCTGACGGACGGCGCTGCTTGGAGATCGCGAAGTGACCCCAGATGATGCCGATTAGAAACTACGAGCCAATCAGATCAGATTAAAAGTGTTGACTAAACTAAAAATAGACGGGGCAATCCAATCATTTTTTTTGAAAACCTGTGCAAACGTCAACTACATACTGTAGTTACTCGTGGATTCTCAGCGGAAGTAGCGAGTCTCAAGTTTAGGTGCTATCTCGACTGCAGGGAGGTTGACTTGTATACAGTCCACAAAGTTCTCACGTGGGTATAAACTGTCGTGCACCATGCGTCCCCTACGACGGTCAAGTTGCAGTGCTCCATGACGAGTGAATGCGAGGCTAATATCCTTACGATTGTTGGAACCAATGTTAAGTCAGCCAAGAGCAACAAGGGTCATGGCAAAATCTCGCATTTCAACATCAAATTTCAAAGTCGCAAGAAGAAACGGGTTTCCCCGATTACAGAGAATGATAGTGCGATGTACGTGGAGGAAATTGTCATCCCTGAGAACAGTAAGACGAGCGTGTTACTCAGCATCATGTCACTGCGTGGAATCCGCGTTCGGGCCGAGAACGCATTCCATCAACCAAGCTCATGATTACGAACGGCTTCTGGTTTTCCGCTGTCTCGTCTTGTAGATGTTCCTGACGACTAATCCTGCATTGCATTAGATCCCGGTATTAAAGCGTCCCTAAAGGCCATGGATCTGTCGTATGTGAGAGCCATGCGCACGTTCAACTCTGCCACCGCTCCGATAAAAAAACTCTTAAAAATATATCCACTGCAAGACGTGCGCTTTCTTGAAGAATAACTATCAAACAATCCTGCTCTCGATTTTTTGGACGAAGGAAACGGTACGCTGTAGATGTGCGCGGAGCCACTTCACCAAATGTTTTTTTGTTTGTTTTTGTCGCTGAGTGTGATAAAGAAGAGCCATGGGGCGCAAATTGTGAAGGGTATTGCTTGTTTAGTTTGCTAGCTGTTCTGAACACTTTGGGCTCTAGGAACGGCAACTCTTCCGTAATGTCATAAATTATCATGCGTTTTAACCACAACGATAACTTACCGTAATCAAAACGGGCGTCAACGACAGAGCTAGACTCTGTTACGTGACCTCGTTTTTTAAAGAGGTCTACTTGAGCGGGCAGTTCGGCGCGATGTGGCTGACCGTCTTCCAGCAGTGACGTTGAGCCGTCTTCACCCACTTAGCCAAGAGCTGCCATCCTGCAAGAAGTGATCGAAGTGAAGAGCGACATTAACCTCTTCGTCTAACGGGGTGATGCACCTTGAGGTGATGGCCCGTCTCGGGTCAGATTCTTTGCTGAAATAAAAATGCAACTCGAGTGGCAAGAAGAGCATGTGAGCACTGGACAAGTATATTATGGAATTCCCCAATGTAGTTGTGGAGTGATCTTGCACAGTCTTTTTGTGCATATTCGTTGTCAGGAAGGGCAAGAATCTCTTGTTCAGCGCGAGATGCAACGCGTATGTCGAATATCCGCCGCATCTGATACGACCATGATCTGTCGCTGATTCTTTTTCTCCGCAACGTGCTCCAGAACTCCCTTGAGGCGTCGATGTGTTAAGAAGTCGCGAGATTGAAGAGCATTATTGACGGAATATAAACCGCAGTACGAATACTTTTCAGGTAAACATATTGATGTGTTGTATTCATGTGCGAACCATCACAAAAATAAAGTGCTTAGCACTGAGCAATAATTTGAAAGACACGCACATAGTATGGGGCTGCATCCCCAACGGGTGTTATGGAATCACAGTGCTCGAAAACCGGACAGTGGTCCATCACTCGCGTCGATCGCAGCCTCACACAATGCAATACAGACACGATCAACTTACAATTTGTTGCTAGCGCTTGCCACGATGAAGTGACTACGAGAATGAGGCCTACATACTAACAAGCATGCATAAGACCAGAGGAAGTCGTTCAATCGCGAAGCATTTTTCCGTACCGCAATGTATGTACCTCGGCCTACAAGAACAAAGTACAACGGGTATCCATTTCAAAATAAATAGTGCACTTTGAGAAAAACCAACATGACCAATGTCCCGTGGAAATCTCGCTGGTCCCCACGGCTGTAGTAATATTATACTGGATAACATGGCGTTTTTAATTTGCTTGATATAGAATGGACTCCAGGGTTTATGTCATTACGTAACGTAAGCCATCCTTTTGCTCTTCAAGCGACAGGACACCTGTCTCTGTTTAAATTTATAAAACAATATATTTTATAACTTTCAGAAGATATCAGCACTCTCCAAAACATCTATCGAAGCTCACAGACGAAGGAGCAACATATTGATATGAATGCTGTCCTATCTTAAGCGACAAATGTTTAATATATACTATGCTTAGAGAACTAAGTATTAACCATATGCAACTATATCACGAGGAATGGTTATATGTGTCCTAACGCTTGTACTAAAGATAGAGGCAGATATGCTTAACACGAGGAAATATTATTCTTTATGCCCTAAATCTGCTGAGGATCAGATCGAGAAAATATTGAGATCGATCGTTGCTCTTGTGGAACAACTGTTAAGAGATACAACAATGCGCACCACTGTTCATCTCCAAAACATAAGGAATGGAGTCAATTGATGCCGATGCCTGAGCTACTTCGTGGTTGGTCAACAAATGAATTTAGCGAGGCTACAAAATAACTGTACGCAGGACATAGAACTCATTGATTTGGCAAACGGTACTTTAATGCCAGATGAGTCACTTCCTTTTGTAGGTTAAAAAAATAATCAACATAAAAGTAAAGGCATATTACTTCCGTGGCAGGGTCGATTCTTCTTGTCTTGGGTGGGTCAATGTAGTTTCCCGTGCCCAGACTTGATTCCGATATCAACTTATGTCTTAGAAGGTAAAACGAACTCTGTGTTATCCTATCCCAAAATCTTTCCTAAGAGCTTCCGTCTGGCGTCCCTCGACGCGTGTTTCTGTTCCTCACCTGGATTGCTTGCACTGGATTCTTTCTTGTTGCGTAAACTGGCTTCTTCAGCAGAGATCAATAGAGATCAGTTCGTATCTATCGGGATCACACGAGATCGAGATCCTAAGATCAAGATCATATGATTCCAAGATTGTAGAACAGTGATCCGGTGTCAGCAATATTTCTGATCTGGGTCAGGATCAGAGATCAAGAGCTGAGTCGACATCATAATCTAGATCCACCTCATTTGACCTTGAATGTAGATCCTCGGTTTTCAGCTTGAAACAAGATTTTCGGGGTCAGGTTTGATTCGTACCTAAACTTTGGTTCCACTTCACCACATTACAGAGATCGAGCCATCGCCAAACTTCTCAGCCAGGATCATACCAACCTCGATGCTGTCTTCCATATGCCCTTGTTGATTTGAAACTCACTGACGGTATCCTGGACCAAAGGCATATACCTCTTGATTTGTTTTTGACTTGTGCCTATCAAAAGCTAGTGTACTCTTATTGTTGCATAACTATATGTTGTGTCTTACCGTCAGTTTTGGAAGTGAGATCGCGACAAAGCCATCTCCCTCGTGGACACCACCCAGCTAGCTTTATCTTGAACTTTGCTCGCCGGCTTCTTTCCTACATGGTTGACCCTACGACTACTTAACAGCCAATAGACTTCTTTCTTTGCCTTTATTTTTCGATCACTTTACTTCAATTGGTTGTTTACAAATTGCTACATATTGTGGCACAACTCTACATACGTAGCCTGATTTCCTTTAAAAAAAATAGTGGAGGAAGTTTGGTGAAGAGAAATCATCGTGGTTGTCGCGGCACAACCAAAGAACACAATTTTCCCCGCAGTGCCCTCATCGCTCATCTTGAACGCGAAATGGGGCCTGCTTGTAGTCATCAGGGGTCATTGATGGTGGAGGTTCCTGCAGAGGATTGAAGTATAGCTTATTTTTATTGCTGACAGCCATCCAATGAGTACCACCGATTTGGGAGACCCCATATTTAAGATAGCGTAATTGACATCGAGCTTGAGTTTATGGTTAATATCGATCTGATCTATCTCCACATCCAATGCCTGAGCTAATTTTAGTAAGCTGGGTCTGAGTTGATCGATGATTTAATTATTTGTCTGATAGAGTTTCTTCTTCTTGAAGGCATTTGTTTATTTTTCAGGAACTATATTGGTCTGTATATGATCTTACTGCACACACAATATTATCTGCTTCTGTTATTTCCGCTCTCGCTCACTCAGTTAAGCCGACTCAGAGCGAAATTCTTTTCTCCGCTAAGAAATGGACGTACATCCAGGACTCGACTTCTAACTCCGGTCAATACAGCGGACAGATTCAACTCAATTTTTCTACAATCTCATCTTAGGCTGCATTTGTCAGCTGGGAAGAGACTGTCATTTAACTTCCGACCAAGTTACAAATTCTTAACACCACTGGTAGTGCTGTTACTAGCACCTCCGCTGCAACATTCGATCAGGTAGTTGTTAATGGCGTCACTGTCCAAACAAACCAGATCCATGCAATCCGGTAATACGTGCCCCATTCTTTAAAACTTCGCCACTTCTAACGCCTCTTCTACTGGCGCACTAACAGAACTTACCGTACCTTCTGGTAGCGGACTAACAACGACAACTGACTTCAGTGGTACAGTCACAACAGGTACTAGTATCACCCTCCTTGGTCGTTTACTTGTCTTTTGGTACCGATCTACACGCCTAACCCAAATGCTGATCACGACTTAACACAGAAGAAGAGCATGATCGTCCTCCTTTTCGGACGCAGAGCGGATCGTCATGTCTTGACCTTTTGTACTTGAAGTTTGTAAAGATCAACTCTGTACAAGCTGAAGTGCTTGTCAATCACCATGTGACTCAACGACTGCAACACGTGTTCTGCTCCCAAAGCAGTCCACTTAATGCATAATATCGCTTGTTTTTACCTTCTTCTGCTAAAGCTCTACTCTTCAAGTCCCTACGCAGTGCCCCCCGCTAATACACGATATTGTGGTGACAAATGCTGCTGACTCCGTAGTCATCCGCCGGTGGTAATCAGCGTAGTACTTGTATTGCTCAATCGTAAAGTACCAAAGTTGAAAATTCTCGTTCAGGGAGCCGCGGCACAGCGGTGATTCGGCTCTTAAGCCGCTGTCAAAACGAGCATTCTAAGTCGCCAGTTGCTCTTGGAGTTAAGCTGGAACTGTGCTTGCTGTTGCGCAAAAACTTGCAGCATGTCGCCGAATGTTTGAAGCGCGACTGCTGAGTTTATGATCCACGATGGCTGAAATTGACTTGGCTTCAGTATGATATCTTGACTGGACTCGATGGCAGTGACTTGACAGCGACAAGTGGTACAAGAAGCGTTGTGGGGCGCGATAGCAAATTGTAAAGTGTATTGCTTGTTTACCGTTCTGAGCTCTTTGGGCTGCAGTGGAGTCGCGCTGTCGCACGATCGGGTCGTACTACAAAGCCCAAGTCCTTAAAATATCGCTACACCACTATCAAATTCGCGTACCTTGCGCAGCAATAGCTTCTGCATCACGTTGCACGGTTTTTTGGTGGCGGTGTAGAAAACCCCATCCCGGCAGCGCTCGGCATCTAGATCACCGCACCCCTGGGTTTGCCCTAGAGCAATAAGGCAAGCAAGAGTCCCAACGGTTAGAGTCCCGTTTCTCGGTCAATTCAGAGCGGGTGTTAGGGCGGTCGGTGGCGTCATAAAGGAGGGAGCATAGTCTTTCCTCCCATGCACATGGTTCGGAAATGCCATTATTGCACATTGCGTCCTCCTGCACACAACATGCTATTGTATCCGAAAGATTGTGTCAGTAATTTACTTTTGTATGTAAATTACACCAGCTCGCGAAGAGCACGGGTTTCCGCTTCGCGAGCCGCCTTCTTCGCCAGCCGTGGCCCCATACAAAACAACAGCGCGGCGCGCGAAGGGGACGGCTGGCGAAGAGGGCGGCATATACTAGAACGCCATGCAACTTTCTCGTTAAAGCAGGATAAATCTCCAAACCAAAATGAAAATGCTGGAGAAGACAAGCAGACTCAACACTGAGCCACTAGATTTCCGGCAGCTTCCCAAAGCCAAGTGCGATGCTCGTTGGTTGTCAGCTCAGAGATGTACACCAGCCGAACCTGCGGAGTCTGCAACCGTCTCCACATCAACCTCGGTGACGACGACGTTTTAGCGCGCACCTCGACCAGCGACTTCGCGACGAGTTTTTCTGAAGACTCGTTTGGAGTCGACCTTGTTTGTCTGATAGGACGATTTACCGCAGTAGCAGCGTTTTTGACAACCATGACGTCCTTCTTGATCCTCGCAATCGCTTCATACAGCCATGTATTTATCGTTTTGCATCGATCGACATGCATCTCTTTACTCAACCTTGATCGTGCGGTAGATCTTGTCGACGAAGAAGAGCGAACTCTGGAAGCCGATGAACCCCAGCATGACGAAGAAGCAGTACGCCATCATGCTCGAGTAGCCAAAGTAGAACGCCGCTTGGAAGAACCCCGTCATGTCCGCCACGTTGGTATAATACCACACGCTGTACATCAGCACGAAGAGTCCTGTCGTCCCTCCTGAGACGTACGATCGCCACCACCAGCGATGGTCTTCGGACGAGAGCTGGATGTACGTCAGCGAGATCGTCGTGAACGCAGTCACAAACAGCAGCATGACGAACGACAGGAACAAGATGCCGAAGAGCTTGTAGATCGAATGGCCCCAGATCGCCGCGAAGATGTGGTGCAGCTCAATGTAGACCGCACTAAATGGGAGGCAACCGGCGGCAACGACCAGGATAAATGGACTGCGATACGCGGGGACGACAGGAATCTCCCGCGGGATCTTGTTGGTCCGGCATGGCGATCGGAACTCGCCAGTGGAGTTCCGTCCAGCGATGCCGCCGATAATGGTCAACGGCAGCGCGATCGTAATGAAGAGAGCCAACACAATCATAATCGTTCCGAAAGGGAGCGCTGCCGACGAGTCATTCCAGATCGCCACTGAGTTCAAAAGGAGAAGATGGCGACCAATGGCCCCGGGATCACGAGCACAGACATTAAAATGTTCCAAACCCAGCGCTGGCCGCCCAACTGGCGGTACATCCGAGCAGAAATGAAGCCGCCAACGCCTGCAGTCAGCGCGTACAGGATGATGAAGGCAGTCATCATGTTTCCGCGCTTGTTCGGCTTTACCAATCCCACGAGCGAGGATCCAAGCACAACCGACACCATGATGAACAATTGCGCTCCGGCTCCGTTAAGCGCACAGAACACACTCAGGTTACTTGGGAACCGAAATACATCTGCATGCAAAAGCTTCCAGCCAGAGTCGTCCTCCAGCACTCGCTCGTCTCCAGTTTCCAGATCCGTGTACCGTGAGAAGTCTCGCTTCAAAATGCGAATCATCACGATCGAGAGGAATCCCGTCAGCATCATCACCAGGATGAAAGAGTTGATCACCGATATCCAATGCAGCTCCAAGTCATCCTCTGGGACAGTCTTGTCCACGTTGCGGTTCTCATACAGCAGGTCTGGACGGTTGTGCCACTTCACCGAGTACGTGAAAACCGCCTCCGGGTGCGAGGCGATATTCTCCGCCGAGAGGGTGTAGTGATACTCAATGTCCGGGTCGGACGACGCCATTGACATATTTGCGGCCACAACTCTGTACTTGCCGTCCCCCACATCCACATTGTTGTAGGCAATGTCGAAGTGCAGGTGCGTGTTTAGGTAGTAATGCACCTTTATGCCCTGCCGGATGTTGTTGATCCCCGCCTGGATCAAGTATCCGACCTGTCCGTCCAGCCGAATGTCGTCCATGTACATCTCAAACTCAAAGTCCTCGTCCACTGCGTCTTTGAACGCCTTCATGACGTCTGGGGTCATTGGTAGTTTGCAGAGCTGCGCGTAGGTCTGGTCCACTCCGAAGTAGAGCTTGTAGTCCGTCACGACCTTGCGACTGCCCGTGAGCAGTTCGCCCAGATCGTGGTCGTCCCACGTGCGCTCCTTGGGCTTGCAGTAGGGCAGCTTGTAGTACTGGTACGTCTCGGTGGGGTTCGCATACGGGCGAATCTGTCAATAGCATGATCCCCAAATCGTTAGCTCTCCAGCAGCCAGCACTAAGCGACCGTTCCTGCGACAAAACCCACCGTGTTGGCCACTACCAGCACCTCGTCCCGCATCTTGTAGTCCTCCGAGTCGGCAAGCGCCAGCCCGCAGGCCGTTGCCAGCAGCAGCAGCGTCGTCCACATTGGTCTCTGCTTCCAAGTGAGTCCCCCTTTGCAAAGCTTTTCAGCAGCCAATCAGACGCGCTGTCTCATCGAGTGCGTCACTCTTGGCATCCACGACCAAAATCAGACGGAAGAAGCTCAAGAAGGTGGCCGAGCTGCCTGCGTCCATTGCCACAATGGCCACGCCCAGTGCAGTCGCGCGACCCAAGCAGTGCAAGAAGGATGCGACTCAGAAGAAGCGCGCGTGGTGGTGGCCTGGCGTCGTCGGCGAGCAGGAGAGCGCCGTGGCTTCCAGTGAGACAGAGCTGCTCAATGCTGCCGTGCTTTGTGCTGCGCTGTCAGCCACCCAAGCGGAGCCTTCGACCGACAAGCAGAGCAACGAACGCGCCGCGAGAGAGCTGGAGATGCATATCGGCAAGTCTCCGTTGCCGCACAGTCTGCAACTGCCAGTGCTGGCCTTCACCCACGATTACGTGCTCCTGCAGTCTGAGCTCGCGCTACTCTGCGCTGTGAGAGCCACCAAGCCAGCAGATATTTTGCAGACTGTAGTAGGCTCGACGGTGCCGCTGTCGCAGCCTTATGAGCACAGGTTTGGAGGAGCTAGAGTCCACGCGCCGTTCTGGAAGCGCACCGAGAGGCTGGACTTGCAAGAGATCAACCACCAAGCAAGACAAGCCAAGAAGATGCTGATCCTGTGTGGGCACTCGATCGGAGGTAGCATTGCGCAACTGGCGTTCTGTGAATTGGTGTATCAACACCTGCCGACGAAGACGCGATTGTTTCTAGAGAAGAAAGATTTTGAGCAGCGTAAGCAGGATGAAGGCGCAGAGGCAGGTGCAACGGTCGACTTCCCAACAATGATTCGTAATTTGTCAGAACGAGAACGCGGCGAGGTTGTGCGCAATATTCCACAAATGCTCGCCATCGGGTTTGGAGCTCCCTACATTGGGTCCGAGGGCTTGACTGGGTTTCTAGAGCCGCTCGGACTATCCAAGCGCGTAATGACACTTGTCAACGAATTCGATTGCATCCCCAGCATATTGAATGTAGCTCAGTCAGCAGCGATGGTTGCGAAAACCACTGAGCGTTTTGTCACCATTACGAAAGCAACCAAGACGCTGGTAAACTTGCTCCCCATCCAGATGCAACAGCGCTTTGTGGATCTGACATCAACGGCGAACTCGGGTATAGTCCCCACGGCAAGCTCTGCATACTTGTCAATGAGCCTCAACATTCTACAGAACACGTTCCAAAAGTTCCGTGAGTTCAACATTGTGAAGGAAATCGACTATCAGTATTCTCCGTGCGGGACCTACATTTTCCTGTCAAAGAGCGGAGCCGACTACCAAATATACTCGAAGGCTGATGACATCAGCAAGGCGCTCCACAAAGATGACGATTCTGCGACTAGTTTGACTGGGAATGCTTTCTTGCAGCACTTGATGAGCGCGTACGTTGACGCAGTTGCACGCCGCTCGCAATCCATCCAGATCAATGCCACTATGAATTTCTACGAGCGTCTTGGTGTTCCCCGAAATGCAAGTGATCGACAAATTCGAAGTGCGTACAAATCGTTGGCACTGAAGTGGCATCCAGACCGGTGGTCAAATAATGCTGCGAACCCGCAAGAACAAGCCTCGGCTGAAGAGATATTCAAACTGCTTGCAGAATCGTACGAAGTGCTCTCAGACGCTGAAGCACGTAAAGCTTACGATGTGCACCTGAATGACGCGCCAAGCATGAAAGACGAATTTATGCGTAATGGCACGGTGAACGGAATGACTCTGGATGAGGCTATCGCCACTTTCCGTGATGTGATTGACAATCTGTCCGGGGCGGTATCGAAGGTGACGTCACGATTCTCTACGTCCAACTCGACGGTGGTGAATCCGCTTCGTGCTTCTCCTTCGGTTCGTAGCGGTCTGATTCCCAACAATCACGATAACCTTTTGCTCCAGACCGCATTCGTGTGTCCCGCACGGTTGGAATTGGAGCTGACCAGCACGAGCAAATTTTGTACTTGGAGCCTGAAGAAGTGATTGCGGGAGACATAGCAGCGCCGACCCAAACAGCAAGTAATTTAGGTGCTAACGCTGGGTTAAGAACAGTCTCGGTGGTGGGTGGTGCTGTCGCTGTGGGAGCAAGCGTTGCGCTGATTGTAAACGCTTGGTCACAGTACTCAGACATGTCAAGGAAGAGGCGTCAAGCTGCTGTAGTGCGGAATATGCCTGCTGATTGTTTGCTTCTGTTGCTTGAAGACCATCGCAATACGCAGCACACAGACGCCACTCAGTTACTTCTCCAGCAAGCTGACGAACGCAAGAAAAGGAAAGAAGTCTCGATGGCTTTGGTTGCCGGCTCTGAGGGTGACAAGAATGAAGACAACACTAAACAGCTCATAGCCAGGGGGCTCGTCAAGCTTTGGTTGCTCTTAAGCAAAAAGAAGATGCGGCCGAAGACGAATTGATTGAAGAATTCTTTGACTGCGTCTCGGAGTACGATAATGCTGCTGTGGAGGCAATGGCCGAAGAAGAGTTTTTCGACTGCGTTGATCTTATGGATGACGTTGCTCTGCACTTTAATATCGATGGATGGGAAGACGAGGACCGGCGCGAAGAAGAATCACGGCCAGGAAAAATGACGACATCAAAACCAAGAAGAAATCATTTCCTTCCGGATCAACAGTTAGTACCCCTTTCGGACTAGCGAATGTGGTCGATTGGCGAGAAGAGTCTTCCTCGGCTGTTGTGCGGTTTACGGCATTTAAATCCATGGTGGGCTACATCCAAAAGACGGACATTACGCGAGGAGCTTCGTTGGCAAAAGCGACTACAAGCGATAGTTTGGAGTCGAAAAGAGTCGAGCTAGCGGATCGTGTCGTGGCACGTTACAAATTGGATGCTAGCGAAGCTGGTAGTACGCTTAGAACATTGGCTGCTGCAGGGGAGATGGCGCTCTTGATAGTGGCATCCGAGCTGCTGGT
This sequence comes from Phytophthora macrochlamydospora, assembly GCA_011947325.1. Lineage (NCBI taxonomy): Eukaryota > Oomycota > Peronosporomycetes > Peronosporales > Peronosporaceae > Phytophthora > Phytophthora macrochlamydospora. The sequence goes on along the minus strand of JAAVTH010000077.1, from coordinate 323,254 downwards.
GGTGTGGCCCTGGCAAATGGTATGGCGCGAACATCCTCAGCACTCGGCGGTGCTGTGGCTGCACCCTGGCAATTGCATCAATTCTTGTGGATATTGGAAAAGAGTACTATGACTACCGGAAGCGGTATACTGATCGCAAGTCCTTGGGTGTTCTGTCTACAACGACCGAGCAGCTCATGATGCAAGATTTCCGACTGAAAACTGGGGAAGTCATCGCCAGTCGAACGGCGGCAGCAGCAGGTGCAGGAATTGGAGCATATAGCGTTATGTCAGCCATGGGCATGTGGAGTACTGCTGGGCTTGTTGCTGGTCCTGTGGGGTTGTGGCCGCAACGAGTGCAGCCGTTGTCGGCGGTATGCTCGGCTTTTTGCCGGTTCCAAAGCGTACTCAGCATCAACCGCTGGCTATTTTACAAGTCAACAGAATGCGAAAGAGCACATTGATCGGCTAGAGCTCGGCGCTCGGATTCTGTTTGACGAATTCGACCCTGACGGTACGGGGAAATCTCAAAGGAAAATTGCATTCGCCTGATGAAGAAACTTTACGACGCTATGGGCTCCATCTCCGAGTCTGGGTATGAGAGGACCATGGGGGTGATTCAAAGCGAAGATTTTGAGGGGCCAGTAACGTGGGGCATGTTTTGGGAGTGGGTCAGCACGGAAGCTGCACATGCACTTCGCGAGTTGGAGAACGAAACATCAAAGAAGCCTTCTGAGCCTGTGGCCGGCGAGACTTGGTGGAATAGCTACATGACGTATTTCTCGTACCTGAACACCAAGACGGTTCCGAAGCTTGCAGAGCCTCGGGATACAATGTATCCTTCTGTGGTGACTATAATGAAGCTGTCAGTGGGCAATGTGTCGACCAAGCAAGATAATCGTGTGACAGCGCAGTCAGACTCGAAAGAGTCTGAAAGGGAAGAGAGTCTTGTGTTGAAGGCTCAGATCGAGTTTTTAGTGAACAATGGTCATCTGACAATTGGTGACGCCTTCCAGCTGCGCGAGCAACTCGCATCTGACGATCCGACACTGAAGGAATCTGCGCGAAAGACTGTTGCCGCTATGCACGAAGGTCTGTCCGACGCTGGTGCCGAGCAAAACTTTGTGAGCGAAGGGTTCGGCTTCACTGGTGGCGATGACATCGACGTTGTGGATGAACTTGAAAAGGAGAAAGAATTATCACGGCGCTCTGATGAAGAAAAGGCAAAGAAAAAGGATGAGGACAAGCCAGACGAGCGACTAGACGTCATGTGCTCCTTGATGTCTACGCAGGGTCTGGAGCGCTTTTTGTAACGACAAAATATTCTGGTTCCTGGAGGAGACGATGCCCCTGCGAGCCATGAAGACCTCCACTGTTTAGCACTCATGTCCGCACCAACCTCGACGGAGCCATCGAATTAAGCAATTGTACGGTATAAGAAAACTACCGCATTTTCAGAAGCGATGGATAGCTGTGTATCTTGTCAAACGAAATTGTGTCATCTTCATGCTTGTCTTATCTCCGTGGACCAACACAACCGACTGATTAGAAAATAGAGAGCTTGACTTCCATGGCCTCGTGGACACGGAACGTGTTCTCCGGGTGCTCGTCGGGGTCTGTAATAAACAACATCATTATTCCAGCTCTTCGCCAGAAGAATATTGCCGCCCGTACCGTTGAGGAAATCGGTAAAGTCGATCTGTTCGTCCGCGCCCGTGAGCGTGTCCAGACCCGCGTGCGAGCTCGGCAGACCCGGAAGACGCTAATCACAGCAGCAACATTGTCAGATTCCATTCTTCCATACATCAACCGTCTCTGTCTGCCCCACCGTGAACTGCTCCAGCACCGATTTTTCCGTGCGCAGACGCATGGCCGCCGCCTTGCCGTAGACCTGCTCGACCGTGGCCATCTTGAGCTCCCAGTTGGTCTGTCGTTGCTGCTCAGTAGACCCGCGTCATCAAAATGCTCTTCATAGTATCCATTTCTTGTTCAGAGCCGACTCACCACCGTCTGCAGACGCTGCACTTCGTGCACCGGTTTGGCGTCCTCGCTGGCGCTGTAAAAGCCGAAGCGCAGGGCGTCAGGCGGCGCGCGCACGAGAGGAGGCTACCAGTGTTCTGCAGTCATTACGGACGACATAATGTTAGTCGCAGAGCACGTAAAGAGGGTCAATCTGTCGCTCCAGTACCATGATGCTGCTGTAGACGTTGGCTCGCGTTTTTGATTCTCCCCTCGAAGCGATCTTTTCTATGTGTTCTAAATGATATAATTTAGATCTAGTGCGGATAAATCGCAAGTGCGCAGCCACTTGTGTATTGCTGTGGAGATGGCGCCCGGCAGGTCTCGCGACTCGGACGAGTACGGGCTCAAGCGCTCGTCGGGCGTGGACTACAGCCAGGTGCAGGATCGGCAGATCGACGACGACCGCTTTGAGCGCCAGCGAGCCATCCGAGCGGCTGCAGCGGCGGTACGAAGGCTCTCACTGTTTGTGTCATTTTGTAGTGTAGCTAATTCTTCGCTGCTTCAGCCGCCAGTAGAGAAGCCCAAGCATGTCGCGCCTGCCGGTGCTGCGCCCCAGTCCGCCACGATGGACGCGTTCATGCGCATGATGACGGGCAAGGAGGAGCGCACGATCGCCGACCGCATCAACGACTCGAACCGCCCAACGTGGGAGCAATACAAGAAGGAGAACGCGGATAGGTTGGACCTCAGTGGCAATGGAGAGAGGGAGATGAAGGCGTACAGGAAGAAGCTGGACGCAGCTAGAGAGAAGGTTGGGGTGGAGATTTGTGAAATGGTGCTGGATAGAGTGCTCATGTGGTTTGTGTGGTTTGTGTGCTGCTTGAAGGCGCTATCAAGAGGCAGAGACTCGAAGAAGAGGAAAAAGAAGCACAAGAAGCGCTCACGGTCGTCGTCTGATGACGATTCAGACAGCGACGACGACCACAGACGCAAAAGGAAGAGCCACAAGAAAAAGTGAGTGTCTATAATCACTTGCTGCATGGTCTGTTATTGTGTATCGATGTTGCTGACGGCTAACCTGCAGGAAGAGCCACAAGCGTCGACGGGCGTCTTCCGGTTCAGACAGGAGTGACTCGGACTCAGACCGAGACGACGACCGCTCTCGACGACGCAAGCACTCCAAGAAGAGCAAGAAGGCGTCGCGCAGGAAAGACCGAGAGGCGTCTCCGTCTCCTGTTCGTCTGTCGTCTTTTTGCAGCAATCGAGCGACTCGGACGAGGCATCGTAGTCGACGACGAAGCAACTTTGCTGTTCCAACGCGGTTGTCGCCTGATATACAAACCAATAGACCCTTTTTATCTACAGCTCACTATACCTTGAATCCCTCGAAGACACTTTGACGATCTCTCTCCACGATGGCGGACAGCGAAACCAGGAAGCAGTTCATGCAGCTGCTGCGCGAGGGCGTGCAGCACAAGGTCCGGCAGACTCAGTCGCAGCGGAATCCCACACAAAAAGGTCCTCAGGATGAAGAAGTGCGATGTGCCACACTGCCGGAATGCAAGATCAGAGACCGAGGGGCCGTCGCTGCGTGGCAGACGCTGGCGTGGCGCGACGCCTACTCGATGGAGCCGTTCTTCCGAGCGACAGTTGCAGGGAGGCCGCTGCGGATCAAGCAGGTGCTGCAAGGAGAGCTCAACGGATTCGGCACGGGGCTCACGGTGTGGCCGGCAGCGTGCGTGCTGTTGAAGTACTTGGAACACCAGTCCAAGGACCTCGTGACTGCGGTGGACCCGTTCATATTGGAGCTTGGTAGCGGCACTGGTGCTGTGGGGATTGCGGCAGCCGTACTGCTGCAAGCTGGCAGAGTGGTGCTCACGGACATGGACAACGTGCGCTTCATCATGGAGGAGAACGCGCAGCTCGCACAACACGATGGTGCAGTTGATAACCATGTGAGGATTGATGTTGAAGCGTACGAGTGGGGGCTCCTCCGTCCAAGAAGCTCGTCCCCACGGCAGATGCATACCCCGACCTCATTTTAGTCTCAGACTGCATCCTGCCACGACTGTACCCCATTGAACCTCTCGTGGAAGCGTTGGTGCTGCTGAGCAGACCACACACCCGGATCTTGATATCCTACGAGCATCGACACTATCAGCACTTCCAGCCTAAGCAGAGGTTTTGGGAACTCATGCAAGCGAGGGGTTCTCGTTGAGGGTCGTCGACACGGATGAATATCATCCTCATTTTGTCGCGGAAGACATTAAAATATGGGAAGTCAAGCCTCTGCAAGTACAGCATTAATAATCTGCATGAATTCATTCTTCACCGGTATCGTCGGACTTCTTCTTGGACTATTTAGCCGACGCTGGTGGAATTGCCGACGCGAGTGCCAGACAGTGCAAATCCTCGTGCCGCGCCATGTTGGTGTTTTCCGGAATAATCGACTGAGACTCCAAGAACTGCGCCAAACCCTCAGTTGACAGCAAGGAGCACATGACATCCAATCGAGGGTCAACTTGTGGCGCCTTCAGTCCTTTCTTCTTAGACTCTTTCGATGAGTTGAGAGACGGTGGCACACTTGTTAGTGCAGTTGGTTGTGCGTCGACGGAGATCACGGCCGTCTCATCAATTCGCTCCAGACAGCCGGCATCGCTTTTTGCCGAGGGGAATAGAATATCGCTGTCATTATTTTCCGACTCGGTACCGAGCAGCTCGACCTTGAGAGCAGAAATGATTTCTCGTGCTGTAACTTGCTCAGCAACGTCGTTCGAATCCAGGTGTGCATACAACGAAAATGCTTGCCCAGTCGTCAGGTGGTGGTTTTGAACGAGCGTCTCAACTGCCGCTTTCATAGTATCCAGACTGTCGTCTTCTCCAGGTAACACGGGGGCAAAGGCAGCTCGAGCATGGATCTCCTCCTCCACTCCCTTAATCTCCTCTGCTTCAGAACTGGTAGCAGTCTTGCACTTCTTCTTGCTTTCGTGCTTCTCCTTTGCTTCTTTCAGCTTTCGGCGCACTTTATCGCGCTTTCGCTCACCTTCCGCGTTGGAACTCGCTTCTAGTTCTACTGTGTCTAAGGTTTTCAATGACCTCGCTGCTTCGGTGCTAACCCAAATCCAAAACATGCGCCACGTTACGGGTCCCTCGAAACTTGGATCTTTGATCGCTTCGACAGTTGCCTCGTAAGCAAAGTCTGATGTGTCGCCCGATATTTCGTATAGCTTCTGCATGATCGAGAGGCACGCTTCTTTGGAGATCTCCCCAGAACCAGTGGGGTCATGTTCCTCAAACAATACCCGCGCGCCTAGTTCGAGTCGATCAATGTGCTCTTTGGCGTGGTTTTGACTCTTGAAGTACGACGCTGTTGACAAAGAATACACTTTAGAGCCACCAAAGTACCCTGCAACACCACCGACAACAGCGGCACTTGTTGCCGCCACAATTCCAATTGGCCCAGTCGCAACACCTGCAGCTGCCCACATCGTCATTGCCGAGGCAACACCATAAGCGCCAAGACCGGCCCCAGCAGCGGCAGTAGTGCGACTCACCACTACTTCGCCCGTTTTGAGGCGGAACTCGCGTCTCATCAATCGCTCGCTCGTTGATGATAACACTCCAAGCGATTTTCTCTCTGAGTGCTTTTTCCGGTAGTCGTAAAATTCTTTCCCAATGTCCACAAGAATCGAAGCAACAGCAAGAGGGGCAGCAACCATCCCCCAAGTGCCGTCCCAGACCTCGTAACCCCGTTAGCCAGCGCCAAACCACCGGCAGCACGAAGACCACTATCAACAGCTCCCTCAGCACCCGCAAGCGCGACGTTCGCAATTTGATCTCCGGTGTTTTGGTCTTCCAGCCCGTAACTCACGATCACTCGTTCTGCTAATTCAGTGCGTCTCTCCTCCGTACGGCTAACAACCAACTGGAGAGACATGGTGGCGCCGCGAGTGATATCGGCCTTGTCGATGTGGCGTAACTCTTGAGTTTCAAATCGAACTGCCGCGGTCGCGGTATTTTCACGCCATTCTTCGATCACCCCGAGTCCAAACGGAGTATTGACCTTGGACCCACGAGGAAATACCGCGGTTTCATGAACCTTACCGAGAGGGTGCAAGATTTTATCACGAGTCCTACCGAAATGCTGGTCGACGTCTTGGACGAGTTCTATACAGTCGAAGAATTCTTCTTCCGCCATTGCTTCAACAGTTGCTTCTTCATCTTGAGCTGCACACTCGAAAAACTCGTCTATGAGTATATCGTCTTGGTCTTTTCGCGGTCTTCCTGCGTGAGTTCGATCAAAGCTTGTTGTGCTTCTTTAGCAAGTTGCAACTCGGATCCTTCTACGCCACTACTTTCACTGCAAGCTGGCGTACTCGCAATCGCATATGCTTTAATTTGTCGGGCTCTCGACTGTTGAAGTTGTTCGATGCTTGAGTGCGAATTTGTCGTTGCTCGACGTTTCGGTGGTCTTCAAGCAGCAATACCAAGCAATCGCCTGACATGTCGCGGACTGCAGCGGCCTGGCGTTTCTTCCTAGAAGCCTCCGAAAACTGAGACCAAGCGCTCACAATGATGGCAACACTAGCAGCGACAGCGACTGCGCCTCCAACAACCGATACGGTTTTAAGACTTGCACTAGTAGATCGCGAGCTGACGCTGTCACTGCTGCTGCGTGTGCTGATGGCTTGTGCAGAAGCGTCAGCTTTGTTGCTTGTGAACACCTCTCCGGTCTTGCTCAAAGAAGTCGAAACTTCTGATGAAGAAACTAGATTTGACGTTCCTTCCGGGACTGCAGAAACAGTTGTTGTCACTTGTGTCGACGTAGCATCCGATACTGGAGGTAACCCAGTAGATATACCGTCGGACGAGATAGATACGCCAACTGATGTCGTGTGGGTTCCATGGTGATTGCAAGTTGATGCACTAGTTGTCGGCAACTTGCCGCCATTGTGCTGTAGTGGGTGACCAACAGTCGTAGAGCTGGATGAGGTCAAACGGCCAGCAACACGATTCAACGTGCTCGAGAAATTCTCGACAGCGTCACTGAAAATTGAAATAGCTTCATCCAATGTTACGCCATCCACGGTACCATAGTGCATGAATTCCTCTCTGCGGCTGGGTGGCCGGTTGAGGTACGCGTCGTAAGTGTGACGGCTTTCTGAATTGGACAGCACTTCGTAGGATTCTGCCAGTAGCTTGAAAATATCCTCAGCTACCTCCTTCTGTTGATTGGTAAGAGAACCATGAGCGATCCGGTCAGGATGCCACCGAAGCGCAAGAGATCTGTAAGATCTACGAATCTCGCGATCCGTTGCGTTTCGAGCCACCCCCAAGCGTTCGTAGTGGTTCATTGTTGCGTTGATCTGGATTGACCTCGATCGACGAGTGATCGCATCGACGTAAGCGCTCATCATATGCTGTAAAATGGAGTTCCCAGTCAGGCTTGACGTAGCCTCCTCCTCGTCTTCGCCTAGTGCTTTTCGAATCTGCGCGGCGTCCGAGAAAATGCTGAACTCAGCGTTCTCCTTCTTCATGATCACGTAGTTTCCGCATGGCGCGTATCGGTAATCTGTGACTTTCACGATATTAAATTCGCGCAGCTTCTCAAACGACTTCTGGAGCATGGTAATGCTCATTGACAAGTACGCTGATGCTGCGCTGGGTACGGAGGCAGTCCCTGCAGCCGTTGTCAAGTCAATAATTTTCTGCTGCATTGGCGCTGGCAAGAGATTGAGCAACGCCTTGGTCGCCTTCGCAATGGTCACGAGTCGCTCCGTTGTTTTGGCCAGCATTGCAGCCGAGTGAGCAATATTCAAAATGCTCGGGATACAGTCGAATTCGTTGACGAAAGTGATAACGCGATCGTGCATCCCCAGCACCTCCAAAAACGTCGACAACTCATCGTTACCAACGTACGGCGCTCCAAAGCCGACAGCCATAGCAACCGGTAGATCCTGAAAAGCAGCAGCTCGGTCCTTATCTGGGGCATCTCGCAACCAGCCTGCATGGTCTTCTCGCTTCTTCTTACTGTCTTTCCAAAAGTGTTTCTTCTTGTGCTCGTGGTCCTTCTTGTCGAGTTTAGGCTGCTCTTTGTCGATCTTCTCTAGCTGCATTCGCATGCTCGTTGGCAAGCCTGAATACACCAGTTTGCAAAAGCCAGCTTGGCGATGCTACCACCAATAGAGTGTCCACACAGCAGCAGCACCTTATCTCGCTCCCTTGCCTGTTGGTACACTGTCGACAGCTCCAGCTTCTGTGCTCGCTTCCAGAACGGAGCATGCACTCGTGCTCCTCCGAAGTGATGCACATATGGCTGTGAGAGCGGCACTGCCGAGCCTACAACAGCTTGGATGATGTCGCTAGGTTTCGTGGCGTGGATGGCGCAGATGACGGCGCCTTCGGCCTCCACGAGCACGTATTCAGTCGTGAACTCCAGCACTGGCAGCTGCAGACTGTGCGGCAGCGGAGACTTGCGCACGTGCATTTCCAGCTCCCGTGCCGCACGAGCGTTGACGAGCGGATCGACGGCTGACGGCGTCGTCTTGGTGGCGCACAGAGCAGCGCTGAGAACGGCGGCGCTCAGCAGCTCCGTCTCGCTGCAAGTGACGGCGCGCATGGGGCTGTGGCGGGTGCTACCACGCCACCACCACGCAGAGGCCTCTGTTGACTGACCGTCGCTCTCGTGTGGGGACATGGGTCAGCGTGTGGTGCAAGTTCGGAAGTGAGACGCATTGCCGCAGCGGTGGTGCTGTAATGGCTGATCTTTTCTGCTGAGTTTTGGATTTTCTGAGAACTTTTTTCATAGTCGCGGCGCGGAATGATGGTAAATGGTGCAATCAATAAATCCGCTTCGATTAAAAACAAGAAGAAAAAATGTATGAATTTAGCTTTCATTGGATAAATGGCGGCAAATTCAGAATATTGGCCTTTGTCGATATGTTTCTTAGTGTTTTGTTTAAATTATAGCATTCTCACAAAATCCAGTTATCTCAGCTTCGTCCAGACGTTTGAATAAAGGTGCCCATGCAAATGCAGCGCCCGACAAAACAGCTTACTGCAGGAGAAAATCCAAATGAGCAACTATGTCATGTTATATCTACAGGAACTATTAAGTTTTTAAGTCTCAGGCAGCCCGATACGAACAAGTACAATAATACCGACTATCCTTAGTTATGAGATACACCCCACATGCACGGAGTTCGAGCCGTCCGCTCCATGCAGCACATAACGACCTGCACTTACGGTACTGCGTAGTAAAAATGACAGTCTTGTTGATAGCTTAAACAACGATCTCCTCAACGATGCAGTCGCCCTGGTCAAAATCCCGCTCCGTCCTAATCTCGCCTACATTGTTGTCGATGAGTCCTAGCTCGTTTAGACGTTCAATGACGTCGTTGATCATAAGTTCTGCTGGTAATGTGTGCTTTGGCACTTCTGATACCCAAGTGTGACGACTGTGGCGGGAAGCTGTCTCCATGCAGCATTCACTCAGCGGTAAATTACATCAGGCGTTGGTGCTTCGAGCTTAGATAGCACACACGGATCTTTGTGCAGTAGTTGCTCTCGCAAATGCCCAATCAACTGCGCTCGCAACCGAGATTTAAGCGGACCATTCCTCGTCGGCTTCGCTGTACCAATGTCCAGAGAAGTCGTCCCACAATAGCAGAATAGGTTTCTCAATGTTGGGTCGGTCGCTGAAGTGGTACTAAAGAAACTCTGTAGAGAAGTACGAGTCCCACTGGCTTAAAAACATTAACAGTACAAGTTAGTTGCATTTCATGCCTAAAAAAGAGAAGTCAAACCTTTAATATTGCCATAGACACGAATTTCGTCACTCAACTGCGATGCTTCGACCTCTTTCTACACTATCCATCCAAAGCCGTGGTGGCCGCGAAGTTCGGCTCGTGCGTAGCAAGAATCGAAGATGGATTGGCTTTGAATACCAAAAATGGTGAGTACTTCTTTCCTGTAGAGTCCGCTAACAGCATTACTGATGCTCCTTGCTCTTACCGCCGTGTCGAACCCACACCATCTTCTCCCTGTTCTGTGCGATGTCTTCTTGGGTAGATATTAAAAACGCAGTTTAAATTAGTACAAGTACAGAAGTTAACAAACCCCATCTTAGCACACAAAGAAGTAATACTCGTCTGATCAGCATTGTGTGTGACCGACACATCTAACTCGGTCGCTTTCGCTTTCACTATCGCTACAAACTCGGCGGTAACTTTCGCCAGCTCTAGCGGACTGACCTGACCTTGTCGCGTACGCGATTTTAACGAAAGCCGATGGCGCCTCTTAAAACCCCGCTGCCACAATAAGGAACCCGTAAATAATGGTACACTCGTGCCCTTACTCACCTCTACAGCCTTGAGTCGCAGCATCAGCGGCTGGCGACGAGGAGGGCTCGCAGTCAATGGACACTAAGAATGGCCCAGCTGCAGTTATCAGAACGTGTAGTTGGTTGCGTTGGTGGGTATGCGCGATTTTCGGAAATTGGCGGGAAAGGGTTCGTGTGCAGGTCGTATAGCTCAGTCGGTAGAGCACAGTGCTAATAACGCTGCGGTCCAGGGTTCGAGCCCCTGTATGACCATTTTGCCGCTTCCCTTTGCGTCTCCGAGCGTCGTTTTGCGCGTCCCGACGGGCCCACGCTGTGCGCAAGGCCAACCCAAGGCTCCGTGTTGCTTCCGCGATTCGGGGCCGCGTTTGTGGCGACACTAGTGACAGTGTTAGGTAGCGGTCGGATCGAACCCCGAGTGGCGCTTCGCGCGGGCGGAGTCGCGTGATGTCCGAGTTTAGAACCCCGCGTGGTGAGATACCATGCTAGGTGGGTGCTGCGAACGACGGACGGCGTCGAACGTGATAGTCGTCGCTCGTAGGCAGCGGCGGAAACGAGAGAGGAAACTCCATTTGCGGGCGGTTGCTGTCTGGAGTGAGCATAGGGAGCTCGGCGCGGGGTCGACAGGTAGCTGAATGTAGGGGCAATGCGGCCAGTAGGTGTGTGGGACGTGTAGTTGGTTGCGTTGGTGGGTATGCGCGATTTTCGGAAATTGGCGGGAAAGGGTTCGTGTGCAGGTCGTATAGCTCAGTCGGTAGAGCACAGTGCTAATAACGCTGCGGTCCAGGGTTCGAGCCCCTGTATGACCATTTTGCCGCTTCCCTTTGCGTCTCCGAGCGTCGTTTTGCGCGTCCCGACGGGCCCACGCTGTGCGCAAGGCCAACCCAAGGCTCCGTGTTGCTTCCGCGATTCGGGGCCGCGTTTGTGGCGACACTAGTGACAGTGTTAGGTAGCGGTCGGATCGAACCCCGAGTGGCGCTTCGCGCGGGCGGAGTCGCGTGATGTCCGAGTTTAGAACCCCGCGTGGTGAGATACCATGCTAGGTGGGTGCTGCGAACGACGGACGGCGTCGAACGTAATAGTCGTCGCTCGTAGGCAGCGGCGGAAACGAGAGAGGGAAACTCCATTTGCGGGCGGTTGCCGTCTGGAGTGAGCATAGGGAGCTCGGCGCGGGGTCGACAGGTAGCTGAATGTAGGGGCAATGCGGCCAGTAGGTGTGTGGGACGTGTAGTTGGTTGCGTTGGTGGGTATGCGCGATTTTCGGAAATTGGCGGGAAAGGGTTCGTGTGCAGGTCGTATAGCTCAGTCGGTAGAGCACAGTGCTAATAACGCTGCGGTCCAGGGTTCGAGCCCCTGTATGACCATTTTGCCGCTTCCCTTTGCGTCTCCGAGCGTCGTTTTGCGCGTCCCGACGGGCCCACGCTGTGCGCAAGGCCAACCCAAGGCTCCGTGTTGCTTCCGCGATTCGGGGCCGCGTTTGTGGCGACACTAGTGACAGTGTTAGGTAGCGGTCGGATCGAACCCCGAGTGGCGCTTCGCGCGGGCGGAGTCGCGTGATGTCCGAGTTTAGAACCCCGCGTGGTGAGATACCATGCTAGGTGGGTGCTGCGAACGACGGACGGCGTCGAACGTAATAGTCGTCGCTCGTAGGCAGCGGCGGAAACGAGAGAGGAAACTCCATTTGCGGGCGGTTGCCGTCTGGAGTGAGCATACGGAGCTCGGCGCGGGGTCGACAGGTAGCTGAATGTAGGGGCAATGCGGCCAGTAGGTGTGTGGGACGTGTAGTTGGTTGCGTTGGTGGGTATGCGCGATTTTCGGAAATTGGCGGGAAAGGGTTCGTGTGCAGGTCGTATAGCTCAGTCGGTAGAGCACAGTGCTAATAACGCTGCGGTCCAGGGTTCGAGCCCCTGTATGACCATTTTGCCGCTTCCCTTTTGCGTCTCCGAGCGTCGTTTTGCGCGTCCCGACGGACCCACGCTGTGCGCAAGGCCAACCCAAGGCTCCGTGTTGCTTCCGCGATTCGGGGCCGCGTTTGTGGCGACACTAGTGACAGTGTTAGGTAGCGGTCGGATCGAACCCCGAGTGGCGCTTCGCGCGGGCGGAGTCGCGTGATGTCCGAGTTTAGAACCCCGCGTGGTGAGATACCATGCTAGGTGGGTGCTGCGAACGACGGACGGCGTCGAACGTAATAGTCGTCGCTCGTAGGCAGCGGCGGAAACGAGAGAGGAAACTCCATTTGCGGGCGGTTGCCGTCTGGAGTGAGCATACGGAGCTCGGCGCGGGGTCGACAGGTAGCTGAATGTAGGGGCAATGCGGCCAGTAGGTGTGTGGGACGTGTAGTTGGTTGCGTTGGTGGGTATGCGCGATTTTCGGAAATTGGCGGGAAAGGGTTCGTGTGCAGGTCGTATAGCTCAGTCGGTAGAGCACAGTGCTAATAACGCTGCGGTCCAGGGTTCGAGCCCCTGTATGACCATTTTGCCGCTTCCCTTTGCGTCTCCGAGCGTCGTTTTGCGCGTCCCGACGGGCCCACGCTGTGCGCAAGGCCAACCCAAGGCTCCGTGTTGCTTCCGCGATTCGGGGCCGCGTTTGTGGCGACACTAGTGACAGTGTTAGGTAGCGGTCGGATCGAACCCCGAGTGGCGCTTCGCGCGGGCGGAGTCGCGTGATGTCCGAGTTTAGAACCCCGCGTGGTGAGATACCATGCTAGGTGGGTGCTGCGAACGACGGACGGCGTCGAACGTAATAGTCGTCGCTCGTAGGCAGCGGCGGAAACGAGAGAGGGAAACTTCATTTGCGGGCGGTTGCCGTCTGGAGTGAGCATAGGAGCTCGGCGCGGGGTCGACAGGTAGCTGAATGTAGGGGCAATGCGGCCAGTAGGTGTGTGGGACGTGTAGTTGGTTGCGTTGGTGGGTATGCGCGATTTTCGGAAATTGGCGGGAAAGGGTTCGTGTGCAGGTCGTATAGCTCAGTCGGTAGAGCACAGTGCTAATAACGCTGCGGTCCAGGGTTCGAGCCCCTGTATGACCATTTTGCCGCTTCCCTTTGCGTCTCCGAGCGTCGTTTTGCGCGTCCCGACGGGCCCACGCTGTGCGCAAGGCCAACCCAAGGCTCCGTGTTGCTTCCGCGATTCGGGGCCGCGTTTGTGGCGACACTAGTGACAGTGTTAGGTAGCGGTCGGATCGAACCCCGAGTGGCGCTTCGCGCGGGCGGAGTCGCGTGATGTCCGAGTTTAGAACCCCGCGTGGTGAGATACCATGCTAGGTGGGTGCTGCGAACGACGGACGGCGTCGAACGTAATAGTCGTCGCTCGTAGGCAGCGGCGGAAACGAGAGAGGAAACTTCATTTGCGGGCGGTTGCTGTCTGGAGTGAGCATAGGAGCTCGGCGCGGGGTCGACAGGTAGCTGAATGTAGGGGCAATGCGGCCAGTAGGTGTGTGGGACGTGTAGTTGGTTGCGTTGGTGGGTATGCGCGATTTTCGGAAATTGGCGGGAAAGGGTTCGTGTGCAGGTCGTATAGCTCAGTCGGTAGAGCACAGTGCTAATAACGCTGCGGTCCAGGGTTCGAGCCCCTGTATGACCATTTTGCCGCTTCCTTTTGCGTCTCCGAGCGTCGTTTTGCGCGTCCCGACGGGCCCACGCTGTGCGCAAGGCCAACCCAAGGCTCCGTGTTGCTTCCGCGATTCGGGGCCGCGTTTGTGGCGACACTAGTGACAGTGTTAGGTAGCGGTCGGATCGAACCCCGAGTGGTGCTTCGCGCGGGCGGAGTCGCGTGATGTCCGAGTTTAGAACCCCGCGTGGTGAGATACCATGCTAGGTGGGTGCTGCGAACGACGGACGGCGTCGAACGTAATAGTCGTCGCTCGTAGGCAGCGGCGGAAACGAGAGAGGAAACTTCATTTGCGGGCGGTTGCCGTCTGGAGTGAGCATAGGGAGCTCGGCGCGGGGTCGACAGGTAGCTGAATGTAGGGGCAATGCGGCCAGTAGGTGTGTGGGACGTGTAGTTGGTTGCGTTGGTGGGTATGCGCGATTTTCGGAAATTGGCGGGAAAGGGTTCGTGTGCAGGTCGTATAGCTCAGTCGGTAGAGCACAGTGCTAATAACGCTGCGGTCCAGGGTTCGAGCCCCTGTATGACCATTTTGCCGCTTCCCTTTGCGTCTCCGAGCGTCGTTTTGCGCGTCCCGACGGGCCCACGCTGTGCGCAAGGCCAACCCAAGGCTCCGTGTTGCTTCCGCGATTCGGGGCCGCGTTTGTGGCGACACTAGTGACAGTGTTAGGTAGCGGTCGGATCGAACCCCGAGTGGTGCTTCGCGCGGGCGGAGTCGCGTGATGTCCGAGTTTAGAACCCCGCGTGGTGAGATACCATGCTAGGTGGGTGCTGCGAACGACGGACGGCGTCGAACGTAATAGTCGTCGCTCGTAGGCAGCGGCGGAAACGAGAGAGGGAAACTTCATTTGCGGGCGGTTGCCGTCTGGAGTGAGCATAGGGAGCTCGGCGCGGGGTCGACAGGTAGCTGAATGTAGGGGCAATGCGGCCAGTAGGTGTGTGGGACGTGTAGTTGGTTGCGTTGGTGGGTATGCGCGATTTTCGGAAATTGGCGGGAAAGGGTTCGTGTGCAGGTCGTATAGCTCAGTCGGTAGAGCACAGTGCTAATAACGCTGCGGTCCAGGGTTCGAGCCCCTGTATGACCATTTTGCCGCTTCCCTTTGCGTCTCCGAGCGTCGTTTTGCGCGTCCCGACGGGCCCACGCTGTGCGCAAGGCCAACCCAAGGCTCCGTGTTGCTTCCGCGATTCGGGGCCGCGTTTGTGGCGACACTAGTGACAGTGTTAGGTAGCGGTCGGATCGAACCCCGAGTGGCGCTTCGCGCGGGCGGAGTCGCGTGATGTCCGAGTTTAGAACCCCGCGTGGTGAGATACCATGCTAGGTGGGTGCTGCGAACGACGGACGGCGTCGAACGTAATAGTCGTCGCTCGTAGGCAGCGGCGGAAACGAGAGAGGAAACTTCATTTGCGGGCGGTTGCCGTCTGGAGTGAGCATAGGAGCTCGGCGCGGGGTCGACAGGTAGCTGAATGTAGGGGCAATGCGGCCAGTAGGTGTGTGGGACGTGTAGTTGGTTGCGTTGGTGGGTATGCGCGATTTTCGGAAATTGGCGGGAAAGGGTTCGTGTGCAGGTCGTATAGCTCAGTCGGTAGAGCACAGTGCTAATAACGCTGCGGTCCAGGGTTCGAGCCCCTGTATGACCATTTTGCCGCTTCCCTTTGCGTCTCCGAGCGTCGTTTTGCGCGTCCCGACGGGCCCACGCTGTGCGCAAGGCCAACCCAAGGCTCCGTGTTGCTTCCGCAATTCGGGGCCGCGTTTGTGGCGACACTAGTGACAGTGTTAGGTAGCGGTCGGATCGAACCCCGAGTGGTGCTTCGCGCGGGCGGAGTCGCGTGATGTCCGAGTTTAGAACCCCGCGTGGTGAGATACCATGCTAGGTGGGTGCTGCGAACGACGGACGGCGTCGAACGTAATAGTCGTCGCTCGTAGGCAGCGGCGGAAACGAGAGAGGGAAACTTCATTTGCGGGCGGTTGCCGTCTGGAGTGAGCATAGGAGCTCGGCGCGGGGTCGACAGGTAGCTGAATGTAGGGGCAATGCGGCCAGTAGGTGTGTGGGACGTGTAGTTGGTTGCGTTGGTGGGTATGCGCGATTTTCGGAAATTGGCGGGAAAGGGTTCGTGTGCAGGTCGTATAGCTCAGTCGGTAGAGCACAGTGCTAATAACGCTGCGGTCCAGGGTTCGAGCCCCTGTATGACCATTTTGCCGCTTCCCTTTGCGTCTCCGAGCGTCGTTTTGCGCGTCCCGACGGGCCCACGCTGTGCGCAAGGCCAACCCAAGGCTCCGTGTTGCTTCCGCGATTCGGGGCCGCGTTTGTGGCGACACTAGTGACAGTGTTAGGTAGCGGTCGGATCGAACCCCGAGTGGCGCTTCGCGCGGGCGGAGTCGCGTGATGTCCGAGTTTAGAACCCCGCGTGGTGAGATACCATGCTAGGTGGGTGCTGCGAACGACGGACGGCGTCGAACGTAATAGTCGTCGCTCGTAGGCAGCGGCGGAAACGAGAGAGGGAAACTTCATTTGCGGGCGGTTGCCGTCTGGAGTGAGCATAGGAGCTCGGCGCGGGGTCGACAGGTAGCTGAATGTAGGGGCAATGCGGCCAGTAGGTGTGTGGGACGTGTAGTTGGTTGCGTTGGTGGGTATGCGCGATTTTCGGAAATTGGCGGGAAAGGGTTCGTGTGCAGGTCGTATAGCTCAGTCGGTAGAGCACAGTGCTAATAACGCTGCGGTCCAGGGTTCGAGCCCCTGTATGACCATTTTGCCGCTTCCCTTTGCGTCTCCGAGCGTCGTTTTGCGCGTCCCGACGGGCCCACGCTGTGCGCAAGGCCAACCCAAGGCTCCGTGTTGCTTCCGCGATTCGGGGCCGCGTTTGTGGCGACACTAGTGACAGTGTTAGGTAGCGGTCGGATCGAACCCCGAGTGGCGCTTCGCGCGGGCGGAGTCGCGTGAGGCCAATCCAAGGCTTCGTGTTGCTTCCGCGATTCGGGGCCGCGTTTGTGGCGACACTAGTGACAGTGTTAGGTAGCGGTCGGATCGAACCCCGAGTGGCGCTTCGCGCGGGCGGAGTCGCGTGATGTCCGAGTTTAGAACCCCGCGTGGTGAGATACCATGCTAGGTGGGTGCTGCGAACGACGGACGGCGTCGAACGTAATAGTCGTCGCTCGTAGGCAGCGGCGGAAACGAGAGGGAAACTTCATTTGCGGGCGGTTGCCGTCTGGAGTGAGCATAGGGAGCTCGGCGCGGGGTCGACAGGTAGCTGAATGTAGGGGCAATGCGGCCAGTAGGTGTGTGGGACGTGTAGTTGGTTGCGTTGGTGGGTATGCGCGATTTTCGGAAATTGGCGGGAAAGGGTTCGTGTGCAGGTCGTATAGCTCAGTCGGTAGAGCACAGTGCTAATAACGCTGCGGTCCAGGGTTCGAGCCCCTGTATGACCATTTTGCCGCTTCCCTTTGCGTCTCCGAGCGTCGTTTTGCGCGTCCCGACGGGCCCACGCTGTGCGCAAGGCCAACCCAAGGCTCCGTGTTGCTTCCGCGATTCGGGGCCGCGTTTGTGGCGACACTAGTGACAGTGTTAGGTAGCGGTCGGATCGAACCCCGAGTGGCGCTTCGCGCGGGCGGAGTCGCGTGATGTCCGAGTTTAGAACCCCGCGTGGTGAGATACCATGCTAGGTGGGTGCTGCGAACGACGGACGGCGTCGAACGTAATAGTCGTCGCTCGTAGGCAGCGGCGGAAACGAGAGAGGGAAACTTCATTTGCGGGCGGTTGCCGTCTGGAGTGAGCATAGGGAGCTCGGCGCGGGGTCGACAGGTAGCTGAATGTAGGGGCAATGCGGCCAGTAGGTGTGTGGGACGTGTAGTTGGTTGCGTTGGTGGGTATGCGCGATTTTCGGAAATTGGCGGGAAAGGGTTCGTGTGCAGGTCGTATAGCTCAGTCGGTAGAGCACAGTGCTAATAACGCTGCGGTCCAGGGTTCGAGCCCCTGTATGACCATTTTGCCGCTTCCCTTTGCGTCTCCGAGCGTCGTTTTGCGCGTCCCGACGGGCCCACGCTGTGCGCAAGGCCAACCCAAGGCTCCGTGTTGCTTCCGCGATTCGGGGCCGCGTTTGTGGCGACACTAGTGACAGTGTTAGGTAGCGGTCGGATCGAAGTGGCGCTTCGCGCGGGCGGAGTCGCGTGAGGCCAATCCAAGGCTTCGTGTTGCTTCCGCGATTCGGGGCCGCGTTTGTGGCGACACTAGTGACAGTGTTAGGTAGCGGTCGGATCGAACCCCGGCGCTTCGCGCGGGCGGAGTCGCGTGATGTCCGAGTTTAGAACCCCGCGTGGTGAGATACCATGCTAGGTGGGTGCTGCGAACGACGGACGGCGTCGAACGTAATAGTCGTCGCTCGTAGGCAGCGGCGGAAACGAGAGAGGGAAACTTCATTTGCGGGCGGTTGCCGTCTGGAGTGAGCATAGGAGCTCGGCGCGGGGTCGACAGGTAGCTGAATGTAGGGGCAATGCGGCCAGTAGGTGTGTGGGACGTGTAGTTGGTTGCGTTGGTGGGTATGCGCGATTTTCGGAAATTGGCGGGAAAGGGTTCGTGTGCAGGTCGTATAGCTCAGTCGGTAGAGCACAGTGCTAATAACGCTGCGGTCCAGGGTTCGAGCCCCTGTATGACCATTTTGCCGCTTCCCTTTGCGTCTCCGAGCGTCGTTTTGCGCGTCCCGACGGGCCCACGCTGTGCGCAAGGCCAACCCAAGGCTCCGTGTTGCTTCCGCAATTCGGGGCCGCGTTTGTGGCGACACTAGTGACAGTGTTAGGTAGCGGTCGGATCGAACCCCGAGTGGCGCTTCGCGCGGGCGGAGTCGCGTGATGTCCGAGTTTAGAACCCCGCGTGGTGAGATACCATGCTAGGTGGGTGCTGCGAACGACGGACGGCGTCGAACGTAATAGTCGTCGCTCGTAGGCAGCGGCGGAAACGAGAGAGGGAAACTTCATTTGCGGGCGGTTGCCGTCTGGAGTGAGCATACGGAGCTCGGCGCGGGGTCGACAGGTAGCTGAATGTAGGGGCAATGCGGCCAGTAGGTGTGTGGGACGTGTAGTTGGTTGCGTTGGTGGGTATGCGCGATTTTCGGAAATTGGCGGGAAAGGGTTCGTGTGCAGGTCGTATAGCTCAGTCGGTAGAGCACAGTGCTAATAACGCTGCGGTCCAGGGTTCGAGCCCCTGTATGACCATTTTGCCGCTTCCCTTTGCGTCTCCGAGCGTCGTTTTGCGCGTCCCGACGGGCCCACGCTGTGCGCAAGGCCAACCCAAGGCTCCGTGTTGCTTCCGCAATTCGGGGCCGCGTTTGTGGCGACACTAGTGACAGTGTTAGGTAGCGGTCGGATCGAACCCCGAGTGGCGCTTCGCGCGGGCGGAGTCGCGTGATGTCCGAGTTTAGAACCCCGCGTGGTGAGATACCATGCTAGGTGGGTGCTGCGAACGACGGACGGCGTCGAACGTAATAGTCGTCGCTCGTAGGCAGCGGCGGAAACGAGAGGGAAACTTCATTTGCGGGCGGTTGCCGTCTGGAGTGAGCATAGGGAGCTCGGCGCGGGGTCGACAGGTAGCTGAATGTAGGGGCAATGCGGCCAGTAGGTGTGTGGGACGTGTAGTTGGTTGCGTTGGTGGGTATGCGCGATTTTCGGAAATTGGCGGGAAAGGGTTCGTGTGCAGGTCGTATAGCTCAGTCGGTAGAGCACAGTGCTAATAACGCTGCGGTCCAGGGTTCGAGCCCCTGTATGACCATTTTGCCGCTTCCCTTTGCGTCTCCGAGCGTCGTTTTGCGCGTCCCGACGGGCCCACGCTGTGCGCAAGGCCAACCCAAGGCTCCGTGTTGCTTCCGCGATTCGGGGCCGCGTTTGTGGCGACACTAGTGACAGTGTTAGGTAGCGGTCGGATCGAACCCCGAGTGGCGCTTCGCGCGGGCGGAGTCGCGTGAGGCCAATCCAAGGCTTCGTGTTGCTTCCGCGATTCGGGGCCGCGTTTGTGGCGACACTAGTGACAGTGTTAGGTAGCGGTCGGATCGAACCCCGAGTGGCGCTTCGCGCGGGCGGAGTCGCGTGATGTCCGAGTTTAGAACCCCGCGTGGTGAGATACCATGCTAGGTGGGTGCTGCGAACGACGGACGGCGTCGAACGTAATAGTCGTCGCTCGTAGGCAGCGGCGGAAACGAGAGAGGGAAACTTCATTTGCGGGCGGTTGCCGTCTGGAGTGAGCATACGGAGCTCGGCGCGGGGTCGACAGGTAGCTGAATGTAGGGGCAATGCGGCCAGTAGGTGTGTGGGACGTGTAGTTGGTTGCGTTGGTGGGTATGCGCGATTTTCGGAAATTGGCGGGAAAGGGTTCGTGTGCAGGTCGTATAGCTCAGTCGGTAGAGCACAGTGCTAATAACGCTGCGGTCCAGGGTTCGAGCCCCTGTATGACCATTTTGCCGCTTCCCTTTGCGTCTCCGAGCGTCGTTTTGCGCGTCCCGACGGGCCCACGCTGTGCGCAAGGCCAACCCAAGGCTCCGTGTTGCTTCCGCGATTCGGGGCCGCGTTTGTGGCGACACTAGTGACAGTGTTAGGTAGCGGTCGGATCGAACCCCGAGTGGCGCTTCGCGCGGGCGGAGTCGCGTGAGGCCAATCCAAGGCTTCGTGTTGCTTCCGCGATTCGGGGCCGCGTTTGTGGCGACACTAGTGACAGTGTTAGGTAGCGGTCGGATCGAACCCCGAGTGGCGCTTCGCGCGGGCGGAGTCGCGTGATGTCCGAGTTTAGAACCCCGCGTGGTGAGATACCATGCTAGGTGGGTGCTGCGAACGACGGACGGCGTCGAACGTAATAGTCGTCGCTCGTAGGCAGCGGCGGAAACGAGAGGGAAACTCCATTTGCGGGCGGTTGCCGTCTGGAGTGAGCATACGGAGCTCGGCGCGGGGTCGACAGGTAGCTGAATGTAGGGGCAATGCGGCCAGTAGGTGTGTGGGACGTGTAGTTGGTTGCGTTGGTGGGTATGCGCGATTTTCGGAAATTGGCGGGAAAGGGTTCGTGTGCAGGTCGTATAGCTCAGTCGGTAGAGCACAGTGCTAATAACGCTGGATGTGTTGAGTATGAATTTCACCTTATGTAAAGAAAATGTCCTTTCTAGGCGAGTTTCTATCCTAAACTGTTTTCAAGACCCCATATGCCCTTTCGATATCCTTTCGAGTAGCCTCTTGAGCGTGCGCAGATTTGCCCTGATTCTCGTTTAGGGGGCAAAAATTGTCTAAAAAATACGTCCAGGACGGGTAAATCTTAGACTACTACTAGAGACTTGCTGTCTGTCCGTTTGTCGGTCGGTCGGTCCGTCGCCGAGTTTCGATGGACAAGATCCGGCGCTGCCATTGGCTGCCGAGCGCCAGCGACGGCTGCGCCCATTCGCCAAAAGAGTTTCGGCCAATTGCTGCCGAGCGGAGCGAAGGCGGCCCGAGAAAGTGGACCACACCAATTCGTATTTACTGGGGCATTCGCCCCTCAAATTCAAAAGAAGAAGCGCGCGCGGGCGGAAAGGTGCGTTGCATGTATGCATGTTAGACTGAAGTGGAGACGAAGCCACTACGCACAGATAGTCCTAGACTCCTGGGAGGAAGTTAGGGTGAAGTATATGGCCCAGCGCTTGCGCTGGGGGGTCGTGCTAAGGGGCTGCGGCCCACCACCCACTCTGAGTGAGAGCACACTATGGCGCCAGCCTATTGGCCAAATTTACCCGAAGCTTTCGACCTGTTGATGTAGAGCTTCCGCTGAAAAGCGATGTGCAACGGATATCGCACGAAGACTCTCAGTACTGCCCGGGCGCTCAAACCTGGACTTCCCGACGGTGCCATTTATGGTGCAGCAAAACCCACTCCGTACCCATTTTTGGGTATGTTGTAGGCGGATATGTTTGCGGCTTATTACGAAGGGAGCTGGCACGCCAGGCAGTACGCAGATGCAAACACATTCAACAAAAACGACGCACAAGACCTAAGATCCGAGATCAAGACTCCAACCTGCATAATAAAAATGTGGACGTACTTAGACGTAATGTCTAACGCGCTGTGTGATTCTGTTTCGTGTCCACAGGACGCCATGGCGCGACCCAAGCGCAAGCGGACGCGCGAGGACATAGAGAAAGAGTTGCGGGAGAATGAACGCGTTAACGCGACTCCATGCGGACCTGAGGATCGTGCGGACAAGCGGAAGCGCCAACGAAGACGAAGTAGCAGGCGATGTAATCTCAACAAGGCTCTGGAAGCGTTAACGTTGAACGCGGACCACATCACAACTCGGGAGGTCCAAGCACCAGCTGTCGACATAAATGGCGATCAAGAAGGTAAACAGGAGGAAGATGACCCAGCAGAACATCAACGACGTTACGCCGAGTCTGTGGGAGAAATTGCCCCGTGACGGTGGCAACTCCTGCACCAAGTGCGGTAATACCTGAACCAGACGAAGCGGAGAGGATCCGTGCGAAGAAAGCCGAGAACGCGCGGAAACGGAGAGCCAACATGTCTGCATCTCAGAAAGAACGTACTCGGGCACGGAATCGAGAGCTGCAGCGGATTCGACGAGCCAGGAAGAAAGAGGACCAAGTTCAGATCAGACGAGAACATGACAGATTGTATCAAGAGGCTCGGCGTGAAAATCTGACAGAAGTGGCTCGAGCGGAAGTGAGAGAGCGCGATCGTATCTATCAAGAAGGCCGTCATCGGGATCTATCTCATGACGACAGGGAACAAGAGCGGGAAAGAGATCGCGTCTATCGGGAGGCTCGGCGCTATGACGAGACGGAAGAGGAACGTACAAGTCGCCAGGAGGAAGCGCGAGCAAGCCAAGAAGCTCGACGATCGCTCCTGACAGAAGCCGAGCGTGAGGCGGAACGTGAACGTAATCGCATCGATCATGAAGTTCGGCGTATACTTCAAGAAAACCACGAACGGGAGGCAGCTCTGGAACGTGACACATGCGGCGTCGACAGAGGCTGATGCCCAAACGGAGGCACAGCGTGCGGAGCGACGCGAGGCCGAAAACGCGAACAGGCGGGTTAGAAACCGTTGCCCTCGACGCGGTCACGCACTGTGTAACCACGAGAGCTTCTGCAAGTCCAAGGTGTCTGGGAGAAATGTTGAAGATGGTAGGCACAAGCTTCCAGATCAGATACAGTGTGCTTGGTGTGGGGCCTGGAAATGGCCGGGTGAATCTGCTTTCTCATGTTGTCTGAAGGAAAGGTACAGCTACCAGGATTGAAAGCAGCTCCCAATTACCTCCACGGCTTTTATCGAGAGCAGGAGTTCAGAGAACACATCCGTGCGTACAATCAGGTGTTTGCTTTCACTTCCATCGGGGCGTCTAGAAGTGATAGCTCCGCCATTCAACGCGTGAGAGAGGATACATCGGTGCAGGGGCAGCGCGGTGTTTACACGTACAGGATCCAAGGTGCCATGGGTCACTATTTCGGTTCTCTACTCCCGTCGATCGACTACTTTGACACAAGCCAACCAGCACCTGCGAAGTTCGCACAGATTTACATCGTAGATCCGGATATGCATAAACGGGCAGCGCGTCGCGAAGGCATTTTTGCTCACTTGGACCAGGAAAAACTGGGAACCCTTGAGCACATGATGGCAACAGTTAATCCTTTCGGGCAGCAGTTCTTGAATTTTGGAGAACTCCTTCGGAAAGAGGTAGCGGACGGGAAAGAGATCGTGGATCTCCAGTTTAACCTGTACGCCGATCGCAGGCGACCTGGCACAACAAATTTACCAACCGTGTCTGAGGTTGGGGCGACACTGGTGGAGGACGGAAACCTCGACAAACACAGAGACCTTATCATCTACACGAAGCAGCGGCGTCTCCTCCGTTTGTTCGAGACGAACCCGATGTACGATCCACTCCAGTACCCATTGCTTTTTCCAAGCGGAGAGTTAGGATGGTCTTTCATCGATACCTATGCAAACGGCCAGACACGCCGGGAGGAGCCCAAGATGTCTCTTTGAGAGTTCACGGCTTTTCGTTTGTTCCCTAAGCCGGGTGATGGATCAGTGCTACATCTCGGTGGTCGTTTTTTCAGCAATGGTGTGTGGATCAACGAGCTAAAGTGGAGCAGGATAGTTTAAGGTGGGTTGCGAATAACCAGAAAGAGATCCGCGCGGACCTGTACAGAGGTGTGGAAGACGCCTACATCAACGAGAGTGAGGTTGAGATGCGTGATGAGGAGAGCCACGCGGGTTCTGGGGGCCGTCAGCAAAAACATTTCCTGAACCAGTACGGCTTGCGGCGGATTCTACCAGCGACCTATACTGGTAGCCCCCGATACATGTACAATCGCTACAAGGACTCTATGACAATTGTGGCCGAGTGCGGAAAGCCAGATATTTTCATGACGATGACTTGCAACCCAGAGTGGAGTGAAATTACAAGTGAGCTGTCGGGAGGACAGACCGCACAGGACCGTCCCGATATCATTGCGCGTGTCTGGAACCAGAAGTTGCGGGAATTACTTGCAGATTTGGACGCCGGTGTGTTGGGCCGTGTTCGTGCTCGGATTTACGTTGTGGAGTTTCAGAAGCGAGGTCTGCCGCATGCACACATATTGATTATTCTGGATGATCAGGATAAGCCGCGGGGCCGAGAAGTGATTGATGCGATGGTGTCCGCCGAAATACCCGACTAGGCGACCAACCCTGATCTTTACAAGACCGTGATGACGTGTATGATGCATGGTCCGTGTGGCGCCGCGAATCCCAATTGTGCTTGCATGAAAGACGGGAAGTGCTCCAAAGGTTTTCCGAAAAAGTTGAATACGGCGACTCAGGCGGATGTGAATGGATACCCAGAGTATAAACGCCGCGAGCGGAGTGCGGGAGTTCTAAAGTTCAAAGGGCGGAAGTATGATAATGCCACCGCAAACAAGTGGGTGGTCCCCTATAACCCGTACTTCTCTCAGAAGTACGATTGCCACATCAACGTAGAGGTTTGTACTGGAATCACCGCGGTCAAGTATATTTACAAGTACGTGTACAAGGGATCAGATAGGACCGTCATGACAATCGCCGTCGTCGATTCGGGCAATGGTCGTCCGTCTGAGCAACGCCTGAGCGAGGAGCCAAACGAAATCCTGCGATATTTAGATGCTCGGTAAATTTCCCTGTGGAGGCGTGCATCCGGCTTCTGAATTACGCGGTTCAAGGGAAAACTCACTCTGTCGTGCAACTTACCGTGCATTTGAGAGAGAGAGCATATGATTCATTTCGACGTAAGGGAAGATCCCACCGCGATTCTGGAAAGAAGCGCGCACACGCACCTCACGAGGTTTTTGAATTATGTCAGAGCGACGCCCCAGAGAACCAGATCGCGAAGACGATGCTGTACAAAGACATCCCCAAGGAGTTCGTTTGGAACGAGAAGCAGTGGGTTCGGCGTAAGCAGTATAGAGCGGCACTCGGAAGATTAGTTCATGTGTCCCCGGGATGGCGAGAAGTTTTTCCTCCGAATACTGCTCTGCAATCGAAGAGGACCTACATCGTTCGAGGATATACGGACAGTTAACGGCGTCGTATGTCCCACGTTTAGGGATGCAGCGTTACAATTGGGATATCTTGACAACGACCAAGAGTGGGTTGCATGCATGACAGAGGCTGCAAGTTTTCAGATGCCATACCAACTTCGACAGCTCTTCAGTACACTGTTAGTGTACTCGATGCCAAGTGACGTCCGTGGGTTGTGGGACCAATTCTATGAGGAATTGAATCGGGACATAGCGCATAAGCACCGGGATCTCCCCGAGTCTACACGAGAGACTGTGGTGATGTTTGAGACGCTAAAAAGCGTGAACGATTTGCTAAAGGTGAGTGGGTATGCTGTGACCGGTTTTGACCTTCCGCAGTTGAGTGATTTCCCGAGTTTGGTTCGAGAGTCTCTTCTCGACAACAATCTCATACGCCGCGAGAAAAGCTACAGCACAAGGACATTGGAGGCTATTGTTCGCGACGAGGCCAAACTCAACGAAGGGCAGAAAGCCGTATTCGACCAGATCATACAAGCCGTCGAAGCCGAGTCAGGGCATGAGGTATCGACGGCCAGCGCTTCGCGTAACGACGGGGGCAGGTCATCCACGCGGGAAATTTCACAAAAGCTTTTCTTTGTTGATGGGCCTGGTGGAACGAGAAAGTCTACGCTACTTCGACACATTTTGGCCAGGGTGCGTCTGGATGGGAAGATTGAACTTGCTGTTGCATCCAGTGGAATTGCATCTCTGCTTCTCATGGGCGGGCGTACGGCGCATTCTACTTTCAAAATTCCGCTGAAACTGGACAAGGATTCTACGTGTTCGATTTTCAAACAGCCGCACCTGCGCAAGCTTATCCAGCAGACCAGTTTGGTCATTTGGGATGAAGCTCCGATGACGCATCGCCACGCGTTTGAGGCTGTCGACCGAACGCTACGGGACATTATGGATAACCCCAGGAGCCTTTCGGCGGAAAGGTTTTTGTGCTCTCAGGAGATTTCCGCCAGATCCTTCCTGTCGTGAAGAGAGGCACGCCTGCAGAAACGATCAACGCGTGTATAAAGGAATCGCCTCTGTGGAGACACTTTTGCAGGTTCGGTTAACACAGAATATGCGCATTGGGAGCGAGGGGACAGGACAAAGCGACGAGGATATCTTCTCTTTCTCTGAATTTTCGCTTGCCGTTGGGGAGGGTCGGCACGAAAAACGTGCTGACCTCGGCAATGACTACATCAAGATTCCAGCTGATATGCTGATCCCGAATCCTCCTGTAGAAGACAACGAGGACGAGGAAATAGCTCCAGGGGCAATACCAAGGGTATGACCCGCATCATTGACGCAATGTATGCCGACGTTGCGAATCCGGAGGTTGCGACGGATGGATATTTTGCCAGTCGGACCATTTTTACGACTACGAATGAGACGGTACGGAGAATCAACGAGGCAGTCGCAGCTCGACTTCCGGAGACAGCGCGGGAGTATTTGTCGGTGGACTCGGTGGAGGATGATGACGGAACGTTTTTCGAGCAGGAGTTCCTCCACTCGGTGAACATGAACGGGATTCCACCTCACAGACTGTTGCTTAAGAAGGGCATCCCCACCATGATGATGAGAAATCTGAACCCGGATCTTGGACTGTGCAACGGGACACGTCTGCGAATCGTCGACTTGAAGGACCACGTCATTAGAGCAGCAATTATGACTGGAGAACGAACAGGCCAAGAAGTACTCATCCCGAGAATTATGTTCGTGAGCGACGACGACAGCTCCGATTTCCCCTTCCGGCTACGACGAAAGCAGTTCCCCGTGCAACCAGCATTCGCCATGACGATTAACAAGGCCCAAGGTCAGACGGTGTTAAACTTGGGGCTGTACTTGGCTTCCCGCGCTTTTCCCATGGCCAGTTGTATGTGGCGTTGTCTCGCGTGACCTCTCGAAGCAAGTTCAAGGCGTTGATTGAGTATCCAGAGTTCGTAGACCCGGACGGAGGAGTGTACACGAGAAACATCGTGTACACGCAGATTTTTGATTAGGACTCGAGGTGCATTGCTTGGCTAGATGTAGTAGCTTGCCACTACGAACTAGAACCTAGCTTTATGTTGGACAAATGGCACTTGGCAATTTTCATGTGTTTATAAAACATTTTAAACGCCTGTACGTTTTAGATTAAACTACTTAGTAATTCGTGTGGAAAGCTACATCATCCCGCCGGAGCGTAGCGGAGGCGGACGGTCCACACAGCTGCATCCAATCATAACCCACCGCCGCGTAGCGGCGGCGCTCGGCTAGTCCCATCAGCAAGAAAATAGATGAAACCATAACGTCTGCCGTTATGTCGTTGGTAAATTGAGGAAAGTTGTCGTCAATGTACTTAACTAGTAAAGGAGAATCATCGAGGATATTTAAATCGTAGTTGCTGCCTGGCATACCGATGAAAGCTTGCCAAATATGCAAATCGGCACTAGCAACGGCCTCTAAATCCACTATTGGATGTTTGTCAGTACATTCGAAGGCACAACACCATGTACTCAGACATTCCTTGTGCAATCTTTTATCCAAGTGAAATATTTATCGCATTCTCCGACCACACTCACAATGTAAAGAAATAGAGATCTAGACACATGAAATCTTCATCGATATTGGTCACCAGTATACGTAGTTTTCTCGCTGATATATTTCTTGTAAAATCTCTGGTACACTGCTAGATAATCACGCTTCAAGTTGAGACAGAGAACCTCCATGTTTTGTTTTTTGAAGTCGTCTCTTTTGAGTGTAGCCCGTAGCTTGAACAACAGCAGATATAACGCTCGCGGTGAGTGCGGTAGTGCTCATCGCGAAAACGCAGAATGCACAGATTTAGATAGAGAGCAGGCGACAATTTTAGTGCAACAATGGACTGGTGGGGATAACACACTATTGCAAAATGTAATGGCTGCTCTTTTACAAATTTGACATTCCCTACGCACTATCACTTTTGCATTACACACTTCCGGTGGGGATGCGGGCTCCCATGAGCGGTTTTTGGTCGAAGAATGAGTCGATTGAAGATGTTGCTGACTTGACGAGACTTCGTTTGCGCTCCTTCTGGCGCTCCAGGCGATGGTGCTTGCTTGCACAGGAGTGCGGAAGAGTATATGTCTTTGAAATTGTTGATTGGTTTAGAGTTTTTCGTCGACAATGTAGACGCAGTTGACAGCGTGTTGAAGTGTGAAAAATTGAATACTGCCATCGAGGAAATCACACCAGCTGCACAACTTGTTTGGACTTTGGTTGTGGGGTGTCGAGACCATCCGGTATCGTGGTAATACTACGTGACGCTGTTATTTTCTACTGTACAGCGCCCTTCCGTACTCGTCGAGAATTAACTGGATTTGAGAGTATCGCTGGTGAAAGGACCTACCACACCATTAGACCTCGGCGATTCGTTTTCCGGCTGTTAGAACATATGGAACCTGTCGTGTAGCTGAAAACGAAGTCATCAAGAGCTGTAACGCAAGAACCGGATAAGGCCCAATCAAGCGTGGTGGCGATTTGCGCTAGTCAGTTGTGCCGATGTGATGCAGCTCTAGATTGAAGGTGTCGCGCTGCCTTCTCACTATTCGTTCAAAAATATACCAACATTTCAACTCACTAAAAAGCAACCGTTACGGTCATAGGAAGTTTAATGATGTCTGCAAGACCGCTGTAGCGAACGAGTCGTAGATAGCCACGGACGGTAGAGTACACCAAGGCAAGCTTGATCTCTTGGTCTCTGCATGTCGCTGAGCGCCCAAGACAATCTACTGTACAGTAACAGCTAGCACTTCTCGGCGATATTTCAGTATCCTTGGTATGAAAGACTCGCACTTTATTTTTAATATTTGGTCGTACTCTGGTTTCTCCATTCGAAAATGGTCTCGAAATAGGAACGGGTTTGTGCTGTCGTGAACCTTCTCGACGAAGCGCTTGCCGAAGCAGGCATGGTACGGGTGAAATCAGGCCTTGTTGGCTTGGTTGTATATGTAGCATGAGCGCCAGTGCATGTAGTAGCCATAAGTCGTCATTGTCATCGCTATCCATAATGTTCAATCGGCACAGGTCAGACACCTTGCTTTTGTAGTAATGATCAGTGGCAATAAAGCCATGTCCCTACTGCATTTCACCCTGACACAGAGCGCTTTTTCTTCTTCTTGTACTTTGCTTTCATTTTCGGTTTTTACAAAAACCTGTACGCGCTAGCGAGAAAACGGATTTTTGCCAAATCGGTCACGGCCAGTGAAGCACGGAGTCATTTGAGCTCTTGGACAGCGTGCAACACCACTGCGCAGCCATGGCGCTGATGACCACTGACAGCGAGATGATGCTGCTGGCCAGGCTGCCGGACGACGACCGCGTGCTGATTCTGCAGACGCCGCGCCTGCGCACCGTCGCGGACCTGGAGGACTTCATCGTGGACGAGTACGCGCGCGTGTACCCGCACATGCCGCAGCTCAGCCGCGACCTGCGCATCCAAAATGCGTGTCTCCCGAGCTGGTGGTGGACCCCGCGCGCCCAAACAGATGCCGCTCTGCTTCGCGGACATAACCAAGAATGTGCAGGTGGGCAAGGTGTTCAAGGACATGGAGCAGATCTACATCGTGTTCAACCAGAACGGCAAGACGCAGCCGAAGCAGCTACAACGGAAACAGCCAAGTGTCAAGAAAATTGCTGCGGCCCCGCATACTGCGTCACCGAAAAACGGCGTTGAGACGCAGAAGACTGGCGCCAAGGAAAAGAAGAAGAGTGCCACAAAGGATAACCACGAGGGCAAGGAGACGGTGGCTAAGGCCAACCACGCCAGCAAGAAGGAGAACAAGAAAGATGTCACTAAGGACAGCAA
Source organism: Phytophthora macrochlamydospora (assembly GCA_011947325.1). Lineage (NCBI taxonomy): Eukaryota > Oomycota > Peronosporomycetes > Peronosporales > Peronosporaceae > Phytophthora > Phytophthora macrochlamydospora. Next base: position 293,002 of record JAAVTH010000077.1, on the reverse strand, counting down.
GAAGAAAGAGACGGCTCCAAAGCGTACCCAGGAGGGCAAGAAGAAGGATGTTTCGAAGCCCAACCACGAGATCAGCAAGAAGGACGCTAAGGACAAGCAAGACAAGAAAAAGAAGGATGCTGGCAGCGTTGCGAACGACAAAAATGATGGCAAGAAGAAGGAGTCTGCGAAGGACAGTCACGACCACAAGAAGAAAACCGCAGCGAAGAAGAACAGCAGCAACAACAACGACAGAAAGGATGCAGCGAAGGGAACCCACGAGAGCGGAAAGAAAACAACTGCGAAAGAGAAAAGAAAGCTTCTGCGAAGGAGGGTCAAGAGGCCAAGAAAAAGACTGCTGCCAAGGACCCCACCAAGAAGGCCGTCACAGAAGGAAAAGATGACGCCAAGGTTGAGACTGCGAGTAAAAATCACGACAGCAAAAAGAGCAATTGCCTTCCGATCTAGAGGCTGATGAGACCGTCACTGCCCCGAAGAAGGCTCCGAAGAAGAGTGGAAATGCTCTCCTGAAGCAAATGAACGAGCTGCGAGCTGCGAAGCATGCTGAATCGGGCGCGTCTCTAGTTGCACAGATGCTTGCTACTGTGGATACCACAACATCTGGGCAAACGGTTGGCAAGACTCGTAAGGCTAGCGAGGAGCATGATGATGCAGACAGAGAACAACCTCCCGCCAAAAAGGTGAAACCAGAAACTAAGGAACCTTCAAATTCTAGCCAGGAGAGTACAACCAAGGCCACCACTACTCGGAAGAAGAAAAAATGGATGCGGCGGGAGAAACACCAGCAGCGAAGCGCGCGAAAACGGAAGTTGCTGCCAAGGACGAGTCGACGAAAAAGGGCGAAACCACGACATCTACCACTGATAAAGAAGATAGTTTGGTGACTGCGAAGGTGACCTCTGCCGATGTAGAAACCAGCTCCAACTCGAGCTCTACTACCAGCTCTACGAGCTCGTCATTGACCGAAAGTATTGGCGAGCAAGCCAAACGTCAAGCTCGCAAGTCGAAGCTAAAGGCCAACCGGTTAAATATGTCGGCTGATCCAGCAGGATCCAGCACGGATGGTGGATTCCAGCAGATTCTCAAGGACAGTAGGACACGCATCGACGCCGAGATCGAAGCGGAAGCTGAGCGTGTCGCCGAAATGGCTGTGAAGCAGGAAAAAGAGTTCAAGAAGTCTTCTGAGGACACAGCTAGCGAGTCTTCAGGCTCAGACACTGAAGACCAAACAACCCCAGTCGTCGCATCAAGGAAAAGACCCTGCACCCGCAAACGACGACAGCAGCTCGTCTTCTGACGAGGAGGAGCTAGACTACTCCCAGAGTCTTCTTGCCGACTTGACCAGGAATGGTAAATCTGAAATCTTTTAAAGCAGTTTCTGTAAGTAGACTAACCACGAGTTATGGCCAGATACCGATGACGAAAGTGCCAAACCATCACAGAAGCACAAGAGCGACGACGTCGTCGTCGTCGAAACATCGCAAGGCTCGGACATGCCATCATCGGAACTCACGCAAAAGTGTACGTGTTGAACGATACCAAAATAATGTTCATTCCACCAGCCATCTCACGATATCTCCTGCTCATGAACTTCAGCGCAACAAGAGCTGACGAGCGTGATGCTCTCAACGATGTCACGGAATCCTTTCTCACTCGACAGCATGCCGGTGGCGAAGCTGAAAAAGTCGTCCAAGAATCCGTTCTCATCCAAGAACCCGTCTGCCTCCCCAAAGAAGACGAAGGCTAAGACGAGCACTGGCAGACCTCGTGGCCGCCCTCACAAAGTCAAGGAATAGAGGTTTTGTGGGAATACCAACGTCAAACCCGAATGGCTGCTTAACTGTTCATTATGCCACCCACTCATCTAAATCAAAGGCCAACAACGACTTAGCTGAGCCAAAGTACAAGTTGACATCACAGCTCACGACAACCACATCAAACATCTAGGGAAGAATGCCGTTCGTCATCCGCTGAAAAACATCATACTGCCGAGTGCGGTAGCTGTTGTGACTGCGACGGACAAGGCTGATCACGTATTTGATAACCTGGCTTTGATCGAAGTCCAGCCGGAAGAGCTGCTTTGTGGTGCTCAGGATATCTCGTGGGTTTTGAGACAGAAAGCATGGGCACGACGACTCCTGTGCCATTATCGCAATCATCATGAGGATAGTATCGGCGTGTTGCTGCAGAAAACAAAAGAAAGCGTAAGTACTAGTTTAGTCATCACTCCACACTGAAACATCCACCAGTACCTGAAGCGCCAGGAATCCCTGAATGAGGAAGATCACGTAGGCTTTGAAGTAGTCAGACTGCGTCCCGCCCATGGCATCCACCATTTCCCCAGTCAGCTTAAATGGAGCTGTTTCCAGACTGAATCGGCCCCCAGGGGCGATGCCGAGGATAAAACCGAAGTCGATATGGATTACATGCCCATCGCTGTCGATCATTACGTTGCCATTATGTCGGTCCTTGATTTGCAGGAAGTAGCAAGCCAGCGAATACGCAGCCATGCTGCGCACGAAGTTTGTCATGGCTGTTTTGTATGCAGCAGAGTCTGCTTGACCGTACGTTTTCACAAAGTGATCCGCGAGATTCGTATAGCTACCTCTCTTCTTCAGCGCATCCAGAGACACCGCGTTCTTAATGTACTCAATCATGCCGGTGGATGCTGAAGTTGCAATAATCTCGTAAGGCAGAAGCCGCAGAGGTAAATCTGCACTTTGAAAAATATCTTGCAGTTGGCGAATAATTTGCTGGCATAAAACTTCTTGGCGCAGATCATCGTTAGACTTCACAATGAACGCCACACAGTCCCATTCTTTTGCCGAGACGTAGGACGACATTTCCCGCAAGCGCTCTTTCTTCTCTTCAAAACTTTCGCCAAAAGCCGACTCCACCGCAACATGAAGTCGCTTCCGTTTATCGACGACGTATTCGTACACGATACCCAACTGCTCCCTCAGGACTTGGAGGTCCTCGTTAAGCTGAGCAGCATCTGCAGCGTCTTCTTTTGGAATCACGTGCTTCTGTATCGCCTTCTCCACAGAATTCATCGCTGCAAGAGCTACCTCGGGTTCGAATTTTAAGATGAAAGAGGACGCGCCATGCATATTGGAACTCACAGAGCGTCGTTCGTCGGCTGATCCCGTGAGGCATTCCTGTAATGGTTTAGACGTCCGTGTGAAGTTAGGAGGGTTATCGGCACTGGTACCCGTCGCCAAGTTGGCATCAACAGCATCAGCCAGATCCGCGATGTCCACCTTCTTCTCCTGAGGCTTGAGCATGATTCGCGAGGAGGTGCGGATCAAAGATTCGTCGCTCTCAATGGACTCCGGGACAGCTTCATCAATCGACTGGGGCGAATGAGTTTGTTCTAAGGTCGGCGGAGCGTCATACTGCACTGTGTGGCGCCGCTCAATAGGATGAAACATCGTGCTCGACTCACTCTGTAACCTATAGGATGTCTCGTCGTTTGCTGCAAACCCACTGAAGGCATTGGACGAAAGCGAGATTTTCTCCAAAGCGCCGCACCTTAGCAGCTCGCTTCCAAGCCAAAGAGCGTGAGCTTTATCAGAGACAATCTCGTTTTTGGTCATCCATTCCACGATTTGTTTACCCGTAAAGGTGCCGTGTCCAGAGGGATTCGACTCCAGCATACTGATCTCCATGTTCTGCGCCATGGCAATCAACTGGTCGTCGGTGAAGTTTTCAATCTCATTCGGCAACGATGAAATATTGTCTTGGGACCTGTCAAGCTCACTAAACCCAGAGCCCTCGCTGATTGAGCGTTTGCGTCGTATTTTGATAGTATCTGCGCAGGAAGCAATGATCGAGTCGAGCGACTTCGTCGTAGAGTTCATTAACGAACCTGACCGACCACGGTGGCTTCGCTTCTTTTACCCTTGACAGCTCGAGCCAAGGCGACAAGCGAAGGTGGAGGGTCAGAGGAAATACGATCCCTTTGCTCCTCAGAATCACTGTCTATTTCCTCGCTGTCACCCGATACCTCCGTACCCCTTGAGTTGTTGTTGAGTGCTCCATGGTCATCAGTTGAATCATGATCCTGACCATCTTCGTCACCGGAAAAGGTATCCATTGCAATCACCTGGGCAAGGTCACTACTTGTGGCCAGTTCAATGGCATTTTTGGTATTCTCGTCAGCCTCTGCTGAGACCAACACCTCAAGACCATTGACATCAATAATCTCCGACGAATCGCTTTCCTTATCGCCTCGGTTGCTAAACGTAAGCGAGCGCCCACGGTGTAACCACGGGCGTTTTTCACTGTTCATGGTCAGCCTCGCGACCTCGAAGAAAACCAGAGTTGGAGCACGTGCTCGTGTCGTGAAAACCGTTCCCTCGTCTTTTGCAATCGAGAGAAAACGCTGCAACGGATCGTCACACGATCCTAGTGGGCAATACGCACCCATGGGCAGGTCAAGCTTCTCCAGCTCCAGCTTGAGTGCTTTTTTCGTTCGTGCGGAGATTTGAACCTTAATCTTTCCGTCAACGCACACAGTTCCTCAACGAACTGAATTTGCGTCGTGAATATTCGCCGCTCTTCGCCGTCGTCGAGATGAGAATCGTCAGGAAGAGCATTGCTAGGAAGAAGAAAATCGAGAGGAATTGAGCATCCACTGATAGCGTCACAAACAGCCCCAAGTGGAATTGTAGCCTTGGTGTCCGAGTGAATGAGGATCAGCAAACGGTCGAACAAGGTCTTAATGATAGCCTCTTGCTCCATCGAGGCAGGTAAGTCTTTGTCTGTTTCAAACGACCAATCACCGTGCGATATCTGCATCTCCACGTTGATCATCAAGAGCTTGCACATACTCATTTTTCGGTAGAGATAGTCAGGCACATACAACTCGGATTGTCCAAATCCCCAGCCACAGCTATCATCGATTGCTGCGCGTGTCAACCAGTAGACAGCAGTCGCTAAACGAATGTGGAGCTGCGTTGCGTAGCAAACGACGCGAAATAAAAGTGCCGCCTTGATGTTGTTGTTCGTCCAGTCCACCGTAAGCCACATGTGGAATATTTGCGGCAAGAAAAACTCGAAATCCGATAAGTTAGTTGCCGACAGTTCCAGCAACTTGTTGACAGCGTGTGCATACGCTTCATCGCTTTCATGACGATGCAAATGCAGCACTTGAATCACGTCAGAAATACCAAACGCTTCGTCACCAAACATTGTCAACAGCGCATCCACTTTTTCTTCGTCCGCCTTCGACAGAGTAGGCTTCTTGACACCTTCCAGTGCTCCCTGCGCGATACTGAGGCGTTGAAGTAACATTCCTAGCCAAAACACAAATCGCTGCACGCGATAGCAGCCCATGCAGAGTCGCACGGGATGGTTCATGTGAAAATGCTGCAGCATTGTGAACCGCGAGCTGTGGTCGGAGCACACGGAGCCGCCGCAGTTCCGACAGTGATGCTGCCTCTTCCCCGTGCTGTCGAACCGCACGTGGCAAGTAGGATGGCAGCACGTCATCTCGTTCTTAAACTTGGGCGGACTGCATTTTTCTCTGCGAACGCGAGGCCTCCAGGGGTGAGATCCATGATGTCCACGCAGACTGAGGAGTGTGCACTCCACTTCTCGACCGCGGCTTCGGTCCCCTTCAGAGCTGTCTCAATGTACTCGATCCATTGCCGCTTGTCCTCCTCTGAGTCTGCATCCACGTTGAACACCACGCCGGACGTGAACGACAGCTTGAACGAGTGGCGGTACGTGTGCCAGAGGCCTTTGCCGTCCCAGGCCTCCACTTTCTGCACCTCGGCGCTGAACTGCGCCGCCACGATGGCAGACGCGGCGTCTCTGGACGCGAAGCGCATGAAGTTGACGCCCACACAGCGGCAGTAGAAGCGCTTCATGCGGTGGTAGGTCACGCCCTCGTCGCGCATGGACAGGTAGCCCTTGACGCCCAGCCCGTCGCGCTCGACACCCAGTGGACCCAGCTCCATAGCGCTCAGCGCGGCCGCGGCGCTCTCGGACAGCGGCGGACTCGACGCGGAGCTGAAGCGCTCGGCGTCAGCGTCGGATACTCCGCGCGTGGACGGCGGGGCCGACGTGGCCGCAGCGGGCGACGCAGGGGCGTCGGAGCCCGCGTCCGAGCCTCCCACGGGCGTCTGCGGCTGCTCGGCCTCCTCGGTCATGCTGCCATGCACGGACTTGAGGTGTCGGAATGTGTTTGCTCGCTGGCTGCACGTCAAGGCGACGTCGTCGTCTGGCTCAGTCCGATTCCACGATTCTGTAGTTATATGTCATATGATAGGACCTATGATTGGAATACCCGACCAGATGCGTCTGAGAAACACTAGCGAGAGGATTCAAGGCGGGAGTGGCATTGTGCGTTCCGCCCGCAGCATCGATGACGACGGCTTCCGAGGCCAAGAAGAAGGGCGCGCGCCGCCGCATGAAGCAGATGCAGGGGCTGCTGCTGCTCTCGCGGCTGGATGAGGCGGCGCGGCGCCACGCGTCGTCGGGCAGGGCCAAGCCGCAGCGCGTCACGGTCGTGCTGCAGCCGCAGCTACTGGAGCTGAGCTACTCGGCGCTGGTGGGGAGCAGCCATTTCTATAGGGGACTGTGGTGGAACGGACCTGTACTAACATTTGATATTGGTGGACGGGAACCTGCAGGCCGACCAGGACATGCTGCATCCGCTCGGACGCATCGATCTGCGCGAGGCCAAGCTGGAGCAGGTACCGGACGGCTTCGTCATCTACGAGGCAGGTCGAGGGGCCCGTAAGGTCAGTGCAGGGCAGGAAGAAACAGGGGAGAGTACAGTGAGGATGCTGACAGAGAGACCTGCTGTACAGAAGTTCAAGCTCCAGGACAAGGACAAGGCCACGACCGACGCCTGGTTCTTCGCCGTCTACACGGCCATCACGGAGTACGAGCGACTCCCCATCAGCGCCAGCGAAGACGTCGGCCACAAGTTCTCGGCGGTGCTCACGTCCAGTCTGCGGGACGAACACACGGACGTGGTGGTGCGTGTCCTTCCGCCCCCTTGTGACACATAGAGACAGATGGAGTAACAGGTGGCGCTATGTGTCCGTTCAAACAGGAGTTCGAACTGTCGTGTCAGTTGGTGCTGCCTGCGCGTCCGATCGACAAGCCCAGCATCAAGTGGAAGACCTGGAAGACGTTCGCCGAGCTGCAGTCCTTCGACGAGTACGAAAAACCATTTCCTTTGTTGAGTGGGCCGGTGAGAAGTGATACTAACTCGATAGTATTTGTAGTGAGCTGCGCGTATCGTTCGGCAGTCACTTGACACAGATCGGCTTCCCGCGAGACCGAAAGCGCGACTCATTTTTCGGCGGAATGCGAAAAAATCGTTGCAGGATCTCAAGGAACAGCAACTTGCGCTTTACGTCGAGCAGGTTTGTTGTTGTTGTCAGGAGTGATCCAGCCATTTGCCATTGTGCTCATGTGACTACTGCTAATGTTGGTGCAAAGGTTTTCCAGATGCCAGAAATCTCGGTTGAGCCTGTGCTGGTGGAGAAAGTGAAGCGATTCCTTGGCTTTGATTCGTTCTTTGAGATTACGGTACATAATTGCTTTTCAACGTCCAAAAATCTTGGATGTTACTGACAAGCGCCGTATTTGGATGTTATAGGCACTCCCTGTTGATGAATCTGATGGTGCTGTAGAGGAGGTGCCGGTTTGCGAGGAAACACCGGTTAACGATGAACCGGTGCTAACTGTAGAGGCATCGAAATTTGACGAGGCGCCAGAAGCTTCCAGCGCATCGGAGCCCCCGTATTCCAGCGGTGGATCTGAACCTCCCCACTCTAGTGGCGGGTCAGAACCCCTCATTCTGGAGGTATATTGGAGCCTCCTCATTTCAGTGAAGCGCAGGAGATGATGACCCAGCCCACAAGTGATCCGGTGAACTATCAACCACAAGTGCCTGCAAGCCAATACGCCAGTACTGTGCCTACGAGTTCGCCCCTGCTTTATTAAGAAGAACGAGCTCAGCTACGCTGGAAGACAGTGGAGAAGAGTTCGTTGAAGTCGTTCCGGTGACTGATCCGAAGGTTGCCAAAAAGCTCCACAAACAGATTATCCAGACAGTTCGTGAGCTGGTGTCTTATGACGAGGAGCGCGTCCAAGATTTCCAGGACCAGACCAAGGACTTTGGTCGAGAGAAGACGTCCGCAATGGAGTACTGCGCCTTCCTTCTCGGTGCAGTAGGTGCTCAGGAGTGTTGTAAGTTAATCCCGGAGATGGCGAAGCTTCTTCCGGATAACGTAAAAGGGACGAGTTGCTGCAGGCTAGAGCAGCTATCTGGAGACGCACTCACAGAAGGAACCGTAGACGCTCGAAGCAGTTCTCGGAGAGCGTCGTGTTGCAACAGCAAAAGGAGGAGCAGCACCAAGTGGAGAGTGTGCACAGCAGAATGCGTCCTAAATCGGACAGTCTAGGCGCCCTGAACTATAGCTCGGAGCCAGTGCAACTCCCGCAAATACCGGTACGGAACTCGATGGTTGAACGGCCGACGCCGGCAATCGATGCCGATATCCACAACCACACTAGCAACAATGGCGTAGTTTCTGCCCCTGTTCGTCGTGGTGGGCTCGCTGACCCACGGCGTCATCTCAATCGGCGCGCTTCATTCAACTCGATGTTTGGTGAAGCAGTGCCGCCTGATCCGATCAAAGAAGAGGAAAACCCGGCGGAGAAGGATTCGGACGACGATAGTGACAGTGATGATAGTCTCCTGGACCACCCTCGTGTAACCAACAAAGAGCTGACGCCGACAGAAAGAAAGCAATCCTTAAACGGAGCCGCTCGGACGAGACCGTCAGATCTTCGACGCCAGAACTCGTCGTTTATGGATGAGGACGATGAGGACGATAGCACCGAAGACGACGAGGTGAATCGACGAGCCAGGCGCTCTCGTCGAAGCCGACACCGCCACCAAAGTGGGAGCAGCAATAAAAGCCTGGACAAGCAACGTACTGTGAAAGAGCGACCGTCGTCTCGTGGTGGCCTCACCCGGTCAGGATCCTCTCAGCTCAGCTCCTCTTTTATTGAGAGTGACGAAGAGCCTAGTGGCGCCGAGGGCGAAGACAGCCACACGCGATTCCGTAGGAGCCAGCGCCGCGCCAGTCGCAAATTTGACGAGGAAGCAAAGTCCGGACCCGCCCTCGAAGAGGAGAACCCAGTGTTGGCGCGCCTCAAGAAGCAGGGAGCCGTAAATTTTATGATGCAGATCCACTGACGGGGAAATTGTGCATATTTCTGTAGGTAAATTCATTGCGTTGCCGAAACCGAGAAATAACTAAATCGCTTTTGACTGTTTGCCTTGTGTTGGAAACGTTTGGGTATGTTCACTTCCAACTTGGGAGAATTGTATAATCCATCCAATTTTAGCAGATGCAACACTTGATGTCATCGTCCTGGCCTTATTGTCTATTTCTCTGCGCCGAGAATGGCGGCAGTCTCAAGCCAGGAACTGCAAGATGCATGGGAGAAAGTCAAGGCCATGACAATTCTTCCGGAGGTTGGTTCATATATTTTTTCGCATGTAAACTCAGCAGATCAGTCATTTTTCGGTTTTGCAGCCTCCAGAACCGAAGCTTCCTACGTTCGGGCCAAAGATGCCCATGAGAAGCAAGCTGCACGCTATCCAGACCGTCATTACAGCGTTAGAGTGAGTGTCTATTGTGAAGGTGTCGATAGACTTTACGGCTGAAATGATTTATTTACTTGACAGATACAACTACACCGGAACACTGTACTTTGATGTGAACAAGAACCGCAGCTTCAAAAGCATCGCCAACACTGCAAAGGATATTCTCCGGGATGGACTTCCCATCCAGTGCCTTGAAGCGGTTTTCTTGGGGGCCTATCTGACAGCCGGGCTTCCGAACCTCGATCGATTTCCGATCAGCTTCAAGACTTGCGCAGGAACATCAACACATCGGCACATCGTTTTGGGCGTACGCCACCAGCAGCAGAAATGGGGAGCATTGGGTCTCAGTCGATGCGACAAGCTGATGAACAAGGAAGTCAAGTTCGACTCGCTGAGCGAGCTGGTGCTCGACTATTGCAACGAATTTCAGAACATCTACCACAAGGTGGAAAAAGTCAACGTGGGTTTCCCGCTTACCCACGACATCCATTCATCCGAGCGCGTCGAGTGGCGGGTTGGTGCAGTCCCCACTTGTATTCTCTGCGATTCTTCTGGTAACTTACGTTTCACATTTCTAGGTGCTCAATCTCTCCCTTGATACGAATTCCTGGGCCGACGTGGCTAAACAACTCGACACCTTTGCGAAAGATGCCGCAGAGCTTGATAGTTTCAAGAAGACGAAGGGTGAGCTCCCGGCTTGGTTTCACACCAAATATGCTTTGAATGCGCCGGAAATTGAGTTGACGCGATCCCCTCGACGCAATCGCAGCTCTTTTAGCGACGAATACGATGATGACGACGAGGAACCCTCAGAGCCCGCACCCGTGGAAGAGGCCAGAACCCCTCCGATCATTGTGACACCGGGCGAAATTGTGTTCAAGAAGCCGTCGTCGGTAAGCAGGTCAATTTGGTCGCTTTCGATATCGTGTTGGTTTTGATGTTTGGAGTTTGCTTGCTGCTGCAGGCCTCAATTTCAGCTCCACCAACAAACATATTCTTGCAGAACACCACCACGTCCCCATATCTGGTTGAAATCGAGGACACCTCCGGTCTATTGGAAATCGTGACAAAAGCTCAACCGATGGTGCCACGCGAGAAGACGCAGCAAACGGAGACCAACCTGGATAGTGATAAACCAGTGTCAACCTTTCGCATTTCAGCGGTAAGAACTCGGCCAACATTTTAAAGTCACCACTCACCTCCATGTTATTTTCTCGGCCTTCCAGAAGGGAATGATCGTGGTGGCTATCAAGTACAATCTTCACCAACCTGATAAAATAAAGTCTACAGAGCTGTCCAAGCCGGCCAAAACAGGAGATAACGCTCATGTGTCTTTTACGGAGAGCGACGACTCCAACGAACCCCACCAGACCGTCACGTTCCGATGCACTCCCACGGCACGCGACAGCCTAGACGACGAACTACCCGACGCAGAGACGTACACACACGACACACCGTTTGTCTTGAAGGACATGTAGACAGCCAGCCAGCAAACCACGAAGATAAAAGCCTCTATTGATCCCCTCTCGTCGTCTATTGTGTGAAATACTCCATGGCCTTCTCAAAGACCACAGCCATGACTGCAAAGCCCGCCGCACCCTTGGCAGTGTTCTGCACCAGCACTTCATCAACAGCACACAACGAAAACACCCACAGTCAGCACAGCTAAATAAATAACTAATGACTACCTCCCAAACTCACACTTCGGTCCTGCTTTCCTGGCAGCCCAGCCGCCTAAAGCTCCGCCCGACACGCCTCCAGCCAAAATGGGGTTGAGGATGTCGTGCGCTGCTCGCTCTCGCTCGATGACGCATTCGACGCCAGCAAAGATGCCGCCCACCATGGCGAATTCCTTGAAAAGTAGATGCTGCGCACCCAACCGGCCTTGATGGACTTGCTGAAGCCGTTGTAGAGCTGCTCGCGCATGTTGCGCCCCACCAGCTCGCCGTGTGCACCTTCGAAGGTACCGAGGAACGTGCCGAGACCCACACCCATGCCTGCGCCCATGACCACCGCCACCACGCTGCGCTTCCAGCAGCTCTCGCGCGAGTCGGTCAGGAACTGGTTGAGCTCGTAGGCCGCGCGCTGCCCCAGCGGCGGCTGACCATCCTCGCCCGTCATGGTCTCTACAACGTTTTACAGTATCAGCTACGAATTAGAGATGATTTAGACGCGACCTTTTCATTATCGAAAAAGGACGGCTCAAGTCAAGTGACCGCAAGCGACCTAGGATGCGCATGCGGTTGCGTGCGCCCGACGAGCCCGAGGCCGAGAACAGCTACGAGGGCGACGGACTCATGATCTCAGCGCCATCCACCCCGGAGCGCCGCATCCTGCCGCTGGACGTGGGCTCACCCGAGTACATCGAGGAGCGGCTGGACAACCTCAAGCGCCGCCCCAAGTGGACAGACTTTTAGACCAATACGTCCAGGACCATCCGGATAGCGATAGCGAAGACGAAGCGGCGGACGAGTGGAGGGAGGAGCAGAGCCAACAGACGCCAGGGTTCCTTCGAACGGCGCTGTGGTCGCTGCTGGTTGTGACCTGTGCGCCGCTGCTGCTTGTCTGCAGCCCGTGTCTTCGACACAAGGGCGTCGGGTAAGGAGCTAGAGCTGTGCACAGTTAATTTGCTATTGGATCTGAGCTGTTGCTCTCTGTGTGGTGATGCAGGTTCTGGCCGTTAGGATGCCGCTCGATGAAGGAGCTGGTAGGATGTGCAGCATCCAATGTGGCGTTCATACTGCTTGGGTTAACGCTGATGTACTGGACAATTTGCCATGAATTGCCGGATTTCAGACATGTGGGCAGCATGGAGGTGGCTCTGAGTGCGAAGGCACGAGAGATCCAAAGATCCGTGGATATGTGCAACTCGGCACTGCTCCAGTGGGAACGGACGGTTGCTCAAGAGCTCTGCATGCCCGTGGGGATCGATGGATCGCTGCTATTCTTGAATGGTTACCTGCTGCTGCATTGCCACCGGCGATGGGCTCGATATGTGATGGTGGCGATCGCGCTACTGTTTGCCGTGGATATGCCGTCCAAGCTGTATGGAGCTACATTCCCTGCACCCGAGATTCTTAAAGTGGACCCGACATATGCAATGGTTGATGAAGAGATCGTCGTAGCGTTGGATGGCAAGAATCTAAAGCCAGGAGGAAGTGTGGCTTGGGTTGCTTACTGGGGCTGCGCAACCACGTCCAACGTGGACGCATGCGAGAAGCAGTTCCCATCGACGTTCGAGGCTGGAGTAGTACCGGTTACTTTCAAGTCTCTGGACCACTTTATTCCGTGCTATCGCGACCCGCCAAATCCACTCAAAGCGCAGGAATACCAATGCTATGCAAACGTTCGGATTCGTGTCAAAGATAAACACAGTATCCCTGGATGGTCCAGAGGGACCTCTCAAGCATCGCAAGACTTGCGGCCAGCAGAAGTTAAAGAGAGGCTCCATTCTGATGAGATGCACGATGAAAAACAACTGTTGAGGTACAATTGCTGGACAACGCGGAAGAATTTATTTCTGAAGAGCGCTCTTTTTCTCTTGAAGGCGTGGATACTCGTGGAGACATCCAGTCTGATATTTCACAAGAAGAATCTGTGGATTCTACTGACTTCGCGCAAGATGACAACCTGGAAGGGACGCTTGTTGAGGATATTGCAGAACAAAATAGCTCCACCGTGCTAGCCATTGAGGATGAAAAATCGGATGAGCTACGAGTGAAAGATCCTGAAACGACTATTACTGGTGAGAATGCGACGACAAACGAAGAAAATATCGACGTGGAAGATGCAATCTCAGTTAGTACAGTCAACATCGTTGAGCTAAGCGACCAAGACTATGTGATAACTCCCGAGAATCCAGAGATAGACGCCGAACTAGTTGATTCTGAGCAAGACGGACTTCAGACAGTAGTTGATACATCTGATGTAATGGAGACTGATTTCCCGGAAGTGACAAAGCTCGAAGACGCAGAGGAGAAACGAGCTGGATTACTACAGGCGATGGCATCATTGAGGAAACGAAGGCCTCCGAACTCGTTGATACCTCTACTATCTACGAAGAAGACCCGGAGGGGACGGAATTTAGTATTTCAATTCAAAATGAAGAAGGAAGTGATGACACTGTCGCCGAACCAGCTCGTGATGAAGTGACTCCACAGCTGAACCCGGTTATCGTTGCCGATAACGACGAAAATACAGCATTTAGTATGGAAGCTAAAGACATTTCCGAGGAGAACGAAAAACCGATATCCAGCGAGACCGATCAGGATGGTGGCGAGGATGAAGCTGCAAAAGACGGAAAACTGAGTTCATCGTCTATTATTGATAGCAACGAGGAAACCAAAACAATCGAGCTGGATGCCCAAGAAAGTCTAATGGCAGCCAAAAACGATACAACTGAGACTAAAGCACCAGGTCGTGATGGTGTGCTTAACGAAATAATGCCTAAAGAGGAAAGTGGAAAGGGTGATCCAGTTGAGCAAAACCAAGGTACACAATTCAGCGAGCTGGAACACGACGATCTTAACGAGGGCATGATAACAAAAGAAGGCAGTGATAAGACAGAAGATGAGACACGAATTGCAAAGCAAAATGTGCAGGACGGTGAAACTTCACCTTCTGCTCCGGACAAACTCGAGGAAGGAGACGCAGAGGCTCGTGAGCCAGAACAAGACGATTTTCTACCTATCCTCAGTGCAGTGCAGGAGTCAAATACTAACACGGAACAGCAAGTGGATTTTGCTACATCCAACACTGACGATGAAGTGTCAAATGTGCCGAGCATTTTGAAAGACGAGAAGACCAGTCTGATTATTGTCATGGAAGGCGACATAAAAGACAATTTGGATGGCCCAACGGACGAAGGCGGCGAAGATTCTGAAGATATGTCAACAGATATTGCGACCTCGAATTCTGTTGAGAGTGAGATTATTGCTACCACTGAAAAGATTTCAGAAATCAGTGACGCATTGAAAGAAGTCGAGGTGACTGTCAAAGCGGATGCAAACGTTCTTGTGGACACAACCCAAAGTGATGATGTAGTATCGCTCGTAGAGACAACTGCAATTGGGGACAAGGCAACAGTCCCCGACGACCTAGTGGAGGTGACAACAACGACGGAGAGCAAAGTTCAAGACGAAAATCCTCTCGGAAAGGGACACAAGTGGTACGAATTTAACTCCCCAGTTGGAAAACTTGCCAAAGCGATCAAGCAGATGTCGGTGACATCCATGCTTCAAGATATGACTGAGGGTACGGCAACGGGCAACCAGAAATCTGGCACGGAGTCAAAACCCGATCCGAGCGATACCAACCCGGGCGCTACAGCTCCTGCTAAGCGCTCTAAGAAGCGGAAGACCCCAGCGGGCCGTAAAGCCAAGAACTCTCGCGATGCAGAAGTGGAGTCGATTGTCGCGGAGGCTGCCGGACACACCGCTGCGGTTTGATGGGAGAGCCCCGAATATAGTTTCATGATAGTTTTTTCCAGCATTCAACAAGATGCCTAGTGTTGGTGCGTTTAGCTTCACAGGTTCACACCTCACACGAAAAAATCGAGTCCTTTCTACACAACGGATGCCGACTCAGACGACGTTTGTGCACCAGCAATGGCGTCACGAAGAACCTCCGCAAGCCTGTAAAACTTCGCGCTTTCAAGCTGCGCGTTCACCCGATTTGTTTCGCACAGTTTCTCTTGCAATGCAATTTTCTGCTCCATGTGCTTTTCTCGTAGTGCCAGCTCGCGCTCACGCAGCTCTACCTCTTTCTTAAAGCGCATCTTGTCGAACTCGAGGCGCTCTCGGTCCAGCGCGATCTGCTCCGTCAGATGTTTTTCATAATCAAATGCCCCTCGAGACGACGCTGCACTTGAGGCTGTAGCAAGCACACAAGTAGTGGTTTAGAACAGATGCATTCACAATACGATCGAATGCATGCCTTACCGTTGTAGCTCTAGCGAGAACAACCCATTCAACGAGGAAAGAAGTACCGTCAGAAAACAAAAAGACCACAAAATGTCAATGACTCACCAGTGATGCTGTAAGTTGTGCGGCACCATTGTGCCCAGCTCCATTCAGCCCACTCGACGCATTCTGAGCGGCTTGTGCTGCTACATGCTGCGCCTCCGCCGTCGCTTGTGCCTGTGCCAGAGCTTGAGCCTGCGCTTGAGCGTACGCCATCTCCGAGTCGCCATTGAGCGTCGATCCTCCCAGAACATCGTCCACCATGGGCAGGTGGTCATACAGCTCTCCTTGCCCTTGCAGCTGCAGGAACCTAGCTCGCACTGCCTCCTGCTTGGGCAGCAGCTCGTACTCCCCCAGCGGCGTGGGTGGGCGCCCACCAAGTGGCTGCGGATGTTGTCTACTCGGAATGCACGGAAGAATTTGGTGGTGGTCAGCGAGCGCCGCCGCCGCTTCTTAGAGTCGTTGCCAGCCTCGGCGTCCGCCTGCACCAGCTGCTCGTACTTGCCCTCGCGCCCGAAGGTCTTGCACAAGCCGCACATGGCCAGTAGAACCTCACCAGACACGGGGTCCCGCTCCACCACCGTCAGTCCGAACTCCATCTCGTACTTGGGTTGCCAGTTGTGGCGCTTGGACTGCTTGAGAGCCGCAGCGCGTCGTTTCTGCGCCTCTTGTGCAACCTCGTTCTGCTCGGCTGTGTCGTCCTCGCGCTTCCGACGTACGCCAGTGAGCTGGTCGGCGTCTAGGGGCGATGATGGCACCAGGAGCTGTTCGCTCGCGGCGGCAGTGTCCGCATGGGTCTCCATCGTTCCCAGTCAAAATATGACGATATAAATTGACAATAAAGTCAAATTGTTGAAGGCAAGTTGTTGTCTATTGATAACTTGACGCAGACATCCATTTCTCGATGCCGGAAGCGATTGCCACCAAGCCCAAGAGTGCGAGTATGACTCGACGCAATTCCACGGGTAGTCCCAGTGCGACAAGATCGGCTGAAGCGAAGGAGTTGAGCAAGCACAAGTACGACTCTCCGTTCGACGTGAGCCTCGTCGCCGCGAGGAAGAAGTCGCAGCAGGAGCGACTGTGGGAGATTTTCACCACGTACGCGCTGCAGATCTCGAGCGAAGACCCGACGAGGATTCGCATCGTGAATGTTGTCAAGTTGCTGCAAGACTGCGGTATCATCGACGACACTAATTCAGAGGAGGCGAAAATGGTCGAGAAGGAGGTCACCATCGTGTGCGAGGCCTTTCTAAAAGCCCACCCGACTGACCGAGATAGCAGCAAGAAGCTCGACTTCACTGCGTTCCTAGCACTGCTGCTGCATTTCGCCAAAATGGTAAGTGAGCTAGTTACAGATGAAAAGGTTTCATCTCAACTCTATTTCTTTTTGCTTGCGTGCAGTCTGGTGATCGAGATCCGAGCCGAGCATACGACTCGCTGGTGCGTACATGTCTGGAGAAGCAGCAAAAGACGAGGTAAGTCTGGTATTTTTTTAGCGATAGTAAGCTGATGCCTGTTGTAGAGTTCGCGGCGTGGTTTCCCAGGAAGTAGAGGACTGCAAGAAGGTGCTCACTGCATTCGAGGACCCTCTCACAAAGGTAGCGTTTGCATACATTTGAGGCCATGATTGCTTTCTTTTCTGACATGTTATCGCTCAGATTTTCTTGTATTATGCAGCACAAAGCCACAGCAAACTTGAGAAGATTGACCCGAAAATGGATCAGCTCAGTCCGTCACACATGGGCTATGTCGAGGCGGTAGCGTTCGGCCGCAAATTCGGGATTATTGCTCACAGTGTGATGACAACGACCGAGTTTGCCACAATTTATATCGACAGTCTTCCCAAGGCTCCTGCTACAGAGTACGACCGTGTGTTGACGTACGCGGCTTTCTGTGAGCTGCTCGTGCGGTTGGCCAAGAAAGCATGCACCACCAAAATATTTCCCGCAGAGCGGAGCTTAAAGTAAGCAAACTTTCATTTTGCTCATCAAACATGTAAACTAATCTTCTTCATGTATCACAGAGGCTTGCTCCAAGTGATGTGGCTTGCCTTGGCATCCACGTCGCCTCGAGCGTTGAAGATTACTGACGTCCTCAAGTCAGATCGGATCGATGTATGTATTGCCATCCTTTTCAATTCCCGTTGCCACTTTTGTATTGATAATTGTCCTACTAGGTTACCAAGCACTTCCTCATTCACTTCGAAAAGTTTTGGAAGAAAGAGCGCTACGAGTGAGTTCACAACCAGCATGACTTGTCCTTCGCTCACTAACAGTGATCGTTCCCCGGCAGGAATTATTTCGGCGACCGGCCTATGGTGCCATCTCCTCCGAAATCAGCTCTCATACGTGGCCAGAGCACAAATACAGACAACGCTAAGAAGCTGCAACGCAGGAACAGCGTGCAATTACCTGCACCTGCCGCATTGGAATCAAGAACGATGTAAGCTCTTTTTACAAAAGAACATGTATATTGTAGGCTCATGAACATGAAATGAACTTGCATGATGTACCTGTGCTCTTCTATTTGCTTTCTAATGATACCCTTGCTTATAATGCAACGGGTTGCATAAGCGTAAAGCTACCCGTGCCCACGCGTGCCGGCTGACCAAGCACCACACGTGCCGATGGACTTTGCAGCGTGTCCACGAGGCCACCCATGGCAGCCTGCGACAAGAACTTCATGGACGTCTCGAATGTAATCTGCTGAATCGACGAGCCCTTGTAGTTCATGCCCATACGGTTCAGCGGCATGTACCCGCCCTGTGCCGTCATGTAGTCGGCCAATAAGCTCAAGTGACGCGGATCCACGCTGATACCGTAGACACCGAACACATCATTGATCTGCTTGGAGACACTGGCGCGAGCAGCCTCAACACCGTACGTCTGCAGGACTTGGTAGGTGTCATTGGTGGCCAGTTTGTTGACGTCGAGGATGTCGTCGAAGCCCCAAATCTCTTGGAAGTTAAGACCTTCAGTCTGCACGCATGGCTTCTCATCCTGATCATCGCCGAGGCGTTGGTTGATCAGGTAGCAGCGAGAGATACCCGGGCAGTACTGCACCAGAACCTGCTTGGAAACCTTCTCCACGAGCGGCACCATCAGCAGCGTCTTTGAGTGCGTCGGGAAGCGCAAGTGCAGTTCCACGTAGTTCTCCTTCTCGTTACGTCCGCAGAAGACGAAGTACGGGTTCTTGCGCACGCTGTTACCAACCTCCAGAGATTCCATGCCATCAACATTGAAAGTCTTTTTCTGCTTCTTGGACTTCTTCGCGGCACCAGTCTGCGTAGGCTCGTCGTCCGAACTTGAGTCGTCGGTCTGCTTGTTATTGCCTGAGGTTTCATCATCGGAGTCGATATCCGAGTCGTCGTTGTCGAGCTGTGCCTTGCGGATCTTCTCGTCCTCCTCATCCATCTCACCATAGCCCTGCATTTCCTTACGGCTACCGAAGCGAAGAGTGCCCTGTTCCTCATCGTCATCATCGTCGTCGTCGTTCTTTTGCGAGTGTCGGCGGTCGATGTGCTGCGGAAATTGTTGGTTGTTGCTGCGGCGGCCACGGTGACACCGCTCTTCTTCATCTCGCGAGAAATGAGCGTGAGAAGGCGGGACACGAACTTCTTCCCTACATCCTCAAATACCTGTTCCGGACTCAAGCCAAATACTCGTTTGATTTCCTTCAGCTCGAAGAACGTCAGACGAATGTGGTAGTCCCGCACCCAAAGGATCCCGTTTTCGCTGCTGTGGAACTGATCCTTCACCCGAATACCATCAGTAGTGTGAATGAGCTCTGACAGCGCAACCTGGTTGAGGCGCTGCTCGACTTCCTGGGCTCTTGATGAATCCACATCGTCACGGAGAGGAATGGTCATCATTGGAGTCGACATGTTGGCACTGGCCGTCATAATAATTTCACGCAGACGAGGAATACCCAGCGTCACGTTAGCGGCACCATGACCGGCAAGGTGGAATGTGTTCAGGGTCATCTGTGTAGAAGGCTCACCGATACCCTGGGCAGCTAGGATACCAACGTTTTCGCCGGGTGCGCACATACTGCGCAGGTAGTTAACCCACACAAGCAGTTGGAAGGCATCAGGACTCACCACGTGCTTCGACTGCATCAATTCCCGGTCAATCTCACCGTCCTCAGCGTGCTTGCTCTTCTTGGACTTTTTACTCTTACGCTTCTTCAGCAGCTCCAGGCATTTACCCGGGTTACGCTTGTTGTAGCTACGGAGCTTGTCTTGGATGCTCTCCGAAATCAATCCAACGTGCTCGTTCAGGGGAGGTTCTGCATCACAGGGTCCTCGAGGGACATCTTGATAATGTCAACACGACCTGACATAGCGCGGGTAGCGTTCGTAGGCTTGCTCGACTTAAAGTTGGTAGTACGAGGAACGCCAAACGCCTTTAGACCAGTGTCGAGATACTGAATATCGTACTTGCAATCACGGCCATCAGCGTCCACCTCGGCCACTGCTACGATTGTTGCAGCGTGGAAACCGAGCTCAATGTTTCCACGCTTCCATTTCGACTCGCCCTGTTTCAAACGACGTGCCATAATCTTAACACCTGGCTTAAGGAGCGACGACGGGTTCTCGTAGTCATTCTCCTTAGCGTCGCGGACCTCTTGGTGGAGCTTCAACGGCTTCATGATATCCAGCTTAGTGTTCTCGAAGAACTTGGCGTTAATACCGTACTTGTGCGAAATACTGCGGTGGTTCATTGCCTGGAAATTGAACTGCGCATCCTTGCCAGACAGCATAGCACCCTGCACCGGGTCAATACCGTCCTCACCGTACAAGAACTGAATGACGTTGCCGTCACTGTTGCGCACGGTGTGGTCATAGCCAACTTGCAGGTCTTCCAGGTGCTTAATTAAACAACGCTGCAGGTAACCACTACGGCTGGTTTTCACAGCGGTATCGACAAGACCTTCGCGTCCAGCCATACAATGGTGGTAGTACTCCTGCGGGCGAAGACCAGTCAGGAAACGATCGGTGACGTATCCGCCGGCGCGCGGGGCGGGGTCGAACGGCTCAAACGAGGGAAGCGAGCGACCACTGCACAGGATAGGGACACGACGACCCTCGAGGGCCTGCTGACCAAGACCACACGAAATTTGCGAGTGATTCACCATAGAACCCTTGGCACCAGTCAACACCATAAGCGAGAAATTGTTTGCCGGGAATGCCTTCGATTGACCCGACGGCAGACACGTCTTGATAATGTCACTGTTAGAGCCGTGGACGCAACCCATCATGTGTGCATCAAGTGCCTTCGAGTTGTAGTCGGCATCAGGTCCAGACAGCAACGTACGCATGCGTTCACGAATCTGTCCGCGTTCTTCGTCGTTCATGCGGCGCTTCTTGCCACCATTTTCAGAAGCGCGCTTCTTTTCAAGCAGCTCCGTCAGTCCTGCGAATTCGGCATACGCCTCCTCGCCCATAACCTCCGAGTCTTCCACCAGCTTGCGGCGGCGCTTTTCTGCAGGTTTGTTCAGAGTCAAATCCTCCATAGCGCAAGTGTGGCCAGCAAACTGCAGGTAGCAAGTAAAAAGACGACCCAGCGCGGAAAGGAAGTCGGCCGCGATGCGTGCGCCGTAGACTTCGTAGCAAGCGTGAACCATACCGTACATGCTTGCACCAAACTGACTCTTGTCAAGTACACCCTGAAGCAACTCGCCGTCGCGGAAAATCACAATGTGCTCGCCATTGGCTGTGCCGTACAAATCGCCCTTAATCTTGGCCTTGCTATCCAGGTTAAGCGGCGGAAGACCCTTTGTCAGCATTTTCAGCACCGACGTGATGACCTGTTTACCCGTCCAAAGCGCCTCAGGCTTCAGGATCGCCGGAGGCACCGTCTCGATGTGAGCCTTCTCGGCGCCGGCATCCTCCATACAAGCCCAAGCATTGTACAGCAGCTGCATGTACATGTCCTTGTTCAGGAATGTGTCACGTTGAGTAAGCTTGACACCAGAATCCACGTGATCCTGGATCAGACCCCGCAACGGCGATCCATCCGTCGGCACGATGTATTGGTTGTCGTTACAGGCAATGTTGTATGCCTCCGCGCGCGCCAGCTCATTCTGGGGAAATGCATGTTCATTTCATCACCATCGAAATCAGCGTTGAACGTATTACAGTTGGCGTAGTGCATACGGATAGTTTGCATCTTTGGGTTCGTCAGAACACGGGTAGTGTGAGCCATGATACTGGGCTTGTGCAGCGTCGGTTGTCGGTTCATCAAAACCACATCACCAGTCTTCAAGTGACGCCACACGCGCTTCACACGGTTTTTGCTCGTGCCCTGAGCACTCGCAGAACGTGTGAGTAGTGTCTTGCTAATAGCCTCACGCTGGTGGGGAGTACGCTTGCTCAAGTCAATTAGGCGTCCAGTCTCGCTCTCTACGAAGTTAGCACCAGGGTGCACATCTGGTCCATTGATAACGAGCTGACGCATTTCCTCCACATTCCACGGCGTAACGGGCTGCGGATACGTGAGCGTCTTGGCAAAACGGAGCGGCACACCGATTTGGCTGGTACTGATGTACGGGTCAGGCGAAATAACCGAACGAGCAGCGTAGTTAACACGCTTACCCATCATGTGCTTTCGGAAAAGACCTTCCTTCTTCTCGATCACCTGCTTAATGCCCTGGGCGACGTCAGTGCCTGGCTTGGCTTTGCTGCTATCCATCAACAGGTTCACACTGGTCTGCAGATCTGTCCACAAAGCGAGCTTGCGCGAGAGGTTGATCTGTTCTTCCTTCTCCGCATCACTGCCGTCCTCGTCCGAGGTGGTAGGAGCCTGTCGCTTGTAGTAGTCACCCTGAACAATACTCTCGCTGAGTCCCATAATCTTGGACAAGTGCGAGTTCTGGGCGTGCTCGAATTGCTTGCCAGCCATGAACACAGGCGGGCGGAAGCGGGATGGCGCCACAGGAATGACGTTCAAAAGAATTTGCGCCAGCCTTCCGGTTTACGGCCAGGCGCACGGCCACTGGAAATGTTACGGTCTCCATATAGCAGCTCCATCAGACCGTCCTCGTTTTGCCACATCAACTGCAACTGTGACTGCACCTCCAGAGGAGGCAGGAATTTACTGCGGGAGGCCGAGTCTTCTGTCGTGGCGTACTTGCCATCATCCTCGATCTCCGATTCGGAGTCATCTCCATTCATGGGCTCGTCATCATTGTCCGACACGTTGCCACGGATCGTGTCAAGGGCCGACGTGACCGTCAGGTTCTTCGATCTGTTCACCTTGCGCGATCGTGCACTGAGTGCCTTTAAGAAAATCTTTGCGTTGGCGTCCTGTCGAATGGCCGGGGATATGGCCCCGCAGTTCTCGCACTTGTTCTTCATGCTCTTAAGGAACTCCGCCGCGAGCTTCTCGCGCTCAACTTCTGCGAGACGCGGCAGTGGACGCAGCAGCTGCGTCTTGCCGTGTGTGGAGCTGCTGCTCTTGGAGAGCGCGAGACGCTCGTACTCGTCCAGAATGGCCTGTTGGCGCTGGAACGTGCGCTGTGGCGGCTCGTCCTCGACGCCGTTGCGCTGCTCCAGGAGCTCGCCCAGCTGCGCAGCCTCGTCAATGAAGCCGTTGTCCAGCAGCAGGATCTTGACGCGGATGACGCGCGAGCGAGCGCTGGCCACGCGGAACTTGTGGCACGTGAAGCACTTGCGCTTGAGCAGGTTGAGCAGCACGTTGAAGAGCACGGGGTTGTACACGGGCACAGGCAGCTCGATGTGGCCCAGATGGCCGGGACACTCCTTCTGTGTCTGGTGGCACGTTGGACAGATCATGTTAAAGTCCACGGGCCCGAGCGCCGGGTCGTAGAGGCCGCCCACGACGGGGTTGTTGAGCGCGTCGAAGCTCAGGCGGCTCGTGAGCTGCTTGACGCTCAGCTCGCGGATCTCGGCGTCGCTGTAGAAGCCGAAGGCCACCTCGGCGACCTCATGGCGCAGCACGGTCTGGTCTGTGGCCGAGTCCATGGCGACGGTCTCTGCTGGCAGGCCTCGGAATGGCGATGCACTGCGAGCGGTTGGAAATCTACTGGTGGGCACTAAGCGGCGTACAAAATTGGCGTAATTGTGGCCAGCCAGTCTCGACCAATCATCATAATGGAATCATGAGGTTACTAGAAATGGCTACATTTGTGTCAACTTGACCATGTTGCCCCTACGGTATCCGATCATCGAAAAAACGCTTTACTCGCTGTACTCGCCGCAGTCGGCGATGGTCACGGGCAGAGTAGGCTTGTCGCCCTGGTCCGTCTCCAGCGCCTCGATGCGCTGCACGACCTCGAAGCCTTCCACGACCTTGCCGAACACAACGTGCTTGCCGTCCAGATGCGGCGTGGCCACAGTCGTGATGAAGAACTGCGACCCGTTCGTGCCGGGGCCGGCGTTCGCCATGGACAGCAGGCCGGGCTCCGTGTGCTTCAGCTTGAAGTTCTCGTCCGGGAACTTCTCGCCGTAGATGCTCTCGCCGCCCGTGCCGTCGCCGCGCGTAAAGTCTCCGCCCTGGATCATGAAGCTCTTGATCACGCGGTGGAACGAGCTGCCCTTGTAGTGCAGCGGCAGGCCTGTCGAGCACTCGCCCTTCTCGCCCGTGCACAGCGCGCGGAAGTTCTCGGCCGTCTTCGGACACACGTCCTTGTACAGCTGCATCACGACCTTGCCGGCGTCCTCGTCGCCGATCTTAATGTCGAAGAACACCTTCGGGTTGTTCGGGTCCAGCACCGGCTCGCCCTCCACAGCCGACTTGTCGTCGTACATGGACACCTTGCCGAACAGACCGCCGAAGACAGCCTTCTCCTTCTGGCGCGCCTCCTTCATCTTCTTCTTGAGCACCTCAAACTCGCGACGCACCTCGCGGTTGCTCGGGTCCTGCTTGCCAGCAGCCAGCAGGTCCTCCTTGGCGCGCTCCAGGTCGTTTAAGTTCATGCGGCCGACACCGCGACGGTACAGCGCCTTGACGTTGGTGGGATCGTTGTTCAGCGCCTTGGTGGCGATGGACACAGCCTCCGCGTAGTTCTCCACCTTGAGGAACGCCATGGCCGCGTTCAGGTAGCACGTCGTCTGCAGCTCCTTCATCTTCTTCTTGTCGTCGTCCGCGACGTCGTACATGTCCTCCATGTAGGAAGCGGCCTGGTTGTACGTGGCAGCCGCCGTCTCGAACTGCTTGGCCTTGAACTGCTCTGTGCCCTTGGCCTTGAGCTTCGTGGCCTCGGCAAGCTTCTCCTCGGCGTCCATCTCCCACATCTCCTTGGCCTTGGGGCTGAAGCCCAGCAGCTCCACGTCAAACTTGAGCGTGGCGTTGGCCGGGATTTTGGGCGGACTGCCGGTCGCGCCGTACGCATACTCGGCCTTGCACGTCAACACAGCTTTCTACAATAGCAGAAATAATAGTCAGCATCCATCAAAAGCCCAGATATCTAACGGCCGTACCTCTCCGACGCGCATCGAGGCGAAGGCCAAGTCCCAGGCCTTGATGACGTTGCCCTTGCCCAGCACAAACTTGAACTCCGAGTTGCGATCGCGCGAGCTGTCGAACTTGGTGCCGTCCAGCAGCGTGCCAGTGTAGTGGGCTGTGGTGTCATAGCGAGTGAGTCAGACGACTGCAACAATCCCTTTGAGTGGCCGTTCAGACGCAGCACGTACCGCGGATCTCGTCGCCGGCAGGCGGAACTCGCCCGAGCCTTCCACGTACGTCTCCTTGAGCACGCCGCCATCTCCCGACAGATCCACGGCCTCCTTCTTAGTCTCGTCCGCCATTGTTGCTGGTAGCGGTGGTTGCTTCTAAAACGTCAAAATTGACTGTGACCAAAGATCGGGGGCAATCGCAAGAATATTCTAGAAGACGCCTGTCGATGCAGTGATTGGCTACACTAACGTAAATATCATTATAGAGTATTGGGTGAATTTCGATGAGTCTTTTGATATAAAACCATATTATGACTCTTCGTTTGAGTGATCGCTGTGTCCCGCCCCACGGCCCATGGACCAGGCAACAGGTTATTTACGCCGCGGCTCAGGAAGCCCTACCGTTCACTGGATCAGTCCGGGGTCGAGTCATGAGGATGCTCGGGAGATCCACTGCCGCAGCTTCCCCTTGTAAGCGACCGAGGAGAACGTTGGATGAGGCCTGACCGAGGTCAAGGCGGACAGAAATCTTGCGTATTGGTGGTGGACGCAGTGAGCTTGGCGGCTGGAGCAAGTCGCGTGCCTAGATATCAAGTTGACGGCCTCCGCAAGCTGCATCAAGCCGGCCTCGAAGAGCGTTTGAGTACTGAAGATGAAGACCTACAAGGACAAGAAAGGAAGAAGAGGTTTTAACGTCGAACAAGGAGAAGGTTTTCATTAACTTGACCGTTCCTCTAGACTGTTCCTGGAGGCAACCTACTACTAGTGTCCCTAAGCCTCACTCACCGAACTCAACAGACTGCTACCCGACCGTCGTAGGGGACCCACGGTGCGCGACAACCGAAATGAAGTGCAATTAGAACGTTGTAGGCCACATTACCGTCTCTGTCGCGCGCTACCCCGCACATGATGAAATGGCAAACAGCATAACAGGAGACTCGGGCAGATTGGTCCGGTCGTTAGACACGTCCAATCTGCCCGAGTCTCCTGTTATGCTGTTTGCTGATATGTGAAGTGATTGTTGCAGGAGCGGCTGTTACCTCAATGTTTTGCTTCCTGCTCGGTGTAGAATCCAGCTTCCTAATTGAAAAGCGCTCTTACTAAAGCTAAAATGTCTCGTCGAGACGCGTTCATCGTGCTGTCACCGCTGTTTTCTACGCGGGTGGTCATGAATTATGGACACTACGCCTGTTTCCTGCCGTGCTTATACCCCTTGTCCCCTCCCCAGGAAAAGCTAGGCATTGAAGACCATTATTGTGGTGAAGCGCTTTCCCGGAAATGGGGCGATATGGGAGCCCAGCATGCCGGATCCGGACTCAGATCCCCGGATCAGACACGTGTACACCGCGGGAGCAGTGGATCCAAGCGTAGGGGGTACGGATCTGCAACGCAGTATGCTGGATCCGGACTCAGATCCCCGGATCAGATATGGGTACATCGCGGAAACACTGGATCCAGACGTGGGCAGCCCGGATCTGCAACCAAGGCCGTTCCAGGCGTGGATCTGGCACACCAGAGGACTGATCAAGCGACAACATTCAGCGGCAGGTATAGAAATAGTACAGACGATAGGTTTTGGGATGGGATCTCCAATGGATCCACTCATTATTTGCTTAATACAGAGTCGAGTTTGCCTTGTACACCACAAGTGCCCTTCCTAGCGTATAAGACCACGGGATCTACATTGGCCTAGTCAAGCTGCGTCGGGGTCACCGCGGATCAAGCAGTGTTCAGGTGATCTGGATAGTATATTGGCCAGATCCACTTGCAGCCTGGATCCACTAGTACCAAGTGCGGATCCGAAGTCTACTGGAGTTACTACTTGGCCAGGACGACTGATCGACCCTCAACCCCCAAGATCACGCTATTGGAAGCGTCAAGTAAGGAAAAGGAAGACAACACACCCCTCAAGGCAACCCCCACCTGGATCCAAGACCCAGGCCCAAGATCCAAGTAGACCCAAGCGATTACTTGTCTGGTAACTACTCAAGGACGCAGAGTGAAGATTCCTATGCTGCTCCTGACCCCCACGTCCCGCCAAGACGTTCGGTCTTCATAGATCAAGCATCCTCGAAGCACCTGAAGAGCAGATCCAGCTCACCGACGGTTACACAAGGTGAACACACCTTCAACATCCCCACGGATATTGGAGCACCACCTCCGTTAGTCGGTGTCTGGGCGCAGTGGAAGCGGATTTTGATAAATCCCGCTACACCACATGTACCTTGGTTTGATGTGGAAATGGGCTATCACTCAAACTTGAAAAGCTTGCTTGTCCTATATATCAACGATGGGCGGAACGTGTAATTGCCATAGCAGAAAGAATTTCTGTACACATCCCATCTCAACTTGGTCAACATGCCAAGCAATGATACGGGGAAAAATGTTTTTCCACAATCTCGATTTTTCCGGTGGCCAGGCACTTGAACTTGGTATGATTCTGAAACGCGAAGTTGTGGCAGCATGTAGTGTAATTGGCTTAATTCCCAACAAAATGGGAGTATTCTGGGAAAAATTGGATTTAGGTACTGACTACTAATGCGTATACTCTTGAGGAAATTCGCCTTGTGAAAATCCACAGGACATCATCAATTTTGATGAACTCGAAGCTTTGCCACCCCACCTACTTTAAAGTATGCTAGGTATTCTTCATTGCTGACGAAGCAGAGCTGCGAGGCTGCACAAACGATGAAGGAGGCGGAACCATTTTGACGAAATAGAATCTTTAATGTGGCTCAATGTATTTGAAAAAGTCTGCTAGATACTCTTCGTAGAAAGAATACAACTTTAAATTATCTTTGAATACATTCTATCTGATCACATAAGTATTGGCACAAGCACTCGTTACTTTTAAGCAGCCGGGTAATCAAAAAGCGATGGGTGTGGTGTTGCCTTCACCTGCCGTGTACGCCACTGTCTTCGCAGTTAAAGACCCATATCAAATCCGTGTATCAATGTCCAGGGCACTTTTACGCGTAGCTGACTGGAAGTGAGGTCGTACGTCATCACCGCAGCAGATTGCTCTTGGCCGCCGCGGCTGTGAGCGCCATCTCGCACTCGTCTTTCACCCTGGCGATCTGCGCGCGGTAGAAGGCTCTCTCCTCGCCGTGGCGGCGTTGCATTCGCTGCCGTCCTAGCGGCGCGAGCTCCAGCCGCAGCATCACCTCCCGGTTCATCTCCCGAGCCAACTCCTCCACCACCAGCGCTTGCACGTGCTTGGCGTAGCCTCTTTTGGTTTTCTCCAGCAGCTCCGTGGTGAGATCCAGTCGACCAGTCTTCGTCAAGTCAGAGCGCTGTAGCTCCTGACGAACTCCTGCCAAAGACTCGCGGAAACAGCGATCCGCTTTCTACAACAACAGCAACAACCGATCAATACCGGCAATTGCGCTGTGGTTTGACGCAGCGTACCTCCACTTTCACATCCTGTTGGTGCTGCCAGTCGACATTGCTACCGAGAAATCTTAGCGATTGCGTCTCCGGATGGACGACAGGAAGAGGTGACGAATGCTGTCGTTGTGAAGGCGACTTTTGTGGCGAAGTCGATGATGGAGATTCAAGACGGTAAACTGCAGGTGAGTGGGCAAGTAACTCAAGCTTCTCCCCAGTCTCTGCGTCAAACACGTCGTCGCTCATCTCGATGGAAGGTAAGAAGACTATTATTTTTATCGGCTAGATATTATTTACGTGCGCCAAATAACCGAAGGATTCGAACGGACAGGTTACTCCAAGTGTTCGTCTCAGTGGAGTAGAAGCAAGTTTTGGAGTGATGAAGCCAGACGAGAAGGAAGCGGAGAATATCCGCGTCGCCGTGCGATGCCGGCCGATGAATGACCGAGAGAATCGCGAGCAGTCAGTCTCCTGCTTCACATGCGGCCCGAACGGCACAGCCGTGCTTACCAATATGGAAAACCCGACCGAGAAGCACGAGTTTGGTTTCGATTTCGTGTACGGGTGTGACTCCAGGCAAGAGCAAGTCTTCTCAGACATCGGTCTCCCGTTACTCGACCGTGCTTTTGGGGGATACAATGGCACGATCTTCGCGTACGGCCAAACCGGCAGTGGTAAGTCATTCAGTATGACGGGTGTTGCCAACGGCGGTGAAGCTCTGGAAGGTCTCATCCCGCGAATGAATCGCGCTATCTTTGAGCGTCTGGCCAAGGAACGTGTTGAATCCCCGAACAAGCGATTTTTGGTGGAGTGCTCATTCTTTGAGATCTACAACGAGATCATTTACGACTTGCTGGACTCAAGTGGTAATGGCAAGAAGAACAAGGGTGGTTTAGAGATCAAAGAGCACTCGGTGCTGGGAATCTACGTCAAAGACCTGCAAGAACGAGTTGTGGAGAACCGTGAAGAAATTGTCGAACTGATGGCACAAGGCGCACAGGCCCGAACTGTGGGCTACACACAAATGAACGCCGAGAGCTCGCGGTCGCACTCGATCTTTACGATTAAAATCCACCAGAAAGATGCTGAGGATGAGACAAAGAGTGTGTTCGCCAAAATCAACCTCGTTGATCTGGCAGGATCCGAGCGTGCTGCGTCTACGGGAGCCCAGGGAGACCGCTTACGCGAAGGAGCCAACATCAACAAATCTCTTAGCGCACTAGGCAACGTTATCAATGCTTTAGTGGAAGCTTCACGTGCCGGCAAGAAGGTTTTCATCCCGTATCGTAACTCCAAGCTCACCCGAGTGCTTCAAGAATCTTTGGGTGGAAATAGTCTGTGCTCCATGTTGGCAACGCTATCGCCCGCTAGTATTAACTTTCCGGAGACGCTCAGCACACTGAAGTATGCGAGTCGCGCCAAGAGTATCAAAGTCAACGCCAAGAAAAATGAAGCGTCCTCACAAATTACACAACTCAATGAAGAGATTGCGGCGCTCAAACAGAAGCTTCAGGAGCAGATGGAAACCACACTTGGTCTCGATCCCAAGGAAAAAGATGAAATTGTGAAAAAGTACGAGAAGCAAATCCAAGAAATGGACCGGGTCAGACTGCAGACTTGGGAGGACAAAGCAAAACTATCAAAGCAGCACGAGATGGAACGCAAGAAACTTGCAAAAGAACGAGCATTGGCTGATCAGCGTATTCGTGATGAACGCACGAAGAAGTGGCGGTTGCTGGAAGAAAAGGGAGACCTGGAGCTGATGATGCGTGCTTTTAGTGATCTTGACAGTACTGGCAGTGGAGACACAGCCGAAACTACAGTTTCTGTGGCGATTCAATGGTTGGAGATAGCACAGAAAGTGAAGGCTATGGAAGGAGAAGCAAAAGATCTGCGTACGCTGATCCAGGTCTTCCGAGACTCACTCCACAAAGATGCTGAGCTGTGGGCTCGCCGCTGCGGTATTATTCAAGATGGTAGCAACTCGAAGTCATCAAAAAATATTTTAGCCCCCGTCGTGAAGACTCCGCAAGTGCATCAGCAGCTCATATGACCGCTAGCCAAATGGGAAGTAAACTGCAAAATATTGGTGAAGAAAGCGAAAAGCTTCTGGCATTGGAAGGGCAGCTCGTGGAAGATCGCAGCGCCCTAATCAATGCGATGACACGAGAGTTGTTGCGGTTAAAGACATGCCACGCTCAACTCAAAAGTGAACCGACTGCAGCTGCTGCCACCTCAGCAGGAAAACCTACGTCAAATTCTGCCTCAGCTGCACAAGCTGCAAAAGAAGCGGACCAACTCTTTGAAGAACGCGAGCGCGGTTTGGCGATTACTCTCGCCTTGGTTCGCACCCAGCGTACGGCACTCATCCAAGCAATTAAAGATGACCATCACCGCATCTTTGAATTTGCTGCAGTTTGCAAACACTTTGTCTCTTTCACGGATCAGCATATCGTTACTGGGAAAGATGCCGCTCCACAGTCAGAAGCTGCCAAACAGCTTGAACGTTGGGAAGAAGCCAAACGCAATTTGTTGGCAGCTTCAAAGGCGTGGGAAGGAACCTGGCAAAAGAACGGTACGTCTCAGCAAGAACGTGTTGATACGGAATACGTTGGAGATGGCAACACGACTGCGCTTGGTTTAGAATCAAAGTTGCTTCGTGACGAATGCTTTTCAGCCTCGTCAAAAACACAAGATGCCAAGTTTGCACGACTGAATGGAGCGCAGTTCTGGATACCGGACCCCCAGGATACAAAGCCTTCCCTCGTTATCGATTTTGAGCTCCCACGCATTTTTGATTCAGTGTCTGTACGTGGTGGCAAGCTTCAACCTGGTGGCACGGGTTCGGCGACGTTGGCGCGTGCCACGACGCCAGCTCCTGGAGCCAACGCCCCCGTTCCTGCTGTTTCAACGTTTGTATTGCCCAGCATTACTGATCTCCAGAGCTCACGAGTACGATACAAATTGGCTGAAGTGACAGGAGCAAACAACCTGACGTACGAGTTGTTAGCACACGTCATGTCGTGGCAAGACTTGTTGAAGACTGAAGTTATCCCTGAGAAACTCTTCGCAAGACCCCCAGTGCGCTTCTTGCACGATGTCATATCCGCTGTCATGCGAAATACGGGCTTTGCCAACGACGCAGTGACGGCAGCGCAGCGTGACTACACCTATCTTGCAACCAAGACGGAGCGTGCCGAGTATTTGACGGCGATACTCGACTACGTCCAGGCATGGTATCAATGTCAACAGCAGGGGTCCGAAAACCCGACAACTGTAGTAATTGCTGCGACCACCTCGAACATTTTGGCAGGTAAAGAGCCAGCAGACACTCTCCAGTTCCTCTGCTTTTTCGCCCTTGCTGCAATGGACCATGCAATTCAGCACCCACCAACAAATCCTTCGTCTGTACAGGAGCTCGCTGCAACAAATAACATTGCAATTGCAACTGAAAATGGAAGTTCTGGAGTCGACCCCGCCGCTGACGTCCCACAAGATGGCTGGGTGACTCGAATTCGCGTTGAAACAAGCTTCACCGGCACAGCTGGTGATTGGCGTGTTCTTGGCGAGTTTGATGCCAACAAAGACGCTGATGGGACGGTCTCCATCCCTTTAGGGAACCCAAAGAATGATGGCAGTAGAGCAGGTCACTTTTTACAGCTGACGTGTCTGGCTTGGCACGAGCGTGCAGTGTTACAGTGCGAGGTGTTTGGTAGAGAGGCTCACGAAAGCGGGTTTCTAGCGCAAAATGTTCAAGGCTTGGCGTCAAAGGCCCGGGCTCTACTTGAACAACTTCGTCACACAGCTGGTTTAGTTTTGGAAGAAGCACGGGGTGTATACGAACGTGCGAAGGTAGCAGAAAGCGAGAAGCATGCCCAACTTGCTAGTCTTGGAGAGGAACTAGCCAAGCTACGTGCTGCAAGTACTGCGTGGGAGAACCAGCAACGCGAGTTGAAAGAGCAGCAAGCGCACCTTTCTGCTCAAATTGAGACGGCAAACCAGCGTGCTGAACGAGAAAAGGCCCGAGGGGATGCACTTCAAGGTGATCTGGCAAAAGCAACGGCACAGGGAGAGGATCAAAAACGCCGCGGAGATACACTTCAAACACAACTCAGCGAGAAAGAGCACAGCATTCAGACCTTGAACATGCAAGCTGGAGAGCAGAAGCGAGCCCACGAGGCTTTGCAGCAAACTAAGCAGCAGCTTGAAGAGTTAGCAACTAACTTGCGTTCACAACTCACTAGCAATAAAAACGAGCTGGATGCCAACCAGCAAGAAGGACAGTCACGGATCACAGAACTTTCAGGAGAACTCATGACCGTTCGAGTACAATTGGATGAACAACGTCGAGCGTTCGAGACTGCGGAGCAACGGTGCAAAGAACAGGAGACCTACGGCCAACAACAGTACTCTCTTCTGCAACAGACCCGAGCTGTACTAATGGAGAAAGAATCGGAAGCTGATGCAAAATTCAAAGCTCAAACCGCTGAGAAGGAGGCCGCCCTCAGGTCCTCTCAAGACGAACGCGATCGTGTAAAAGAAGAGCTTGAACGAGCGCTAGCATCAGAAAACTTACTCAAGTTGGCAGCAGGTCGACTTGAAAGCCAATGCAGCGCAGCAGAGGCTGAGCTTGAAAACTGGCGACGACGAGCTGAGGCCGCAGAAGCACAAGCTCACGCACCCGCTTTGAATGCTACTGGCAGTGGCTCTAGCGAAGATGACGCAGGTTCGAGGGCTGCAGCGCAGGAGAATGAAAAACTTCTGTTAGAAGCGCAGACCAACGAACTTCGCCGGCTAGCGGAGCTTGAGAAGATGGAGGCAAAAGTGCAATGCTTAGAGAAGGAATTGGCTGATAGAGTGGAGAAGGTGCGTCTTGCAGAGGGGGCTTTGGTGGAATCTACGAAACGTGTGAAGGAGCTGGAAGAAGCCGAAGAAGAACTGCAACTGCAGTTACAAGTTGTGACTGAAGAGCGGGACTCCGCTCGCCAGAAAGAAGAGCAGCTCTTTACGGAGACGAACGAAAAGGACCAGGAGATCGAGCGTATTCGCGATGGTTATGGTGGGTCAAGCTACAGCATCAACCGGAATATGGAGACTAACGCTTCTTGCTTCTTATTTCTAGTGTGGGTGACCGACCGAATGAATTCCAAGGAAGACGAACTTAGCGAACTGCAGGAACAGCTTGAGCGATACCAGTCTCTTCTAGCAATGACTAGTGTAAAGGGCGACAACGCTACACCGACTGCTGTTGCAAAGCCCAAGGACGAGAAGTTGGGAGCCGAGATAGCGAGGCTGTATTCCCTAGCAATCGGTAAAGGCGGTAGAGCGATGCTATGGATATAGTCCTCCGTGCATTATCTAATGTGAATTCTGTGCTATCAAACCAGGCGCCACGGATACAACAGTAGGCAACGATGCAATGATAAGAAAGCTTGCCGAGTGGATCGAGATGACTAAAAGACCATCGCCAGTGCCACAAGAGAAGTCTGACCAGAAGCTGCAAGAACAAAATCATGCATCTAATGCAGCAACCACGAACGGGTCAGTCATGAAAACATCGGCCACTACTGAAGCTGAACCAACCACAAAGGAGCTCTCGTCAAACAATGAAGATGGCGATTACGACGACGATTTTGACGATCCTGATGAAACAGACGAAGCCCGCAAAGCTCGCCGAAAATCGATTAAGTAACAGATACCGTTGCTTATCGTTTTTGTGCGCTTATCTTCGTGATCACCAAAATACTTCGACTCCTGACGAGGAGGGCCTTCATCATGTCCTGATCCAACGCTCAGAATTGATGCTGCGCTGTCATGATAGCAAGCTGAACTGGTTCACACATCTTTAGGCCGTGAAGGCGAGAGTCGAGCAGTGTTGTCAATGCTGCCGCTTCATCTTGTGCTGCGTCCAGAACGGAACGAAAGCCCATGGCCAAGTCCTCCTCGACTTTACGCCAAGAAACGTCGGAACTCAACCTCGTCACCAACACGACGTTCCCAAAGCCAGCAGAGCAGGAATCCATTGATTCTATGCTCGGTCCAAGTGCCGACGCCCAAGACATCGCCTCGTCGCCGTTCGCGAAGTCTCACCATGCGTAGCAGCTCCTGGAGGGCTATCGAGCGCCGCGTCTTGGGTATCCCACGCGTCTGCATCCACTTTTGCTCGACGGTCGTCGAAGCCGTGGTATCGACGACGACAGCTCTAGCTCACAACATTTTCGACGCACTGCAGAGCTGGTGGGGCACTACCAAGCAAGATGACGCGATCGGGCTAGAAGTCGTCGAGCGCCAACCACCGGACCAACAAAATCTCCACGACATTTTGGAAGAGAATGGCCGGCTCAAGCGGATGTTGGAATTCGCCATGACCTCGCACCTCATAATGAACGAGGCCACCAGTATGCTCGACGAAGGCGCCGAGCTCTGGATGAAGCGAGCTGAGGACGCAGTGGACGCCAAAGTCCTCGAGGCGGAACAAGAACGAGATGCACTCGCTCTCCAGCTTGATGGTCTTCAGGAACAGCTTGGCGACAAGGATGAGGAAATTGAGCGACTGCGCGACGGCTTCGGTACGGATTCTACTGATCTCGGCTGGCTAAGCTGACTGCCCTTCGTCCTTGCTGTAGTGTGGGCAACGGAGAACTTGAACGCTAAGGAAGACGAGATTTGCGAGCTGCAAGAGCGACTGGAGCGCTATGAAGCGCTTCTCAAAGTGCTGGACGCAGCAAAAGTCGTGTAAAATGCATCACATACACCAAAACTTATCTATGAAAGCCACTACTTGTTCACTCTTCCCATCCGAGCTGGTTCGCGGCAACGCTGTCGCCATCGCCGTCGATCTCTTGGCAATTGTAGATTGCGTATAAAAGTTTCTCACGTAAGACTTCTTCACTTGAATAGGCGGGTATCTCGACGGAGAAGAAACATGTATGCGCCACGGGCAAGTACGCATCAAGACTTCGACCAGAACCCTGCTGGCTGAAAGATTGCAGTTTGAAGCGCTGAGGGAACTCGTCCGCAGTGGACGGAAGGCGTGAGCGACCCCATACAAAGCGCAGAAAGGCACTGCGCTCCTCATGGGAGAAGTCTCGCAGTGTCCGCCAGAACCAAACGATGTGGTCATCCGTGGGCGAGCAGCTGGAGTACTCTGTGCACTTCTCCAGCAAGTCTACATTCACCTCAGGCGAACCGCAAACCATCAACTCAAGCTCCGATCCGGAAAAACACGCCAACAACTTCGCCGGAACAACCTTCGCGAGCCCTCGAAATACGGCCTGCGCTTGGCTGTCACTTTCATGCAGTCGAGCTTGTTCAACAAGGTCAGCGTATTCACAACGCGAGTTGAACGTCACTGCCAGATCTGCGCCTCCTGGCTTGAGTTCGATCACGCTATTATCTGCTCCTAGCGTTGTGAAAGTTTCCATGACAATGTCCTCAAACATCTCCTCAGTTACTCCGTAGCGATCGATGGTTCGCATCTTAGACATGGAATTTATCAGCATCGAGTCGACTGCCGCTAAATCTTCCAACCCCAAGGTCTCTCCTGCTAGTCTCTTCCAGACGAGTGGCGCCAGGTTTAATGCCAGGTATTGCTTACTTCTTATAGCAGCTCCCATGAGCTTTCCCAAAAACTCAAGCATGAGTGCTGTCGTCGACGACAAGGCCCCTGGGTTTAGCAACCACTTTTCACGCCCGACACCTACGTTATGTTGCGAATTTGGTGTAGGAAGCATCAGCGGTAACTGAATGCTTTGCAATTCTTCGCAATATTGCGCAAACGTCTCGCGATACGGACCTCCAGCATCCTGTGCATTTTCACCGAGAAAAGTAACATGATACAGCGCCTCTTGGCGTCGGAAATGGGAGCTGTCCATAGCCTGCAACTGACGGAACGCTTGCGAGAACAAAGTGTGTCTCCCTTCCACGTCTGTCTTTCCAGTAGCACGAAAGCGCATCGCCTTGGGACGGTTTAGTGTTAGCTCAAAGGAAGCACCAGCTTCATTTGTGCGTCCCAGAGCATTGTCCCAGACTGTGCGCTTCACAGCGCTCAAAATGCGGTGTCGTTGTTCCATAACCAGTTGACTTAGCGAGAATTGCTTATCTGATGCATCCACTGGTACTGCAACTTGAAACGCGACGAGCGGTAAAATACGATACACGGCAGAGTTGAATTCCTGCAGCAGTTTAAACTGTTTAGACAGACGATTGTGGCCGTCGCTGCTGGATTTCGACACAGCTCCAGTTGCCGTTGGCTCGCTGAGTGCGGTCGGTTTCGTCATAGTCTCTACTCCAGACTGTACATCATCTCTTGCAGAGGATACGATCTCCATCAAAGCCGGCCAACGAACGAGTTCGTTATCTTGCGGCGCAAGATCACTCCAGGGACAATGCAACAACTGAGTGACGTTGAGCGCCTTGCTTTGGCCCTTCTTGTTAATATACTTGATGAGCTGTTGATCATGCCGGAATGTTAGATTACGAGCCACACTATCTCCAAAGCGCACAGAAGAAGACTGAAAGGTGCGACGACCAATTGTTTCGACCGAAAAATGAGGGATTACGTAGAACTTGTAGCCCCAGAACGTATCGGGTTTTGTCGCCTTTGCATCGTCACTTTCTTTTCCTGCCTCAAGTTCCTGCGATGACGATCCATTCGATTTCAAACGTTCGGCAAGTTCAGGCGTAGCACTGCTTGATGCACTGGGTAGAAACTCGTAAGAAAACGAACTACCTTTGATAACGAAAGGAACTTTGTGAAGCCTAGTGTAGTTTAAAAGTTGCACATCGTAGCGTCCATCAGCCCCATAGCGATACACATTTTCCAAGCCGTTCATTTGCCACTGTACACGCAAGCCTTTGCCACCATGCGATTCCCAGGCCGTAATCTCCTTTACGATACCCACACTCCCCGCACCCCCGTCTTCGTCGCTGTATTCCCAGTCAATTGATCTCACAACCAAATCCTCAACAGACACTGGCTGGCTTGTGTGACTTGCGTTATCAGTCACAAACAGATGAGGATTTTCTTTTGATGAACGTCACTGTTTAGACCTAAAAGAGTATCGACAGGATCAACCGATTCGGCAGGGTCAGGTGACAATTCCGTGCTTTCTGCGTAGAAAAAGCGGAGTTCATCATTTTGACGCAATTTGGTTCGCTTATCAAACCGGATTTCTAATGCCACCGCGCCATCGATGTCAACCTTTTCGCGTGGTAATTTCGTAGCGGTCTTCTGTGGTAATGGATGCAGACTTTGCTTCGCAACAATTAAAGACGACCGGTTGTCCCGGAAATCCATCAGCATAGCCACTGCATCAGTCACCTTGTTGTACCAATTCGGTGTCACGGTGGGGGAATCAACGCAAGCGGTGAACAGCGAAGAACGCTGAACTCAACCTCGTTGTCGTCATTTGAGTGCGAAACCAACATTCGGATTTCTTTTCCGAAGTGAAACTTTTCCCACGGAACCAAAGCATTAGAACCTGCAGGACCTCCGACAAAACACACAAGAACACTATTCTTACGAACAAATAGTGTCTGACGCAACAGATCAATCTCGACAATAACCGCGTCTCCTTCCGCGATGCGATCTTGATACCCAGAAACCTCAATCAGGCTGTCACTAGATTCATCGTGAACAAAGAGTTTACCGGCGTCATTCCATTGTACTGAAAACAGTGGCGGCGTTGATAAGTCCGCGGCTTTATCAACCAGGCCAAACGAGATTGGTGGCACCAACCGTCGGAACACCAATTGAAATTGAACACAACCTGAATTTGCTGATTCTGGGTCGCTGACAAATGTTGTTGAGGCGCCAACGCCAGGCTGAAAAAGCAAGCGTGACTCGATTAAATGAGTATGCCTTGGTTGGCCATAGCAGTAACTGTCAATTGCAAGGTCAACTGCAATAGCAGACTGAACCAGCTTTTGCAAATACGGGGACTTCACCTCTACACGATCCTCAGCTTGATATTTTGCACGCATCTTGACATTTATCACATCGCGAACTTGTTCAACGTAGATCACCGGAATGGTGTGAAACGCTGGGCTTTGTGTCAAGTTACTCAGGACCTGAAGAGCTCCAGTTTTTATACACTGCGGCAAGTCCTCTAAGCTGAGCACAAGCGTTTTGAGCATTGTAGAGGAGTACACTTCTGAAAAGGCCTTGGGACTGTTTTGAAAACTGTGCTCAGGTATAGCAGACACAGCTTCCAACAGCCAACACGCCATGGAAAGAAGTTTGACGACAGCTTCGAAATTGTCACTGTCATTCTCTTCCCCTCCTTGAAAATGCCGATAGCATATAATTTGAACCCCCAATCTGAGTTGCTGGAATCCGAGTGGAAATACACTTCAAACGAATCTCCATCGATACTCAAGGGAGGTCGATCTCCCGTACCCGGCCAATTTTCATTTTCGGCTCGCCCGCCAATTTGATCGGGGCCAATGGTTTCATTTCGATTTGAACCGGACTTGTAGAACCGCAACCAGTCACAACCAGCCTCACTCTTTGAACGACGATCGAACGTTACTTCAATTCTTTTGGCCCCAGGAATTGAGACCTCCCAGTACTGATCTGCATTGTCCTGATAAGGATGCTGACTTTCCAGAATGCGCACAGCACCACGACCCTTTGGAAGTAAATCAAGACCGCGTTGAAGGATCCCCATGCACTTCTTGAGGAGAGCGCAAAGAAGATCATCATTGACACCAGCTGACACCATATTATGTAGGCGTCTACGCAACGATAGCAGGACTCCAGACTGGCTGTCATACACAGAATCTGCATCTACACCAACAAAATACCGTGACAGCAGCAAAAGGATATCGTCCACATTTCCAAAGGATTCTAGCGATATCGGCGTTTCTTTCGGATCACATGACAAAAATGTCAGAATCGCTTCGCGTGCTGCTTTTGTTGCCATGGCACGGTGCGAGTCGTAAGCCAAACTCTGATACCGATCCGTTTGCCCTTTGAACTCATCAAACGCAAAAGGTGAGCACAAGTTTGTGAGCGACTTCTCCTCATCGTTACTCTCATCCATCTCCAGCACAGAATGCATGCTTTCGAAGTTTTGGTCGTCGACTCCTAAGGTCAGTAGGTCTTCTCCATTCCATACAGATTTCAGGGATGTAGCATGGATCGTGTCACCAGTTCGTTGCCATGCCCAACCGACATTGTCTTCACCAAGTTGACTGTCGTGTGTTACTTTTAGCCAGCCACCCTCGTAAATCTCCGCCACGAATTCTGCACCAGCAGAAATTTCAGCAATGACGTCGGACTCGCAATCTTTCTCGCGATAAACCTTTAATCCATTTTCAGCTGAAACCCGAAATGAGTTTTCTTTAGGATCATCACCGATGTGACTTGAAGTATCGCTCACGATGCACGTTGATAGTAGCTGCCGAATAGGATCTCGTGTAAAGTTAGTATCTACTGATTCGTTGCTTTCAGCAAACTCGTCAAATTCAGCTTTCAGAGGGGGCGTTGAAGGCTGGACTTTTCATACGCCGTCTCAAATAACCGATAACACCTCGCATCTAGTTGGTTCAAGCATTTATCCAGAGGAAACTCGGGCAGAAATTCAGCTGTTACACTAAACTTCCAACCCCAGTCGACATTTGAACCATCCGTGAACCATAACAACGTGAATGAGTCAGCAGGAATTACCAGCGGAGGTCGATCGTCAATTCCTGGCCAGTTCGCTTCACTGCCAACCCCACAATATTGGTATGCCCCCAGCGATCCGTTAGAGACTTATCTTTAAAGAAACAGAGGTAATCGCAATTTTGCTCCGTTCGGGATTGTGGGTCGAACGTTATTGTTAGTGTTGACGCACCGCTGAACGTAACTTTCATATATTCCGTCACTGAATTTGCGTAGGGATGCTTGGATTCGAAAATCTGCGATTTTGGCGACGACTGAATTGGTCGACCATGACATGGGGCATTGGCAATAGTAACCAACGATGGAAGCAGAGGTACAAAACTTGGAATCAAATCGGCATGCGCGTTTGTTTGAAGAACTTGTCGGAGAGACTTTATACACCTCGTGCGAATATCGTTCATCGCACTAATCCGGACAGGAGGCGGGACTTCTGGCGGGTACACCAGCGTTTCTTCGAACGCATGGGCAGTAAGTTTGAAGCCCCACTCGGAAATCGTGCTGGATGCGCCTTCAGTTTTGAAAAGTACATCAACGCATCCTGCTGGGATATGAAGCGCAGGTGTAGTACCAACACCGGGGAATGAGTCTCCATAGTACTTTTCCTCCCCCAATAGTTTTTACCATCGCCGTGATCATGTTTCCTTTTTTAAATTGAACATAGTCATTCGGCCCTGCAGTGCACGACATCATATCGAAACGTATCACAATCTCGTTTGCCCCACGGAAGTTCAATGCGTACTTCACGTTTTCGCCTGTAGCGTATGGATGTTCACTTTCGAGTATCTCAACGTTTTCTTTCTTGGTGCGTTTTGGTTGATATGATCCATTAGGTAAAGGAACGTCAGCGTTAGCAGTAATGATATACCTGAACAGAGTCCTCAATTCCGACGCAAAGGATGGCTGCTGGCCAAGAAAATATTTGATCTCTGCTTGCTCCTCATCCTCCAGATGTGCTACATCGGTTAGCGGTACATCAACTGTGTTTGATTGATCACAGTCGAAAACAACTCGTGCCATTTGAGTGCCATTTTTCAACAGAAATTGGACAAGAAACCCAGTTTCAATCATTTCCTTGCCGTCAACATTCACACAACAGCTCACTCTCCCACCGATGTATGCTCCAGCATAGTTTCCACCAAGAATAGCGAGCGATGCTAACACCCGACCAACAACATCTTCGGAAAGCGCCCCGCTTCGTTCTTCCCAATCATGATAAGATTGTAAAACGGACTTGAGTAGATCGAATATCACATCACACCAGTTTGAATAACCTGCAACCGTACGCAGCAACGAAACGTACGTTGCAACTAAACTTGCCTCGCCTTGTGCTGAATTACGTAACCTCAGAACACTCTTATTTGCCACGTCTCCATCTTTATCTTCTGCATTTAAGGGTGAAGATCCAGTATCTTCATCAAACATTCTCCAAATATCCAGTGATTGCGCTATACGAGTAAGTACAAAGGACAGAAACCCTTCTACCTCGTTAGGAATACTTTGCACTAATAATGCGTCCACTTCATCGGGGCTTTTAAGACCGATCAAGTCTCTTAACAGTCTGGAGGCCCCAACACGAATTTCCACAGCAACCCGTTCATCAAATGCTAGAAACATGAGGCTTTTCAGGTTTTCAGGAGTACTGATAAGTTCGCGTCCAAAGGAAGTCTCAGCGCACGATCGAATCAATCCTAATGAGTGCAAAATCCGGTCAGATGACACGCAATTCAAAACATCCTCAGAGACTGGATAGCCTTCCTGGACCTCCACAGCCAGGTCGCTCTCCGATATAGAGTAGCTTAATACTTTTGGCTGATAGACCCAGCATTTAGCAGCGGGCTCGTCAAGGACACGACCAGGCGTCTCGCCAAAGTAAAATGGGTACGGATTTAAATGCGGTGTTGCAGTTGAACGCTCTTCCGAGCACTCGCCAAACTCCGGGGAGGCGAGAATTCGAAAGCCCCAGCTATTTGAACAGCCCTCGTTATGAAAGTATACTAAGAAACGATCACT
Organism: Phytophthora macrochlamydospora; assembly: GCA_011947325.1. Lineage (NCBI taxonomy): Eukaryota > Oomycota > Peronosporomycetes > Peronosporales > Peronosporaceae > Phytophthora > Phytophthora macrochlamydospora. The sequence goes on along the minus strand of JAAVTH010000077.1, from coordinate 250,700 downwards.
CGGGATCTCGAGAACATCCAATCCCATCGAATCAGGGTCAATTTCTTCATCTGCTTGGTGCTGGCTTCGAGCACGATTACTTTGAGCTCCAGGAAAATTTCTCTCAGGGTCACTGTATTTACCCGTGTACTTGTCGTTTCCCAAAACTCCACGCATTGGGCATCTTTGTAAAAACGAACAAACCCCGTCGAGCTATCGATGTCACACAATGGATCAAAGGTCAGACGAATCTTCACTGCACCTGGAATGTGAACCGGGCAGTATTCGTCAATGGAGTCCTCAAGTGGATGCGCAGACTCGATAATTGCGGCTTCGGTTGGGTCAACGTTCCCATTAAAAACTAAAAACGATTCAAGAAGGTGCTGCGATACCATCGATCCGTTGACATAAACCTTCACCGTGTCGTCATGCTGCACAATGGCTACATGAGACCATTGATCCACGTCCAATTTACAGTCTGTTTCGATCACATTTTCCTTGTCCGAACCGCACGCAATCTTGTAAACCAGCTCCCGTTTATCTGTTAAAAACATACCAAAGTAGCTCCACGGTTTAGCTGCTGCAGAATCTTTGACTAAGTTCTTGTTTCCCTTGAAGTAGATCACGCCACCAGCACCTTCATTTGCCAGGACTACGTCAAAAGTTTCATTCTTCGGATCAAAATCGCATTGAGAAGTAGAGCCAGAAGAATTCCATTTAACAAGAACTTTCGTCGGAGTAGGAATACCAACCACGACTCCCAGCTCGTTCTCGCAATCGGTTTCTCCATTATTCATCCAATTCGGTCCTCTACGAACCTCATCTCCCAGCTTAAGAGCATACAATGGTCCTTTCTTTGGCGCGTAGACCCACAGCATTATCGAATTGTTCCATGTGACAGCGTTGGTTTGTAGGCAGGCTGACGTGAGGCCAGGAGAATTTTCAGGTAGATATTGAGGCGCCTGGTCGTTACCATGTAAACCAGTCTTCGACATCTTCACTACCGAAGCAATATCCTCAAGCTGATGACCAACAGCACCAAATAATTGTTTTTGAAAACTTGATACGTCGTGACCGCTGTTGTTGGTATCATCTTCACCACCTACTTCGTCAGTAGAGTCTACTCGCCCAACAATAAAGCGAGAAATCAGTACGCCAAGAAAGGATTGGGCTGCATTGCGAATTGGAACGGATTCTGACGAAAGAAATGGCAATATCTGTGGTAACACTTGGCTTTCTTGCAGCAAGTACGAATCTTCCAAATCATAATCGATCGCACAGCACTTGAGCACACCGCTAATAAGCACCGAGTTTGATGATGAGGCAAGCAACTCAGTAAAAATGCGTAAACAATTACCGAATGCCCCCAACAGGCGCTGCCGCAGTGCCTCATCACATCCAGACAGCAAACTATCAAAATGCACTCGTGGAAGATTTGAATCGGATACCAGGGCTCTGGGGATGGTGTCGATAATATTGGCAGGAGAATGAGCAATGGCAAAGTACTTCAGCGACAAAGCGAAGGATTCGAGCAAAATTCCTTTCATGCGCAAGCTCGGACAACCTATTAGAGTTTGCACAAAGATCTCCATGCCCAATGCCCGACTTGTCGCTCTCTGATTTCGAGTCGCAATCACTTTTCGGATCTCGGCTACATCCGCATCACTCTGAATGAATTCAAGTACTTGCTCTGTCACTGACTTCGCTTGACCGTGTTTCAAACGCTCACTGGATGATCTCCGATATTGAAACAGGCTTCGTAGCTCTGTTGCTGCTTGGAGTTCCTCTAAGAGATTGTACCACTTGTCAAGTTGAGAGTCGGAAGAACTGTGCTTGCCAATCGCGTGGCCATACTTCGCCAGTAGACCCCATCGGCGTTTGGCACCTGTCACGTAAGCAAATGATACCGGGGTAATCTCAAGCAGGAACTGTGCACGCTTGACTACGTTATCACAGAGTATAGCGAGAGACTCCTCCGATAGACCTTTATAAGCAGATGGCTGCCGACGTAGCCGACCGGATCGCCGGCGGCTGGGCACATTTGACCATGGATGCCAGCATCAGCGGCATCCCCGAGATGGAACCAGTCACGCATTTTTGAGCATTTTTCCAACCACGTAAAAGCTGCTCTGAAATATCGCTGCGTAGACTCTGAGTAAAGGCATAAGCATCCATACCCCACATATTATGATGCAAGATTGCAGCAGCTACGGCTCGTACCGCGCTGTTTACCGACTTGTTAGGAACCGAGTTCGTGATTTGATCAAATGACGTGGAGCGAGCAAGCGCCAAACCTGGGCGGCTTGATGCCGACTGTTTTAAAAGTGCGTTGATGACTTTCTCAGCATCAGATGATTCCGGGGATCTACAAAATCCTGTAGCAGTCGAAGTACCTCCGCATTCTTATTAGCTTCGGTGCATACGCCACTTTTAAGAAGATCACTCTGTAAAATCCGTTCATCAAGTAGCTCGACATCGTCGATCGGAGCAAAAATACTGCCATCTAGCAGTAAATTAATGCTTTCATCTAGCATTTGGACCACGCCTTCTAATAGGAATACGAGCCAATGCTGTTGAAGCGCCCTTTTCCTCTCCAAAACCTCTGCCGCTGCAGTAAATTTGTACCCCCAATCCGTGTTAGATCCGTCCGAGTGGAAATACACAAAACAATGGTCGCTCTCAATAATTAAAGGGGATTATCGCCCACCCCTGGCCAATTTTGCTCGGAATCCCGACCCGAATAATACTGGCTGCCGTAAAACTCGCCTTGGCTCTTGTCTTTGTAAAACGTCAAGTAGTCGTAGTTTACTTCTGTACGACATCTTGGGTCGAACGTAATAACCATTCGGCCAGCCCCAGGCAGTCGAAGCTCACTGAGAACATCCATGTTGTTTTCGTATTCATGAGGCGACTCCACCGTTTCGGTTCTAAGAACCGTCGAGACACTTTCCACAACGTGCTGTCTTTTTCCGAATCGACCTGCGAAATTAAGACGTCCAGACTCTTCATAAACTCAAGCAACTTGGTCGAGTTCTTCTGCATAAATCGAGACAGGCGGGTTGCTACCGTTGATGGTAGATCACTATCGTTGACGTTACCACCATTCATTTCATCTTGTTCTGCCCTCTGATTAATTGGGCTATGTTGTTCATTTGGTAATACCATGTTTGTAAGCTTTTCGTGATTCCTCATGAACGAAACCCCGGAGGAAACCAAGACGGGTGCTAATACCCTGACAAAACCATCGTTCAGTGCAGTCTCAATTTGTGGCCACTGGGCATGAGCCTCTTTGTGTTTCACATGATCGGCTAGCTCGCGACAAATTTCTGCACACGCGTCACGAAGAATATCGAAAACTGCGATCCCAACATCCAGCGCTCTGCTATTATGAGCATCTGAGGACACAACAGCTACAAAAACTGCCTGTGAGATCGCGTTCACAAGTGATATCAACTCAAAGGAATCTGTGGCGTCTCCCATAGGAATCGGCATTGATCCTCGGTCCAATTCATCCGGTCCTATCAAAGAGTGCTGAATTTGTCGTTTCTGCATTCCCATCGATATCTCAACAAGTTGGGCAAAACGCTCAAGTGCATCATCCGAATCCACCATTGCCTGATAAATAGCATCCACTCGAGTACACACATGGGCAAGAAGCCGAGACAAAATTTTCAGCTCCATCGCTGTCGCTTTCGACTGCTTCCATAGGTCCAAATAGTTCAGAATATGAGAAAACTGCTTGCCAACATCAGCATGAAAAATACGAATAGAAGTCGTATAGAGATCCAGCGCAACCGATGCTACTTGAATGTGAATCGTTTCATCAATTTGAGATATTGTTTCAGGTTCTCGCGTTATCTTGTCTGGAATTGTGTAGTCACCATCCCTGCTTGAAAATTCCAGAAGCTTGTCGAGCGGAGCTACGAGACCATTCTGCAACAAGTCGATTATTCTTTGCCTATGAGGGCCATCTCTCAGACTTAGTAACGCTTCTAGGTTCTTGTTGAGAATCCCAAGGCACGCTTGAAGAATATAGCCTTGAGCAATCGTCGCATTGCCACTTTTAAAAATGTCGACGTATTTCATCATAAAATCGAGCAGGAATTGGAATGTAGCGGGTTCAACATCAATCGCGAACGGAATCTTCTTCGAAGAGTCAGAGCTAACTTCCGATGATCTTCCAAGGGTATGACTCCCAACAAGACTGCCAGATATGGAGTTCTTGTACAGAATTCCGAGTAGTGAAAGTGTTGTTGCTTCCACGAAGCCTAGCTGGTCATCTTCTCCCTCTTGCTTAGACGACATTGGAATATCTGGTGGAATACAACTGTCATCCAACGAAATTCGTTTACCAGTATTTTGATATGACATCAACATCTTGCGTTCATCGTCATATACCCACATAAAATTGTTCCTAGCGTCAAAGCACACTGATGTCAGTTGAAGTGACCTTTCAACACTGTGCCCGTCAGAGCTGTTCTCGGCGAGTGCCTTCAGCTGTCCATCTTGACAATCAAACATAAAACAGTGAACACTCTTTGTGGACGATTCACCTTCTTGGGAGCTTGGATCCACGAGAAGTAGTCCCAAAGACGACCCGTTCGTGTAAAATGATGGCACCATCACATCCAGCTCTCCTTCGTCATTAGTGCTTGCCGTACGAAGTCTTGACGTCACTTCGCAGCACTCAGTTGAGGCCATGCTTAGCGAAAATGAACGCGTGGTGTCAAGCCGTACCCCTCCTTCTGCCGAGATGATCGGTGTAAACACGGTAACGTTAAATTTGTCGCTGTTCATGTCGATCTCATAAATTAATTTTCCTTCGGTGACATACACACGTAATGGGACTGCTGGAGCATCTGCAGGTGGGTTTGCTGGCAATGCGGAGATAGTGTTCAATGGTGTCACTTCAATAACATTTAGGTCCTGTGGAGACATACGCAGCAATTGTCGCGACCGCTGATTGAGATTATTCGTCAACATACCACTAACATCCAATTCAGGATATAGCACACTGAGGTACAGATAATCGCCGCAAAGTACGAGACTAGACAAATACGAGTCGACGGCTCTGTCTTCCTCGTCGAAAAATCGATCGCCATCGTACAGGATTTGCGCTCCAAAATTGCATGAACTTCCACTCGAAAAAATTACCATTAAGGCCTTGGTGTCCGAAACACTATCCAACGATACGTTCGACAGCGTCAGGAGCTGATCAAGAAGCTCGCGGTTATATACAATTCCGAGCTCCCCAGCATCACTTTCGCTGTCAGATAAGTTCTTCCCTACCTGCTCGCGGAATTCAGCCAGTGCTGGTTCACTAAGAACTTGCAAGTCGCCGTACCATGCCCGATAAACTTGCACGTTTGAAGCCGGAATTATAAATTTGTCAGCGTCAGTGAGAACGTCAACTCGATGTGTCCCATCAACACTATACGAGAGTAGTAATCGTTGTGTTGCGAGAGTGTCGGTAGTTTCATCGCTGAAAATGTCGTGTACTGTCCGATTTTGAGCTTCTGAGCAAACCTCTTCTCGCGCGATGTCGGATACATCTGTTACGCCTTCCCCGAATCCATAAACCAATTTTTCGACGCTGCGCTTCTCGTTCAGCTTATTCAAATACGCTGTAGCTGGCATATCGGCATACACTCTTCCTGCTATCGTAAAGTTGAGACCAGTTCCAACTTTTACCAAGCCATCCTTCTTACTCCACATGTATGCATAGGTGCCATCAGTAGCCAAAGGTTTCAAAGCACAGCTCGTATCCAATCCACTTTCAGAACTCTCTTCTAAGGCGTCGGCGTCACCTGTAAGAGTCTTCACTGAGAATTTTTTGACAAACGCATTTTCCTCAAAGGTCCCCAAGGCGAAGTCGATATGATAGGACTGCATTCGACGCAAAAACACATTTACCCACTCGCCAAACGGATGACCTTGCAACAGAGCGCTGGAGGTAATTGCCTTAGGCATGGTCTCGGGCGGCGCACGAAGCATTTCATCAGTGAATTCGAGAAGCAAGCTAATCCGACCGCTATTAACACCAAGGGCTAGCAAGAGGAGAAGCAGAACTTGCCGCTGTGTGACTGACAACGCTTCATCCCCATGAAGTGATAACAACTCTTGACAGAACTTGTGGACGTCTTCGACAAGAACTTCTTCTGGCGAATTCGACGTGATTTCATACAAGACAAACGGCTGGCAGTCCAACAGTGTCTTGACAAGAGCCATCGTGCCGTTTTCAAATAGTCGCGGACTCAGCACTCGAAATTCACGTAGCATCTCCAACTGCATCCGCAGCGATCCAACAGAAAATACACTCGCTGGAGAAGTCCCCTGTGTAATCCTATTTCCCTCATTCATGAAGGGTGTCATCTCCAACGTCTCTCCACCCGCGCTCTGCTCACTCTTTAGAGCCTCTGTCTTTTCCTTTTCTTCTGTTGCTTGAATCTGTTTCTGTTTCATCCGCGCAGCGATCTGCGCATAGTAGACTTGCAATAATTCGTCCTTTTGAGCTCGTAGTTTCTCATCCTCCAAACTCTCAGTCGACTCTCGAGAGAGGACGTTGCCCACCATCCCAGCCAGAGCACTGGGAGGGTTCTCTCTCCCAGAAGCTCCAGCTGAGGCAGCACTCCCCAGAGTCATGTGGGGAGCCTGGTCGTGAAGTGCTTGATGCTCCCTCTCTGCGCTTCCTCGCGAACAGTTTGACGCGCGCCATGTCTGTCGGATGCCTCTGCTCATCCATAGGCACTTCGTCTAGCCCGGAAGACGTCGTTTGCAGCTCGTCCAGTGCCCTGGATGTCTTCTTGGCGGCATCTTGCACGCCCGAGGACGCCAGCAGCTCCTGATACTTCTCCATCACGAAGCCTTCGTCGTGCAGCAGTGTGAACGGCTCGCCTGTGCGCCATGCCCGCGCCGCCAGATCGTCGCTCTGGTCGGTGGCCGTTGCGTCCGCGTCTCGAGACGCTTGCGCCCCCATCGCCGTCAACCCGAGCCTCTCTTGCTGGTATCTTGTTGGCTTGAAGAATGACTGACTACCGTCTAATGTAAATTCAGTATCTTTTATTTAAAAATTGACTTTTCAAGATCGGGACGAAGAGACTTTATCACTTCGGATACACATCATGAAGCGCGGCACGAAGTTGAGCGATGCGCTGGTGTCAGTGGAGACGGCGTGGATCTGCGCTGCCGAAATGGACGTGCAGCGCGAGGAGGAGGAGCGTCAAGAGACGATGAACAAGCTGCGCAGACAGCGCGTCAAGGACAAGTACGAGCTGGCCGGTGACGCCCTGCGACTAGACCAGGAGCTCAAGGAGCAGCAGCTGCAGTGGAAGAACAAAACGGAGCAACGACGCATGCGGCAGCAGTCGACTGAAGTCAGAGAGACTGCGCAGAGCAATAACAAGAAGAAGCCCAGCGTCTACGCGATGGAGAACCTGCGCCTGGCCATGCTCATGAAGGACACGAGTCTGCGCCAACGACTGAAAAGGTGGGGAAGTTTTTGACTTCGGTTGTGATTGCACAGAAGATACATGACAAAATGACTGCACTTAGGAAGGAAGTTCGGCCACGGATTGTTCAGGATATGCTGACTTTAGAGCGACGCTATGCCGAGGTAGGTTAGAAGTTGTGCAGTTGAGCTTTGGCGCTGTGTTTCAGGCTGATTTATTGCAAGTGAGTTGGGTGCTATCCGAAGGCAGCGCGGCGATTGCAAAAATGGTGGCGGGATTACATGCATCGGCAATTTTGGAAATTGTATTTCCAGCAAGTGAAGGCAATAGTGCAGATCCAACGTATTGCACGCGGATATCTGGCAAGGCGGTGGGTATATATCTGGCACGTCAATCGTACGATCCGCATAACAAAATTGCAAGCATTATTTCGCGGCTATTACATCCGCTGGAGAGTTTTGCCGACGTGGAAACGATGGGAGTTTTTAAATGCTGCAAGGATCCAATCCGTCGTCCGGATGTATCTTGCGAAAAAGTTCTGTTATCGCTACCAACGAGGAGTGGCAGCTCTTTGTATTCAAACGGTGTGGCGAGGTTTCTCTTCAAGAAAACGATCAGATATTCTGTGGCTCGAGCAGAAAGCGATAAACTTGCAGCGGCTTATCCGGGGTTCTCTGGCGAGGAAGCACGCCCGGAAACGAGGAGTACGGCTAAATAGATGTGCAGTTGAGATCCAACGCATGTTTCGAGGCATGAAAACGCGAATGGAAATTGAGTTACTGCTTCGTGAAAGAGAAACCCGACACCGCCAAGATTATATGTTGATATTAGAGGCCGAAGAGGAGTGGCATCGTGTCCAACGCGATAAATTGCAAGCAAGGCTGAACCGTAAGCAACTACGCGAAAGGTAAGCGGGTTTATTCAGCAAACCCTGGTATGTTTATTAACGACTGGACTGCTAGAGTTATGCAACTGGAATACGAATACTATGTCAAGCACGAGAAAATTCATGATGTACGATACACCTTGCTTACCTGTAGATTCACCTTGTCTAAGCGCATTGTTGCATCTAGATGGAAAGTATTTATCTTGACATGCAAACGCAACGTATGCGAGTGTCCCCGAGAGCTATTGAACACGGCTGGGTAGAAGAGATGGAGGAGAAGATGAAAGCTCAACGCATCTTGATCACCAAAATGAAAATGGATACTGTTTTCGGTGTTGGTCTGGAATTCAAGACAAAGGAGATGGAGTTGATAAGGTTTCAACACCAGATTGATCAGCTGGAAGAAAAACGGCGGCGGGTACGCAACATGTTTTTGGTAAATGCAAAATAGCCCCTAATCATTGTTTGACTGCAGTTTGAAATCTGGAGAAACGAAGAGTTCTTGGACTACTGGGAGGTTCGTATGTCCATCGACATTAGTGTACGGAAAAAATACTTACAAGGGTTTCCATTGACTGTCGATTCAGCGTGATTGTCAATCCCGTTACGAAGAAAAGAAAGCACAAAGGCTCCTGAAAATTGCTGAAACAAGACGGCGATGGCAGGTCAATCTTTTCCGGACGAACGGTAAACGTGATAATCGCTGGCGCGGAAGTTCTTGGACTCCTGAGGTGATTGAAACAGCGAAAGGGAAGGAAGTGTTTTGCATTGGCTCAGCTGACATACTCGCAGTAATTCAAGACAAGTGGCACCAGCGCATGGAGAATGGCATGTCGAAAAACACCGCAATGGATGATGCCGAAATGGAACACAACACAAGAGCACATATCGACCATGTCACCGATCAAGTAGCCTTAACAACCGCTGCCGTCCAGATTGAGCAGACCAAAACGCTCTTTGATCCCGTATTTCAAGAGGTTGAGCGTTCATTTGATGAAGTTCAGCGCTGGCAGGGCGGTCACGAGAGACGGCTTAAGGCTACGAAGAACAATCAGCGAATGCGGCAATTGGATCAAGATGATCCCGGATCGAATATGTCAAATATCGTTGAAGTCGCGCTCATTGACGACCCAACGCGAAGAAGTAATCACCTGCAGCAAAAACGACAACAAACACTTGCAGCAAAGGTGCCGTGGCACCTGATAGACCAATTGGCAGTGGAGCGACACAATCTCGCTCAGGAGAAAGCGATGTTCAAGCTGTGGGGAAAAGCTTATCCCACCGAAGGTAACTGAAAGGAAGAACTAACCTAACGTCTAGTGTCTAGATCCTCTTCGGCCTTTTACCTTCACCTCTAACGTTGCGATACGCTCTTCCAATTCCTGGATCAACTGCGTTTCTTGATATTTGAGGGTACGAGTCTTGTTTAAAGCAATCACTGCAACCTGAGGCATCTGCCACGTTAGCGGACGTTGAGTATTATCAGCGAAGAAGTTGGTAACAACTGGAGGTTCTTGAATTAACTGTTGACCAGACCAGCGCATGAACATGGCATCCCAAAGCACGACACGCTTCAACAATCCCGTGAGCGGGGATTCAGCACTTGCTTTGGCTCATACGTGTGCTCTGTAAGCTGTGGACGGAACCCGTTCACCCATGTCCACACAGAGGCAGTCCGACTTTCCAAGCTCACTTCTTGCCGGTGCTTCTTACAGTCAAACAAGAACGTTCCAAACCGGCAGGAGTGAAGAGCATCAGCGAGTAGGAGGAGATAGCCTTCATTGAATCTGTCCGAAGATATTCACAATACGTTAGGTTTTGATGTGAGTGAGTCTACCATTCCTTACTCAAAGTAGCTCGGGTAGATCCGGACAAGCTGTGAAACGCAGTCGAGAAACTGGACAAAGATCGGTGATTCCTGTGTGTCTGCCTTCTCTCCGTGAGAATGTCGAAGCTGGAACGGGTGGCCAAACGATAGCCACTCCTTCTCCACGAGAACTTGAAAACCTTTCCAGGTTCGAAAGTAAGGGTCTGCAAACACTTGTGCGAGCGAGGAAACCTGACTAGTGCGGTCCCATCCGTGACTGCAATGGAGAAGCACAGATTCGCCTGACCGAAGCAGCGACGCCACGTGAAGGCCTGCTTTCAATAATTGTCGAATGTAGATCAACCACTTGGTGTCCTCGATGCTCCCAAGCCACTGGAGGTTATCGCATGACGTTGAAGCGCACAGGTTCCGCAACTTTTTCATGCTTAGCGTTCGACAACAACAAGAAGTGTTAAACAAACTAGCAAACAAGCAGGCCGCTCAGTTCTAGCGTACCTTTCTCTCATCGAGTGAATATTAGGGATATCCATGAAGGATATCGAGCAGTTTTGTAGTTGACAGAGCTCTCGACGCCATATCCTTTTGCACGGTTCGCCTAGTAGAAGAAATTCACAAAGTTTATGTTAGACACCAAATCGGACGGATAGACAAGCGAACTGACCAGGGCGCTTGTCATCGGACGACAGTCAATAATGTGGAGCTGGTCTTGGAGCAGACTGGACGACGCAATTCCAGCCACGAGGCTTTCATCAGCTGGCGATGTAGCTTTTGACATTCCGACCTTCGGCTGGCTCGACCTACAGAGCGATGCCCCATTCGCTTTATTGAACCAGGATAAGGCTGGGATGCGGCCCAGCGAGCGGAAATTCATAGCATCTAAGAGCACCTACGTGTTCCGTTCAACGACCATAAGCAACAGCGGGTAGATATCGGCAAGTAGAAGCCCAAACATACCTCATCCGGCACGCTTGCAGGAACAACCAGGTTCTCTGGATAAGTCTCAATCGCACTAAAATTCTCGTTGCACTTGGAGACGCGCCACTTGTCATTGTCGAAAACGCCTTCCCGCTCCCACTCCGTTTTGTCATTGTAGACAGCCCAGTCCAGCTCGCAAGCTAGTAGAGGTTCCTCTTCCAGGAGGTTTTCAGATAAGCTAAAGCACACCACTATCAGAACACAAGAACGCGACAACCCTGACCGCGTTCTTACCGATGGTAGAAGGCGAACAAGAACTCAATTTTGTCCGGAAACACGTACGTCATCAGCACCGAGTAGATCTGCAACAAACACTGTCGGAATCAAATTTTCCGAAGCAAAGAGTATCCATCTTACCCTTGTGATCTCGACGATGTCGAAGCGGAAAGACAGCTGCCGGAAGTCCTTGGTCGTCAACTCAACGACAGAGTTCTTCTTCCGGACCGCCGAGATGCAGCCCAAAGGGATGAGAAAGTAGCTCTTGATCTCGTCCTCGTCACGATTTAGGAGGTGGCGCTTCACTCGGTCGTATTCCTGCTCGTCGGGGATGAACTGGAACCGGAACGTGGTCATCTGCACCTTCCCAAGACACACCGTCGATGCCGCCGTGTCCTTCCTGGACGCATTCTCGTCCAGGAACTCGCTGGTGATTGCTGCCAGCACATCCTTCTCCCCGATGAGCCGTGCGGGGGCAAGCTCCTCCGTCATGCCCCGCGGATTGTGAAGTGTGCGGCAGTATTATTAATATATAACGCGACGACTCGACCGATCCACAGTTTATGCTCTGAGACGTTATGCTACAGGGCGGACTACAGTATTGAACCGAAAACATCGCTACCGCTACAGTTAAAACAATCTTCATTCTCACCGCATTTGCTGCTTCAGCAACTCAGCAATAGCGTGCAGTGCAGTCATTTGTTCGGCGTGTTGCTGTCGTCGTTCCTCGCGGTCTTGAGCTAGTGATAGCTGCACTTGCTCCATGAACTCGCGTGCTGTTAGCGTGTCCACACTTGCTACGCTTTGATCTTGAGAGACTCGCTGGCGTTTTGGCGTGCCTTGGCTCGGTGGGTAACACGCGCTTGACGTCTGGACGGCCTGAACCGAAGCTGTAGCTACCCTATTCGGTAGTCGACTCGCTCCATTTATCTGTTGAGATTGAGTCGTATTTGAGCTCGCTCCAGCGGTCACAGTGACGTTCAGGACGCGCTTGGCACCACATTCACAGGTGATCTGGCCGCTTTGTCCGTTCACGCTCGCAGGTGAAGATACCGTTCGGTTACTTGCTACAGGTTGGATTGTAGCATTACCCGGAGAGGCAAACGCTGATGCATTGTGCTGACTGCCCTCCAGATCCACCGACGGTACAGATGCCGCCGGTGTTTCGCTAGCACTTTCCGTCGGAGACACCTGGTTCATACGCAGCATGAGTTGGTCGATCTCGTTGAAGACGTCTGGTGCGAGATTAGGGACGCGGATCCTGTTCTCAGCGCGGATCGCTCGTCGTTGAGGCTTGGTCAAGTCGAACCACGGGATCCTGCCGTCCCCGGCTAGCCGCGCCGTCTCGTACGCCTTCATAAAGCGGTACATTTCCTTCATCGAGTGCATCTTGTCATCCACAGCTTTCCTCGACCGGTTCGAGCCGCCCACATTCGCCATGAAGGCGTTGTATACATTCAAACTGAGTGTAGCCCCACGCAGCGCTGGGTTTTCCTTGTGCACGCCGTTCCAGACCCTCGCGAGCTGCAGCGTGACGTCATAGCTCCAGTTGCGCTTGACGTCCAGGATCTCTTGAGACTCTTCTGTTGTAGTAGTGGCTGGCACTGTAGTTGTAGCTGTGGGGTAGTGCGTCCATCATTCCTCGTATTACTACCCGCTTCAGCAGCTGCAGATGATGCAGACGCCACCGTCAGCGTGCTCGCCGCTGCAGCGCCAGCCTTCCTCGCTTCCTGCGCCGCTTGGCTCAGCACACTGTCGAAGATATTGTACACTTCTAGGGAGATGTCGGGTATGCGCACGCGATGCAGCGAGCGCACTGCTCGACGCTCGTCCTTGCTAAGCTCGAACCAGGACGGCAGCTGTGTCTTGGCCGGCCCGCCCTCCATGAAGTGGCTGTTCATCTTGGAGACGAACTGATACATCTGCTTCATCGAGTAGAGCTTGTCGTCCACGGCCTTGCGCGAGCGGCTGGAGCAGTCCACGGTCTGTCTGAACGCGTCGTACACGCTCTGCTGGCGCTGGGCGCGCGTCCACTCCGGGTGGGCCAGCACCTCGCGGCGCCAGATCTTGACCAGCTCCAGCAGCACGTCGGGTCCCCAGTTGCGCGTCGTGTCAGTGAGCGGGTCGTCCTCCACGTCGGGCGGGGGCGCCAGGGGCTCTGAGCGCACGCTCACGGCGGTGGCGTCCATGGTCGCTTGTTGCGATTCACAGAGTGAAAAGCGGGCGAATTTACAGAACTACCCACTGAGAATTACGAGAAGAGCAAGTTGATTGGATAAAACTATATTAGAGAGGTTTTATTGGGTAAAACATTCTAATAATTACGATTGATACCTGCAAGAAGTGTTTGCGAAAAAGGCAACTTTCGATTGCACTTCAACTGGGCGTAATACGCTGCCGTGCAAAGTTGTTCAACCACGAGCGTCTTCACTGCCAACTCATCTGAAAAACAGTCACAACAACATGCAGCTAGCTCCTCAGGCCTTTTGAGAGCTCCTTCTAGCGCCTGAAGGTTCGCAGGTCCGCCCCACAGTGACTTGAACACCTCGTGCTCGTACGAAAGCACCGCATCGAGGCTCACGTCGTCGGCACTGTTGATCACGCGCTTCGCTCCATGTGAGACCGCTGTGTGGGGAAGTAGGATCACGTCGTTAAAAGCCATGCAACAGAAACCAACGCAGCAATTCCTACCGGGTGCAATGGCGTCGAACGGAGTCACAAACGAACAGATCGCTGCATCCGCTGCTTCCGTCTTGGCGTCGAACGTAAAGTCCACAAGCTGCAGCTGCAGTGCTCGCTCCGGCGACAGTTTCTCGGCGGTGCACAGCAATCGGAGCGCGTTTTGCCTTCCCACAATCTTGTACAGCCTCGCGCCTCCGCCCCACGCAGGCGAGACGCCCATGCGCACTTGCACGAATTGAATGACAGCTTTCGATTCGAGAATCCGAAAGTCGCAGGCAGTGGCGAGTTCGGCTCCACCTCCGTACGCTCCACCTTCGATGCAGGCGATACTCACAAGCGGCAGTCGACGAAAGCGCGTCAACGTGTCGACCATTAGAGCGCCCATGGCTGCTCCAGCCTCCGGCGACGTCAGTTCTGTCTGGGCAACACGGAGGTCGGCGCCAGCGCAGAACCAGCCCTCGGTGCCTCGAAGCACCACGGCGTTGAGCTTCCCGTGCACCTGCGGGTCCTCCAGCAGCGTCACGATGTCGGCGAGTTCGGCCATCATCTTGCCACTCAGCGCATTGCGAGCCGACGGACTGTGGATCTCCACGACTGCCGTCTTGTTCAGCGCTTGCAGTCCAGTTGGGAGGGGCGTCTTTGCTTTAGCATTGCCGAACGGCAGGTGTAGAGTGACGTGGTCATCGCCCCGCCCGAACGCCCGCAGCGTCTCGCGGCTCCTGTGCACCAGCGCGTCGCGGTCGTTCGCGAGGTCCTTCACGAACGAGAAGTCCGAGCCCTCCATGTTGATGGCAAAGCCCTTTTCTTGCACGATGCTTTTCTTGATTGTCGAGGAAAGTTATTTTCGACGGAGGCGTATCTGCGGATAGCTGGCATGCGTGATAAGATTCTGCCAATGCCAATGGCGACTCGAGCACTTGCCTTTTCGACGGACACTGCACAAGCAGCATGGCGAGTGATGGCGAGTACGACTACGAGGAAGAATGGGAAGATGAAGAAGCGTCTGTGCGGAAGCAAAAATGGTGTCTGACACTGGCGGGGTAGTTTATCCGATGGAGAAGGACGGCAGTGACAATACTCGGGACGTGGAGGTGATTCAGCATAAAGATTGGGCCTCTACTTTCGGCCTGAAGGCTGTCGAGATCGTGGTGAAGACCGAGGTGCCAATGTCTAGCAGTACTTGGTCCAGTGAAGAGGATGTTCCAATGCAAAACGATTTACCAAATCCAGGACCAATGCACTCCCCAGCCTTGTCAAAATTCACGGCCATCACCACAGCAGACAAACTCCACCACCAGCTCCAGTGGTTTTCAAGGCAGGTACAATGGGGACCGAAGATACACAGACCCCTTCCAGAGTCGACTTTGGTGCGCTGCACGCTCGCCTAGCAGCCAAACGCATCACAGAGTATCGAAAAGACAAGCACTAAAGGAGGATCAAGTACGGGCTCGAGAGTCTGCAGCCACGCAGCAGCGCCGACAAATTCGTCGATCCAATGAGGAGATGCACAAGGCGTTGGGCGTTGCAGGATTGACTGCCCAGGATCACCTTCGTCTCGCCCAGCGGCGACGTAAACGAGAAGCCAAACAGAAGGAAATCGATGCAGGTATTGAGCGACAGAATCGATGGTACAATAACGTCCCTGGGCGGTCAAGCAGTGCATCGGACCACGTTCGTGAGCTGGGTCGGAGCTACAGTCTAGCCAAACGCCACCTGCAGCGTGCAGCTCAACTACAACAGTCGGCAATACTCGCGAATCAGGCGCAAGTGAAGCAAAGATCGCAAGCTGCGTTCACCAGATCGAGTGGCTCATATGTCAAAGGATCGTATCTCCTCAAGGTGGCCCACAAAACCATGAAGTAGTTTCGCTATTCCTCTTTAGGATCCGTTCCCTCGTTGAAATTTGTAGTGTTGCCAACTCGCAATACGCAAGCCTCTCCCCGACCTGGATCTGACTTTTCTTTACAATGTCGGCTCCTTGCAGCTTCTTACTCATCTGCAAATCCTAACGCCAACAATGTAGAATCAACTTACAGTAATCCCGACGATACTGTGTATATCGTCCCCAGGATCGATCAATATGTTACTCTTTTTTACAGTTAGTGTTGACCGATCCCATCGCAGCGATTGCACAGCCGGAAGCGCAGCAAGCACTGGTTGCAGCATGGACCATGAGATCTGCCGTTCACTATGATCAGATCAGTTGGCAATTTCTTCGCGCAGGCCAAAGGTTTCTCGACAATAATGCCTCGTTGTCACGTCTTGCTTGTGGCGATCATCGTCGTCCTCTGTGCCAGCGTCGCGCCTTCAGCGTCTGTTCTGACAAACAAGGATTCGACCAGCAGACTGTTACGGGCTGTCGATGAAGCTGCGGACACCGAAGAGAGAGCCCCTTTGACGCGATCAAGTCTGCGGCGACGTCGGTGAAAAGGGCGTGGAAGGTGGAGCGCTGGGCCTCTAAGCAGAAATCCGAGGACTATGTCAAGGGAAAGTTGGGGATCGATCTTACTTTGACTGGTCAACAGCTCGAGAACCACCCCATGTACAAAACTTTCGAGAAGTTCGTGAAGAAGGCCGAGAAGTATCGACTGTATGACTGGTATCGTAAAGACACGACCACGTACGACGTCTGGATGGCATTGGGGCTCCACAACGTTGCATGGGAGAACCTTGCGACCACGAAGGGGTTCTGGACCTACCAGAAGTACGCCGCGATGTTTGACGAGAAGATTTACACGTGGCATCAATCCGGATATTACCTTCCGACGACGATCAACAAGGCTGACTCCATGACGGAAATGTTGGCGAGGGCTGATGTGTGGATTGCAGCGGGAAAGCGCCCCGAGTACGTGAAGAGGGCGCTGACAGGACGCACTGAGAACCACATGTTGAGCGATGATTCCCTCGAAAAATGGTTTCCAGCAGAGTACAAATACTACCAGGTGTACCTTGCAAACCGGAAGCGATAACTGAAGCTAAAGCCAAAACCATAGCTGCTGCTGCTAGAGCTAAAGCCGCAACTAGAGCTGGAGGTGCTGCGGTTTAAGGTGTTTCACCATGCGGTAGAAAATTAGACACTGTAACACATGAAGTGGACATCGTTTCGTGCCGAATAACATTCGCTCACCAAAGTTATCGATCGCGATATCTGTCACAGGATTTCCAGCAGCAATTTATATAATACTAGTTTTTGTATGAACCGGATTGATGACTGTATTAGAACTTTTGGAAAAACACACAATGCCGCGTCGAACGCACATCTCGGTGGCGCAGAAGTCTGAGCTGCGCCACTACTACCGCGCACACCCGGAGCTCACCCATGAAGACCTCATCCGCTGGGCTCAAACGCGCTTCTCCGTGCTGCTAGGGCGCTCCACCGTCGGCTCTATCCTTCGTGCCCCCAAAGAAACGAGTCTCAACCCGATGGCCAAGAGGAACCAGGAAGGACGATACCCAGATATGGAGCGGGAACTGTATCAGTTCGTGCTGAGATCTCCAGATCTATCGCAGCTAGGCGACCAATTTTTGTGCGATAAGGCCAACGAGCTGCTACAAGGACGGCAGACGGTGACCAAGTCGTGGGTCTTTCGCTTCAAACAGCGCCACGCATTCCAAGCGCTGCGTAACCTTCGGAAAACCATTGAAAATTACAGACCACAGGACGTCTTCAGCTTGGATGAAACAGGGCTTTACTATCAGATGCATCCGAGTCGACAAGCGAAGAAGAACCAAGAAGCTAGGATTTCCGTGGGGTTGTGCTGCAATATGGACGGCACGGAGAAGGAATATCCCGTGGTAATTTACAGCGTTTGCGATGAAATAGCAGACATTGATGAAGCTAGAGTTGGAGTGAAGACGTACGCCAACGATCACGCGTGGATGACAGGAGATAACTTTGCAGAGTGGCTGCATGATTTCAACATGCGGATGGAAGGCCGACACGTCTTGCTGTTGGTGGACAACGCACCTTGTCATGGCGATGAAGTTGAGCTGACAAATGTGCGGGTGGTTCCTTTCCCAGCGAATAGTTATCACTTACTTCAGCCAATGCGAGCTGGGATCACACAACAATTCAAAACATTTGTCAAAACTCTGGGAGCTCAGTGGATGCTGGATCAGCAACGAGCAGCTTCCAATTCAGGGATGACAGCAGCGAAAATGGATTTGCTAACGGCAATACAGCACATTACTCAGTCCTGGCATGCCGTGGACTCGCAGACAATTTGCAGTTGGTGGACACAAACTGGAATAGTGTCCGGAGACATGGTGGCGCAGCTCCACGGACAATCAGCATCAACTCTATCTACAGACACAACGATGATGGACACGCTGATCCCATTGCTCGAGCCTGCGGAACCCTTGACATCGCTGGAATACATTGACGCAGAGGAGGACATAGCGGAGTGGGTTCCTGAAGGTTTGTCGATAGACTTGCAGCCAATGCCAAGATCTCGTCGAGGTTTCCAACAGGCAGATCAAGGCCAGAAAGAAGAAATTGACAGACCAGTCGCGTCCAAGCCGCTAAGTCACGGCGAAGCACTCGCCGCAGCGATCAAATTATCCACATATGCGTTCGCGCAAGGCATTGACGTTCAGGACCTTCCCACCCTTATTGAAATTACCCGCCAGCGCTGTCAAGCAGATGCATCGGCGCCAAACCAACGCTAACTATGCGAGTGTCACTCAGTTTCCACGTTTGTTTGCGCTGTTTTTTTTTCTTGTTGAGAGCTCCCTCTAGCGCCTGAAGGTTCGCAGGTCCGCCCCACAGTGACTTGAACACCTCGAGCTCGTACAAAAGCACTGCATCAAGGCTTGGTTGATCACACGCTTCGCACCATGAGAAACCGCTACACATAGTGTGAATAGAATACCTGTAGCCCACAATTTTCTGTCAGCAGGCAACCGCGTCAAAAGGAGCCACAGAGGAATTGGTTTTACTCAACTCGCGTAGCACCTCTCGCCTTCGAGCCACGAGCTCTTGGTGGTCCACTGAGTCATTGACAAAGGAGAACAAAGTGCAAGACGCACCAGTCGTTCCTAGCGCCCCGCTTCCATGAGCCGAAGCGCAGCATCATGGTCACCACAAAATATGAGTCAACTTGAAGTTGAAATAGGTATATGTACCCATTTACGACTACTGAACATGCAGGAGACCAAGCTTCAAGATCAGCTCGAGTCCATCGGCTATGCGAGCCCTCTGCAGCTACTGACGAGTGTGCGTGTCGTCTGTCGTGAGTCTCCACTGTGTCTGCAATGGCTACCGCATGCTGTTTCCGCTATCAACGAGTTCCTGGACGCAACACCTCGATATTCCTTTGCTCAGGCGTGTGTGTTGGCATCAACTCGACTACTGGAACGGATTGAAATGCTCCACAACCAAGAACCACCAACTAGCATTCACAGAGACTCGTTGTTCCGGCAGATTCAATTCTCGAATAGTATGAAGTCTGCGTTGTGGCTGGGATGTCTGCAGATGGTGCAGTGGCTCGACGCTCACTTTCCTGCGTGCTTGATGCCTCGACTCGCGGTGGAGGAAGCCGTGATGCGTGGCCACTTACACATTTTGCAGTGGCTGCACAGCAATCGGTGCGATATCAACTGGAAAAGTGGATTTATTCTTGGAGCGGTGGGAGGAAACATTTGGATGTTGCCAAGTGGTTGCAACACGTCACTGGGTACGAGGCGGAGGGTTGGATTATTCCTGCTGCACGAGTAGGTAACTTCGAAATGGTCAAATGGATTAAAGGACTGGGAAGAGTATCATCAGGGAAGCTGCGACTGGCTGTCGAGGCGGCCGCAGATAACGGAGAATTGAAAATGGTGCAGTGGCTGATGAACTCAGACGACAGTCTTCAAGATGTGAATGTGTCTGGTTTGTTGAAAAGTGGAAACGTCGAGCTTGTATCTGTGCTGACTAATGAATACAAAGATAAAATATGTTCGAGAACTTGGGTCCGTGCGATGGAAAACGCTATCTCATGTGGCCACGAGGAAATGGTTGAACACCTCATTAATTTGCATGGCGAATGTATTGGAGAAGTTTCGACTCCGTTGGAGCATGCAGCTTGTAATGCCCACCTTGGATTAGTGAAGTGGCTGGACGCGAGAAACGTTGCAATGTTCACAGCAATGACGGCGAATACTGCTGCCGCGGCAGGGCATCTTCACATTTTGCGATGGCAGCGTCAAAAGGGGTATCCGGAGTGCACAGAGGTCGGCGTCACCGGAGCAGCGCAGAACGGCCACCTCGACGTTTTGAAATGGCTGCACGAACACCATTCAAGGGGATTTACTAGTGAAACGAT
Organism: Phytophthora macrochlamydospora; assembly: GCA_011947325.1. Lineage (NCBI taxonomy): Eukaryota > Oomycota > Peronosporomycetes > Peronosporales > Peronosporaceae > Phytophthora > Phytophthora macrochlamydospora. Next base: position 230,381 of record JAAVTH010000077.1, on the reverse strand, counting down.
GGATTCCGCCGCCGCGGATAATCGGCTAGAAGTCGTGAATTGGTTGCATGAGAATCGTAATGAAGGGTGCACCACCAACGCAATGGACCGTGCTGCTGGAAGGGGCCACCTCGAAATGGTCAAATGGTTGCATTCCAACCGAAGCGAAGGATGCACAACTAATGCAATGGATTTGGCAGCAGGTGGTGGGCATCTCGAAGTGGTTAAGTGGCTCCACAAGTTTCGCTCCGAAGGATGCACCGTTAACGCGATGGACCAAGCCGCGGGTGGAGGAATTCTTGACGGTGGTGGTCATCTGCGTGTGGTTCAATGGCTTCACGAGAATCGGACGGAAGGTTGTACAGCAAAAGCTATGGAAAATGCGGCTGTGGTGGGGAGCTTCGACATTGTTTTATTTCTTCACCGCGAACGCACTGAAGGGTGCGATACAATGGGAATCAACGTGCTGTGGATGTCTCGACAGTGGCGGGAGTTTATGCCGTGGTTCGAAGCAAACTATCCGTCGCAGGTAAGAGAAGCAGAGCTAATGGATGAACAAGAAGAAATGCATTTGCTCGAAATTGGGCGTCGTTGCCGAGAGGAGCTAGTGTCATATAAGTATGGCGACTTGCATTGAAGCGAATTGGGAACAACGATCAATTAATAAAAAAACTGGACATGATAGATGCTACTGGCGTCTCTTCACTTCGAGCGAGCTGTGCTTATCAAGCTGCATGTAGTCACCTTCAGGCCTCACTTGGCCGTCTGGAGGGTTTGTAAAAAGTTTCTTGGATGAGCTGGTCGCCATTCCGTCCGCTGATGACAAGCGGCACGGCCTCGAGAAGACTCGCTTCCATCCGAATCTTCTTCTCGTTGTAGTCAAAGGCGCGCTTCGCCTTCAGAGCTGCCGCGGAGTTTCCTTCCGCCTCGGCGTTCGCCAGAATCTTGGCCGCTTCCTTCTCGGCTGCCTGGATTCTCGCTTCCGCGCTCACCTTTGCGACATTGACGAACTGGTCAAAGTCCGTCTTGAGGTTCTCCAGTTCCACCGTCGGAAGTGCTTTGCGCTTCACAGTCTTAGCTGTCGCCGTGGCTACCGCGTCCTGCTTGTAGCCCTCCGCAGCCTTGATCTTGTTCTCGTTCATGGACACGTGCTGAGCCACAGTGACCGCAGCCTTGGCCTCGGCGATGGTGCGTCGTTCATCACGAATGATCGCAGCGCGGACACTTTCAGCCTGCAGGTCCTGGATCGCGCGCTCGTTCTCCTTCTGCAGCGCCGTCAACTTCTGCGTCTCCTGGTTCACAAGGATCCGCATCTGGTTCTCGTGGTTCTTCTCCTGCTCCTCCATCCTCGTCTTGAACGCCGTCGTCTCCTCCAGTGTCTTGGACAGAGTCTGTGGCAGGTCCACGTTGGTCACCTTGACGTTGTGGATGAAGACGCCGTAGGATTTGAGCTTGCTGTTGAGATCCGTCTTCATGCCCATGGCGAACTCTTCGCGCAGGTCGTGGACCTGGTCGTGGCGCACCGAGTGCACGAGGCCTCTAATAGCCTCCTCCGTGAGGCTGTAAAGCAGCTCGTCAAAGCGATGCGCCCCCAGCGAGTACACGAACGTGTACGCGTCGTCCTCTGTGGGGCCGATCTGGAAGCTGATGGAGATGTCAATGTCCACCATGACGTTGTCCGAGGTGGGGCAGCCGCGCACCGGGTTCGAGTACGTCACCGCCTGCTTGGTCACGATGTGCGAGACGCGGTTCCAGGCCGGCCAGAACATCTTGAGCCCCGGCTCCATCATTCCGGCGTGTGCGTTCCACTTTTGCTTGAGCACCCAGAGCCCGGATGGTACCTTCATGAAGAAGGTCATGAGCATCGGGTAGCCGGGCGTGAGCACCAGCGGGATGCGGCCGTCCGTCACCTTGGCGTTGAACGTCTTCATCGCTGCAATACATGGATTCGTTTAGTATGAGATTGCATTGGATATGCCACAAAGTCGTTTACCATCGTTGGGCTTGTGGATGTCTTTCTGCACCAAGTGGTTGACGCGGTAGCTGTAGCGGGTGGTGCCGCGTTGGCCGCTGGATAACTGAGCCGCCGAGGACATGGGCGTTTGGCTTGGTGTGCGCTTCCGACAGGAACTTTGCGAATGAGGTCTGGTTAATGTGTCGAAAGATGGCGACCGCTTCAACAAAAAAGTTGCAGAAAGTCAACCCATGTAAATTGCACCTTGTAGCTACCACCAACTACATGTGCTCCCTACATGTGCTCGCCAGCCGGCAAGAAAATCTAGCGCAACAAGAAGATGTAGCAAGGGAAAGCATAGCTAAGGGAATCTCGTGGTAGCTCCATCCGGTGCTGTGTATTTTTTCCGCTGTCCGATGTTTCTATGGGTCACTTGCTTTCACTATACTCGACCGGCTCTCTATGGCTACATTGAAGTGCTTGAAGCAGCATATCACATCGAGTGACGTACAAACAAATCCGCGGTCATTTCTGAATTCGCCGCCAACCGCACACGCCAAGAGCTTCTCCAACGCAAACGCTTCGTCATGGGTGGAGGACACAGCAGACTCGCGGCGGACCAGCTTCCGGGCGGCTCGCAGCACCAGACGCGCCTGCTGTACCGCAACGCGTGGGTCGTGGACTCGGCCAATCGCCTCTTCGGCGCCTGCTACGACGGCAACACCGTCGTCATCATCAACCCGGGCCGCAGCCCCATCAAGCCCTACATCCGTGTGCCGGAAGGCACCTACGCGCTCGTGCAGAGCCAGGGAAGAGACGTGGACTACGTCAAGCCGGACGGCACCCGCACGCCCGTGTGGCCCCCGGGCTTCCACTTCGCGGGGCTTTTCACCAAGGTCGCGCACGTCATCACCAAGCAGTACATTGTGTTCGACACGCCTGTCAAAGGCTGCAAGACGGCCGACGACGTCACAGTGGGCATCGACATGTGTCTGATCCTGCGCATCATGGGCGACGAGTCCAAGGGCGAAGACCCAGAGCTGGTCCGTCGCTTCGTGTACGAGTTGGGCCCCAATGGACTTGAGGTGCAACTCCGTGCAGCTCAAGATGAGGCGTGCGTGCTCTGGCTCGCAGCGTGGAGCACACGGAAGTGTACCAACTTCGAGACGGCACCATGCGCGAACGCTTCAAGACGGGAGCTCTCAACTTCCGCACCAACCGACCGGAACAGAACGACGAATTCCACTCGCCCAAACAGAAGAAGACGGACGTCAAGGAAGAGGATATCCCTGCGGAAGAACGCGTCATGTATTGCGTCACGGAGGACATCAAGCGCAGTCTGAACGACCAGTTCAACACGTACGGCGTGCAGATCACCAGCGTCGCGATCACGAATGTCACGCTGCCGACCGAGTTCCAGAAGCAGATGGAGAGCCGTACGACCCACCTGAGCTCCATCAAGATGGAGAAGATGAAGCAGATGAGCGACATGCAGATGCTCGAGTACAAGGAAGAGATCGACACGACCAGACTCAAGCGCAGGATGATGTTCATGGAAGAGGAGGCGACGGGCAAGGCCAAGTGTGCCGAGATCCGAAAGGGTATCGACCTCATCAATGCGCAGACCAAACTCGCAGACGAAGAGATCAAACAGCAGACTACTGTGACGTGCAACAACCGCGACGTTGAAGCGGCTTTAAAGATCGCAGAGATTGAGGCGGAGACCGTGCGGATCGCAGCTGAGATCAATGCTCACTGCGACGCTGAGATTGGCCTTATCAATGCGGAGAAGGCTGCGATGCAGCTGCAGCTACAGGCAACAACGGACGAGATCCGTGTCAGCGGTGACGCCAAGGCGGCAGAAACAATTGCCAAAGCGGAAGGTGCGGCCGTGAGTAAATTTGAGAAGTACCGCGAGCACACCCTCAACATGAAGAGGTTAGATATGCTCGGATCATTGGCCAAGAACAAGAAGACGGTGGTGTCGGGAGAAACATCCAACAGTCTTCTGTCAGAGCTTCTGATTGCCAACCGACAAGGAAATGTCATGCTGAATGTCGACGGCTTGGTGAGCAGAGCCGGAGGCGGCGGCTTGGTTTGATGAGTCTCCACAAGAGGTTGAGTCAGTCTCATCGATCACGATGATTACCCGCAGACGGTCAGCTAAAGTTTGCCGGTTGAAGGCGAACTTCCGTTGCTGCCAAGTAATCGACACTTTTGTACCATGCACACAGTGAAAGCTGCTTAAGCCTTTCATGCATACGATTGCAGTAGTCGCAACAAGATGATTTAACCATTATTTCATTTCATGTTCGAGCATGCTTCTGACAGTATCCGCTCACACAATACAGCAGAACGAGTGCGTCCTGAGATCGCAATGCGTTCTTGAGCGAGGTCTAGAGGGGTGAGGTCGTTGTTGTTCCGAGTTTCGACCTTGAAACCGCGCTCTATTAACCACTGGCACAGGACGTGCTGGCTGTTGGCAGCGGCCTTGTGCAGTAACGTGTCTCCCTTTCGATCCACAGCGTCCAAATTTGCTCGCAGCATTGTCAGGTGCTCCAGAATTTCCACGTGTCCTTCTCTCGCTGCCCAGTGCGCAGCCGTCCAGCCCATATACCCCGGAGCATCAAGTCGGAGATGACTTCGTAGAGCTCGAGCACAAATTCGTTGAAATATGACAATGTCGCCACTTTTTGCAGCTTCGGTGAGTTCTTCGACAAGGTTGGCATCGCTTGCAATGCCCTCCTCGAGCTCGTTGTATTCGGAGGTGGTTGACTCATTACCTTCATCCTCGGCAGCCAGAGAGATCTCGATAAACTCCGTTTGAAGTACATCGCCGTCATCTTCACTGTGTTGGTTCGGCCCCGCGATTGACCTCATCCGACGGCGACGGTTAACTCGAGCAAGCGAACCCAAGCAGCATTCTGGGCTAGCGGTCTTTATCAAATTACTGCCACCGCTGTTGCTCTTGCAGATGATCGTACGGCGTCGTTCTAATACCATCTAGGTGGTGAGGTTGGTCGCTTGTCGACCTGTTTAATTGTGAGGTGACTTGTTGATCACCAAGATGCGACGGTGCCAAAGCACTATTCTAGACTCGCATAAGATTTTGTGGATCCTGCCGCTCCAGTGCTTTGTTCGTCTCGGTGCGCTTCCCACTTCCCGTGATTGGGTTAGATTTCTCTGCGTGAATACTAAAAGTAGCATGCTATAGTACTACTACCGCGTGTACACGCCAAAGCTATCTTGGACGATCTTTTTCAAGTCTCGGTAAGAAAATTGCACTTCCTCGACGAGACTTGCAGATGCTTCTCCATTTGGTACGTTCATTTTCATCACTTGCTTCCGTCGATAGGCCCACTCAACTAGCGGGTTATCTGGATCAACTTTCAAACGCGCTCGCAAAATCTTTCCAACATATTTGTGGGACACTTGGGAAGAGTAAAGTCCTAACATTTGACGACATAGTGCAAAGGCATCGCCGTTGGTGATTTCGACACAGGTTTCACGCCATGCAACTTCGACGAGCAAAGCGTTCTTCTCCGCATCTAGCGATGCAGCATTGAGTGCCAAATCAGGCCACTCCTCTCCATTTTGTCCACCATTTCGTTCACAGATTCCTGCTCGGATCATATCTCGCTCGGACTCATTTGCCAGCAGAACGATAACCAAAGGTAGCGGTAACTTTGAGTATTGGGTAAGCTGTTGTCCTTTCGTGCTACCGTTCACTTTTGTGTCTGCATCGGTTAGTGATTTCGACCGATTCGTTGCAGTTGCAAGCCGTGCCAATGACCGGACTGGTTCATCTTGTTCACGAGGGTAAGCAAATAATAATTCGCTAGGGGCCACTGAAAGCACAAATCCGATGATATCGGATGGAGAAAATACCCCTCCATGCCTATCTTGAAGCGATACGGTCGATATATTGCTGCGGTAGGTCGAGAATGATTCGTTGTACCGACGAACAATTTCTTGGCATAAGAACTCGACCTTCGCACGCGCATTGATCGGAATGCATAGGCGGCACTCGTTGACTTGGACCAACACGCGCACGACATCTGGAAGCACTGCCATTTTGGCCTGAGTAAGTCCATTCGATGTCGGAGGCGCGTCCGCATGATTTTCTGCGGTAGCTGATATTTCTCCTCGGACTATATTCGTGCTGTTTTTGGTGTCACGGTCTTTTTGTTCGCCAGTTCTAACGTAACACCGTTATCCCGGTGTTCGGGTTCTCCATCACGCACTTCGAGAGCTTTATTTGCCAAACTATTGTGACCTTTGATGCGATCCATCTCAGGAGACGCGAGTTTGTCCACAACAGATGCTGGTTGTTTCAGCTTTTCTGTCGGCGAAAGCGTTCGACTGATTGGTGATATCAGCTTATTCAAACTCCCACGAATGCTCTCCGTTTGGACGAGCGTTCGATTCAAAGGGCTCATTAACTTTGTAAGTCCTCCTCTGATTTCGCCAACCATATCACTGTCACCGGTAAGAATGGTAATTGGACTGGGAATACCTAGGTTCCTTCTTCGTGGGGTCAACGTAGGCGCATTACCAGCGACGATATTTTTCAAATGAATCCCTGCCAGATCCTGACCAAGGGTTTGTACGGGCTGTATCACTCCAGGTTCATAATCGTCCGGCAGAAAGCGTTGCTTGTGCTGTCGTTCAAGTTGACGCTGCCTTACCATTTTCTGAATGCACCGGCACGCATCTTCTCGCTCTAAAGTAACCTTTTCCTTTACTTCGGTGTTGCTGCTGTCGATCGCTTCTGAATGATTATCTTTATCTTCGTGGATTTCGGCAGACGGATTTACGAATCCTTCTGGTTGTGATTCATCTTCTTCGGTAAAGTTCTGTTCAACCATTGGAGTTTCTTCTATATCGGCAGATGACTGCTCCACAACCTCAGATGAAGGGATATTTTGTTCTCCTATATCATCATCACCGGGTAGTTCTGTTTGTTGCAGTGCTGCCGAATTGATACAAGTGGCCGGAATACTTCGATGTTCAAAACGCATGAGCCGCGAATTTAGAACGGTCTTGAAATCAAGCGAACTTTGAGTGCAAAGAAATCCTAACTGGTTGTCGAACACAACAATTGCTTGCTTCAGCAGTGATTTGGCTCGAGCTTGTGCTGAATTCTCACCTTGCAAAGTAAATTCAACAACACGGATATGTAGCACTCCAAGAAACAATGACATCATCGATGAGCCATTTGGTCCTGATAAATACCCCCAACACGTCCAAATAGTGCCTGTGTTAGTTGGAATATCAATTCGTCCACTTGACAGCGAATTCGATCAACGTTAATATGAAAACCAAGCTGTGGCTGGCTAGAAGAACAAACTCGACCCCCTCGGAATAACGAGATCGCATTTGAACCTTTTCAATTGTAAGCGAGCATTCTTGAGCCCCAATAGAACATCGATCAACATCAAGAAAAACGCGGGTAGGCCAGGAAAATGCCATGCCGCTGGTTCTTTGATAAGAATGCTCACCAAGGCCACTGCGCATGCTTCCTCTTCGTTTCAAAATGCACCCACAACCTTGCACGGCACATTCTAGCATTTGAAAGGCTAGCGGAAGTGCAGGTACGAACACAGCATCACCTCCAAATTCATTCGATTCTGTGGTGAGACGTACATTCGACAGCTTGGTAGATGTGTCACGATTAAATAGCGCTTTAAAATCATTTACACCAAAATACTTCAGCATTATTTGGACCAGGTAGCTTCCCGTTTGAAGTTCCAACTCATCCATATGAAGAAGTATGTGTAGTTTGGGGTGCATCAGGACATTCTCGGCACCATTAGCGAGACTGGCAGAGGTACCAGTGCTCTCCGAACTTGATTCTTCGGAGAAACTATCTTCTCTGCTGTTTTGTTGAACCATCTGACTAGCATTCGGTGTAGTTGGCAACGAGGTGCAATGCCGAGGTGGACAGACATGAATATCTATCATTTCTAAACGGATCTGCTGGTGGCAGGTACCGCATCGAAGGACAATCGGTTGCTCCTTCTCGTTAACAAAAGCGTGCGCTTCTTCTAAAATTTTCGTAAGATCATCATCGATCCGACAAAATATGCTGTGAACTCGCCACCTCGCAGATATGAGATGGCGACGTTGTTCTAGGTGAAATACTTCTCGATCAGGCTTCAGACGAAGTACTACGTATCCTTTGAACCTCATTGACATCTCGTGTAGACTCATCTGAAGCTCGCGCATGCCATGACGGTGAGTGATAATGTTTCCGGCTGCTCGATCTACTACAAGAAATAGTTCTTGTGGACCTTGCGTTGGAGACCTAAACGTCACTTTGGCTTCGATCGTTCCACGAAAGGTAATTTGCAGCTCGATGCTCGCTTTGCCAGGCTGTGTTGAGCTTCCCAAATTACGGTCGGCGGACATCCCGTCTACCGATGACTCCAACATGTCACCTTTCCAACTGCTGTCATTAAGAAACCAACTAGCTAACGTCGATAAAACTCCATACAGCTCCATAAAATCAAGCACTCCATATTCCATTCTCAGCACCCCCAAATTCACTTCCACAAGTTGCAAATGCCGCTTCCATGGGTCTTCGCGATCTTTTCGATGATAAAAGCGTGTAATCCGCACCATGACTGAAGCCTTACTTAGAACGGTCAACTTAGCTCCACCAGACTGTGTACAATTCACGCCAACACTCAGCGTGAACGACACGCATTTAAATTTCGTTTGCACCAAATTATCAGGCGAATAGTCAACAGCAGCGGCAGGATCGCCAACATCTTGACCGAGTGCATCCGTCGTCCGAGCATTAAGATCCACAATATTCAATTCCAACCGAGACACCCCACCAATAAACACCTGCACGGACAACTTGTCCACCACAATCTTGATTTTGTCGGCCACATCTCGAGCAAACTGCAGCATGGAAGCCGTCGATCCGAGAGGATCTGGCTCTAGTAGTGCGGCTTGCGTTCGAGCCTCAAAAGCTCGACGCATTTGAGGGCTGCACTCCGAAAAGTTCCTCACTTGGATCTTCAGCTCACTGATGTGCACTAGCAGTGGTTTGGCAGCGTCCTTCTTGTCCGGAGTCGTCCATGATGGCACTGCAATGGTGAGCTCGATACAGTGAGCGTCGGTGACTTGGAGAGGCGATGGTAGATGCAGCAAAGCAGCGACTCGATGAGGCTTAAGGCCTGCAGCAGCATGTGGGTAGTTGTTAGATCATGAAAGGTTGTTTACGTTGTGTAGAAGAGCGTACGGATGCCCTGCAGCGCCAGTTGCATGCGAGAGAACGACTTGGACGCGAAGTCGCTCGGTAGCAGATCGTCTGTGAAAGCGTCCACCCAGTAGGGTAGCTGCCGACGCACATACTCTTTCATCAAGCTGGTAGCTGGCGCCATGTTGACGTCACTTAAACCTGTTAGATTGATTTAATCCTCTGGCTTCCGGGAATATGTATCCACATAAAACCTTTTGACTACCTGGAATGCATGTTCGAAATCGGTTTTCGCTACCACGGAAAACCAGAATTTTGACGTACGATTGGTAGATACTGTCGTCAAGCTTATCTAGTCTGTTTTCCATGTTCAGGATGCCGCCGAGATGCGGTGGAATACCGCTGGCACGCATCGCATCGCCAGGACGCCGACTCCGACATACAACCTTCTGCTTCAGAGACTGAAGCAACCTCGGGTCACAAAACAGAGATGAGGAAAACACACATGATTTCTGTCAAGGCTTTAACTAAGTGATCGTAATGATATACCAGCGACGCCAACAAGTAGCAGCTAATATTTTTCAATTTCGAAGGAGCACTCGGATAGCACACGTTGATAGCGCTCCACACATCATCATCTGAGTCATCAAACAATGGAGGTAACATAGCAAAGTCTGGTGTTTCATAAGGTAAGCCCCACTCAATGTGGCGACGGAACAATTTGAAAGGAGACCTGCTCGTTCGCCTGGAAGTGCTCGTCTGACTGCTACTACTGCTAGCGAATCTATTTCTACTAATTTTCGATCCATATCAAGAAGTGATGTTCCTTATTCAGCTATTCCACGATAACTCAACGCTGGTGAGCTATTGACAACAGCAGTCAGTCTTTTCATCGCTGAGATCAATAACATCAAGATGATCACCGCCGATCGAGACGTGCTTCTCGATATTGGATATGGGATCAGCAATGCATTGGCACAATTCACGATGGAGACATTGATTTCGGCGGGTGTTGGGATGGAAATTCGCTGCGAACTTATGGATCATGGCGTGCGGGTAATGCGCTCCCTTTCATCACATTGGCCAATAATTGAAGGCATTCAGCTCTTCCCCGCTGGCGTCCGTCAGATTGAAATATCGTTAGTTGAGCCGTTTGCATATGCTACGATTGTCTTTGCGAACTATATCAAGTTTCAGCCATCTACCTACCGACAACCACATCAACGCCGAGCTATTTTTATGATACACGCATGGACTGTCATCTTCACCAGACATGGGTGTCCACGACATAATCGTGCATGTGTGAAGGAGTTTTGCTGTCGTTGGGACTAAAAGCGACGACACAAGTCCCAGTGAGCTGGACGTCACTTGCAAAATTGTACGTGTATAGTGAGCGATTATTAAGACAAGCATGAATATTCATCGGGATGACGTTACTCTAGAATTCTGCTTGCAGCGCGGCTCCGTATAACTTTCGGGCGATATGTTGGGGATCTACTTCCCACATTTTGTACAGCTCCGAGGCTATCACCAAGTTCCCTTCGTAAAAAACAGTTGCCGTGGCAAATAAAAGTTGAGGTACTTCTTACAGCAGGGTCCATCGTCTTGTCTGGCAATAGTATGGCTATTGCTCTGTTGGATGTAGGAGTTGACACAGACAAACACTATGCAGCGTATAGTGATCTGTCGCGACGATGGGAACACGACTTTCCCATCGGCAAATAACACACAACCGACGTTTTATATTGTCGGGGAACAACTGCTTTGAAGACATTGCAGCATACAATTTTGGGGCAATCCGCGACATCAGGCGTTTCCACAGCACAACTTCACGTAGCGGTGGACCCATTCAACGCATCGCTTTTGCTGTGCCCACGTTTCCGTAGAGCATCCGTCAATCACCCGGTGCTTTCACCTTCCGGAAAGCAAACCATCTGTCAATTGGGCGACGAAAGTGCGTTGCGGATCTCTGTCTTTACTGATATCGACGACTAACCTTCTTGACATGTAGATGTTCACTCGAGCAACACCAATGGGTGCCAATGTAAGTTTCTTATACCTCTTCTTGAAAGAATACCCGTCGGCAAACGAGAATCGTGCCCCGTAATTGATCCAGCCAATCGACGTCCTTTAGGTTTTTAATGTATTGAGCAACACACGCTGGAGTTGGATATGGCTACAAATTGCTGGCCACTCGGCGCGGAAGGATTGTCTCGGTGGAGCTGCCTGTGTTCGATAGCATCTTGACAACGGCACTGTCGTATCACCAGACGGCAGTCAATATGTATTCAACGGAGACCACCTGCCGATATTACCCTCTTTTGCAGGTATTGTGAAGAATGACATGGTGTGGGAAATGAACCCTATCATTGCAAACTGTTCCTTGTCCATAAACCTCTTTCAGCTGCATTGCTGCTGACAAGGGACATGTAGTATTCGACGTGTGTTGTAAATTGGACGGATAACTTCAAGTACTAATACAGCGTACTACACTTACAGATTGGCGGCTTTCGACAGAGTCAGCACTACCGTCGCTCCCTCGCCCTTCTTGATGTGCCCTTGGCTATATTTTGCAGTAAAAATTGTAATTGGTTTCGTTGTAGTACACGACGAAATTGCCAGCATCCATGTGCTTCCGCAGTTCTTCAGTGAGCGTCGTGCGCTTGGTCTTGTTGACCTCGCTGTTGCATGCCATATGCTCAATACGGACCTACTTCGTTTAGCCAACAATACGTTAGCTGAGATGCATTGTAGAATACTTATTCTTACCTGTTTGACGGTGTGAAGTTTGTCAATCGGCGTTATGAGGATTGTTGGCTGCTGATCTCCACGCCAAAACTCAAACAGCGCCATGCCTTCATGGCTGTGAGGGTGTAGGTGCGGTTCTTGTCGAGGTATTCCTCGAGAGCAGCCTCGATTTCGGGTGTGTATTTGACGCTAGAGGCTCGCACTCCTCCGCTTGTCCGTCATCAACGATTCGACTTGCTGTCGTGCTGTCGTCGAGGTATGTATGTGTGTGGGGGTGGGGGGTTGAAACTGGACCTGATCCGAGATCCAGACCAGGGATGCGCCGGCCACTGAGTCACCTGCAAGGAGAACGAGTGGTTAGAAGAACAAGTAGTTAGAAAGCAATCTCACTCTATCTTTGCGTCGTACCGAACACTGTGCTGAAGTGCTGCCGACCAGGCAATTAACAGGGGGGCACTGGCATCTTGGAGGGTGTGAGAAAACCGGGCTGAAGGGCTTACTTCGACGGCAGAAAATTGCAAAGTGAGAGGAAGCAGACTTGCTAAGGGCACTTAACTCTTTCACTAGCCCATGGTTAGCTAAGAAGCGCGCGGATTGGCTTTCACCCGCGGGTCGAAGCCTTTAGTAACGTAAGCATGTCTGATTTCGCACGTATGCAGTCTCTGTAGTTCACCTTGCATTAAGCTTGAGCCACTTTGGTCTCCAGAAGGCGACAGATTCGTGAAGTGCCGACATTTTAATGCACAAGTTGACTTTCCTAATTGAAGAGTGCTGTTTACTTTGCCACGTTGAAGTGGAGCGGCACCATCTTGGCCTGGCAAAAGGTACAGAAGGTCTCCTGGATAGCAAACTCACGCTCGCATTCGATTTTCCTAAATTAATAGAAAAGTTAAATTTGAGACGCTCTAAAACTTCGCCTATCAAAACGCCATCTGCTCTCATGTTGCATCTCTTCCATCGCTGCTGGGCTCCACTACTCTTTGTGTCCATTGCCGCCGCAGAGATGGAGGCCGTGGCGCCGCCCACGGATCCTCCGATGCACGCGGTGTCGACCGAGCAGGAGCTGATGCTGGCGGTGGACGCGCTGTTCCTCTTCGTGGGCGTCGTCTATGGGTCGCGCGTTCTGGCGCCCAAGCCCATGACGTACCTCTCGGAGATCGCCTTCCCATTGGACGTAGGTCGTTGAGTTTCTAGTGCCGGAAAGTGCTTTTATCTAAATTATTATGTTGCGATTTTGTTGTGTTCATTGATGCAGTTCTGCGGGAAGCTTGCAGCGTCGTTTACGTTGTTTCTGCTCCATGGGCTGCGATGGCTGTACCAGCAAATTGTCAGCTCGTGGCTGCTGTACCATCAACCGTTCGGGCGAGACCAGCAGAACGTCGTTGCAATGATGCAGACGCTAGCGTGGGTAAGGCTTGTCGGCGAGAAAGTTAATGATACCAATGATCTGAGTTGTATACTTTCGCTAGGGCATGTCGTCGAGTCTGTTGTGGATGGAGTATCGACGCGGGTTGACGCCGTCTGCGTACTTGCGGCTATTCTGGCTGGTCAAGTGGCTGGACTCCACGTACTTCCTAGTTGTACACGGTCAATTCGCAGTGACGTCTGACCAAGCCCCGAACGACGAGTCCTCTGCGAGCGGGATCGTATTTGGAGGCGCGTGCTACACTGCATCAGCAATGCTTGTGCTGCTTCAGTTGATCAGATCGACAACGGTCACTCCAGACTACATTTCATACCCGACCGAGGTGAACACTCCGTCGGCGTACCTCAACTCGTCGCACCATCAGCCACCAACTTCACTATACGGCTCCTTTCGGGATTGGGAGGTCGTAGGCTACGTACGTAGCAGTCTGTTTTCTTTAGTGTTGTGGTGACTTATATTTTTCTTCGTACAGCCAACCGCAGAAGAAAGGGCGATGCTGGATGTCACGATTCCTGCGGCCACGACTTCCATTTGGGGTAACAAGCAGTTTGTTTCATTCAAGATTGTGGTGCAAACGGAGGACGATCAGTGGACGCTTCGACGTCCGTACAGTGACTTTGCTTCGCTGCACAAGGAGGTACGTGTGAAAATGTGTCGTGGTCTTGCTTTTTGCTGAGACTAAGTGTAAAATAGCTGCCCGCCGCAGTTCGTGAGGGATGTCCTCTTCCTGAGGAAGAGCACGAAGGTCGCAAATTTATCTCATGGAAGAACCGCCCGAGGTCTCTTAAATCGCGCCTGGAGACATACCTCAAGCAGGTGTTAAATCATCCCAAGTTGAAGCGCCATGCGTCGCAGGCGTTGTGTGAATTCCTCGACGTTGTAAGTTTAATTTTCACCTGCTGCTACCGCTCGAGTAACTCATCGCGGCGCTGTGGTTGCGTCAAATTTTACGCAGGAATACATTGAAGAGCTGGAGCCTCCACCGACATCAGCGCATTCATACCATTCGCGAATATGATGCGCTTGGAGTGCTTGAGCGTGTCATCAACAATGGGAACTAGTATTTATTTGATGCGGAGACGAGAAACGGTTAATGAACAACAGAAATCCCTGGTGTCGTTCACTTAATTCTTAGCGTAGGTACAATGGTTCTCTAAGATCGACTGGAAACTGTGGAGGGATACGCGATCTCGCAGGAATTCACCATCTTGGCGAAACGCAGAGAGTTTAGTGTTTCGTCTCGGTGTTGTCCCAACGGTGACAGGTTGCAGATCATGAGTGTCTTGCTATCTCCGCCGAGAGAAGAACTGAGCACGTGTGTCAGCTTCGAGTCTCGGAACGGAACGTGTGCGGACTGTTGTCGTCCAAACAGATACAAAAATATTAGCTGAGGAACTTACAAACAAACTAGCAGTCGCGCTGGTGTACCTTTTGGCAAGAGCACAGATAACATTTCCGAGAGCTGAGAGGCTTTTGTTAATCGCAAGAGCTTCTCTCATAAGCTCTTTGTTGCTATCACTGCCAGACTTTGACAACCTCTCAGATCCCTGTAGCAAACATCCCGGGAAAATGTCAGAGGCCACCAGTCCTTTTCAAACCTCAGCAGGATCACGCACCGCAAGGTCGACTAAGTTGATGACTCCAGCACGACGCTCGCCAGTCAGCGTGTTCACCCCGTTCAGCCTGTGCACATAATAAAAAAATGCAGATGTTAGCTTCGAAGATATCAAATAATTGGCCTTTGGTCTGTACCTAAATGTGATGATGCAGTGGCTGCGTGAAGAGCGATCGTTCATGTTGGTAGTCTTGGTCGACCTCCTTGTCATCGCCTTTCGCAATAAACTCCATGCCTCGTGGTCGTTGCTGACGCTATGTGTGCATGAATTCATCACCGCCATTTTGCCGTCGCTATCCAGACGGAGCTCGACTTTATCAGTAGACTACAATACACGAGACGTCAGCTCATGGCTCCATCACAAACTCATGAACAGCTCACGTACCCCGACAGGAGCTAGCAGGTCTCGAAGCGTTTCGTTGTAGATTTCAATCAACTCCAAACTCGCGGTGAAATCCCATCCACTTGACCGTAGTTCGTCGATCCCAACAAAAATATGTGAAATTGCACGGCCGACGATTCCCATATCTGGCGACGGCTCCATCATCTCGGCATCTGCATCTTCTTCTCGCCCTTGCATCGTATACGTTTTCCCTGATCTAAGAGGACGATACAACTTAACGGTTAGTAAAGGAACGTATGGAATAATTGCGTTCAATACGCACCCAGTCTGTCCGTAAGCGAAGATGCACACACTGTAGCCATCTAGTGCAGACTGGATCAACGCCGACACCTCCAGGAAAACGTCTTCTTGTGTGCACTTGCTGTCCAAGACAAGGTCGAAGTCGAAGTTGTACTTCTTGACGACGCTCCTTGTTCCGTTCTGTCCGTAGCCTACATGAGAATTCGGGTTGGCAGCCAACTCAATTTGTCGCCGCTCGCCACGGCGGTCAGGAAACGAAAAATCTGATGGGGATGTAAGCAAACCGTGGTCAGTAACACTGGCGATATAACAAGTAACATCAAGGTGGAATACCTCATCATTTCTTGAGCCTGAGAATTCATCGCGCAAAACTGGACGGACACGGCAAAACACTCGAATATTTCCTTTTAACTCCATCACCTGCATGATCGTCAATGTTAACAATGAAAGAAGCACGCCCATCGCCTTACTTCGCCGTACCTTGTTATGAAGACTCCGCCGCACAGCCTCAGTATCCAGCACCTTCCTCTCCAAAATCTCTGTACGTTCCTGAAACCGAGTCTTTGCCTCTTGCGCGACTTCCTGGCTGTGTTCTAGCTGCTCCTCAAGCTTATCCACCTGAACCAAGCAGCGCCGTAATTTTTCCCTTGAACCCGCTAGATCACTCTCCAGCAAATGTACGCGTTTTTCCTTTTCCGTTAGCGTATTAACCAGAGGTCGCAACTTACTCAATTCAGATTCTTGTTGCGAAATTTGACCCTGGCACTTTTCTGTAGCTTGCCGTTGGGTCTCCAGGATTGCCAGGTGCTTCTTCTCGTTCGCCGAAGACTGGCGGATTGAGGCATTCAACGCCTCGTTTGCTTTACGTAGCCGCTCGCATTCCGATGACAACCCTGCGGATTTGTGGTCATCCTTTGCAACTGACGCCAGTAACTCTTTCTTTTCCTTCACCCATTGAGCGTGCAGCGCTTTAGTTTGCGCCTCTGCTTGGTCAAGCCCATTGGCGAGTGCTGATCGCTGCGCTTCACACTTTGCATATACCTGCTGGAGCTCCTTCAATTGCGCCGTAATTTTCGCCTCGCGCTCCAGAGCTTCCAATTTTTCTTCAATTGCCGCTTTGAGCTTTCGTTCCACGCCCCGAAATTCATCTGTAGATCGCATGGTTTCGCTCGCATAACTGGAGCTACCGTTCATGCCTTGAGACAATCTCAACTTGTCGATAACCCTTGCGGATCGATCCCGCTCTTCGTGCAGACTGTGGATTAACGAATCTCGCTGCCCGAGCTCCGTAACCAGGGAAGTGACTTCCCGACACAACGCTTGGATTTTCTTCTCCTGTTGATAATCTGTAGGCTCGTTCAAATGCTGCAACATGCCATTTCACCAACACATTAGACCAGCGCGGCAATCGCAGCAACCACCACAAATAACCAACCTGGTTGTCGCTCATCGTGTTGATGATTTGCGTTTGCGTCTTGATCGTCGACCTCAAGTACTCCAAATCCGACTGCTTGTCGGCTCGTTCCCTATCGAGTGTCGCTGCATGTTTCAGCAATGCAACCGCATGCTCGTACGTGTCTGTATACCGCTGCCAAATTCACAATAACCGTCATCAGTCGCACTACCACAACACCCCACCACTCCACACCATACCACCCACCTTCTTGTACATGAAGGCTTTGTCACGATCCGACTTGGACCTCATCAGTCGGTCGTCTTCTTCAGGGTCTCGACTCATCAGAAACTCCACCGACTCGGCCACAGGCGAGTACTCCTCCTCCTCCATCTCGACGTCCGCATTGGGCTCTGTCCTGTAGGCTGGTCTGACGCCACTGGAGCTCGTCTTGAGCATCGATTGTGTCATTGATCCGTTCTCTGCGTCGCTGCGTCTGGCCTTCTTGGGGCTGTGTCGTGGCGGCGAGAAGCTCATGGCAAAAGACTTGGGCTCGCCATTCGTTCCTGCGCTGAACTCGCTGCTGCGGTCGCTGCTCTCTGTCTGGTTGTCCATCACAAAGTCGTCGAAGACTTTGGTCGCTCTCTTGGTGACGCTGCTGCCTGAATTCGGTCGCGGGACAGAACGAGGGCCTGCAGCGTGGCTACTGAACGGAGCAGCCGCGCGGTTGGCGCCAACCGACGCGCGCTGCCACTGCAACGGCGCGCTCTTGGGCTCGGGCGTCGCGATGCTAGCGAAGTGCCTCAGCACGAGGCCGTTGCCGGCCTCGTAGCGGGCTGGCGACGCGTCATTGCGGTCCATTATCGCTGCGCAAGTCGGTAATTTTGAACGAAGGAGTTTCCTATTGGTTGGGTACAGTACATGGTTTTCCTGACATCGTTGTGATGCGGACAGAAAACACTTGCGATAAGATGGAAACGAAATCTCTTGAGCTATACACACACAAAAAGCCAAACCGGATGCATTCACTGAATCGATCGCGTCTTCAGCTCTACCTTCCAGCTGCACCTGCTTACTGGTCCACGTCGGTCGAGTCGGCGTTGATGTTCATGTCGAAGTCCTCGCCCGTGATGCGCTTGTACAGGTCCAGCACGTCCTCCGACGTCGTCTCAAAGTGGCTCGTCGGGTCGTACGACGCACTGATGTAGCAGTTGTCGGCCTTGCCGTCTGCCACGGGCTCGTACATGTCGGTGATGGCGTCGAAGCGCTCCAGGTACGGGCCCAGCAGCTTCACGCCGGGCTCCAGCTCCTGCAGCGGCACCGACGTCTCCGCGAGCGTCGACACGATGGCAATGTAGATGCCCTGCGGCGAGACGCAGTGCGCAGATGACACAACGGCGACGTAAATGTCGTTGTTGCGGTCCGCCTGGGCGGCCGGGATGATGATCTGCAGCGACTCGGCGTCGTTCGTGTTGGGCACGGGGTGGTTCAGGATGAAGATGGAGCGCACGGCCACGCCGTTCTTGCGCACCTTCTCGGCCGGGAAGTAGGACGGGTCTCCGATCACCAGCTTGGCCTTGGCCACTTCGTTGTCGCACTTGATGCCCCAGGCCTTGCCGCTGTCATCGGTCAGGATCTCGCTCACTGAGCGGTTCAACATGAATGTGCCGCCGTTAATGGCGCAGAGTCGGGAGAAACTCTCGGGCAGACCGCCAAGTCCGTAGAGCGGGTAGATGTAGGGCGACTTTCCATAGCGCTCCAGCGAGTAGGCGTAGAGCTTGATGGCACGAACCGTCTCGATGGCGGGGCGCTTGATGTACGACTCGTCGCGCATGAGTGCCATGGCGTGGCCCATGAAGCTCTGCGTGTTGGCATCCACGCCGTACTTCTCGAAGAGCTCGCTCATGGGCTGCTTGAACAGGTCCATGCCCTCGTACGTCTTGGGGTCGTCCTCCTCGTAGTTGTAGATGTACATGATGAGCTTGCGGAACTTGCGCTTCTCGAACATGCCCATGAGCGACGAGCGCAGCGCCTCCTCACCAGTGGCCGGCACCTTGTAGGAGCGGCCTCCTTGACCACGTAGCTGCCGTCCACATTCTTGAACTCGAGGTAACGCGTCACCTTGGTGTGCAGAAGCATCTTAACCAGCTTGCCGCAGGCCATGATGAACTTGGGCACCAGGTCCACGTTGTAGTCGCGGTCGGCGCCCAGGTCGCTGCGTGGCTCTTGGTCAGGCTTGAACTTCTTGTACAGGTTGGTCAGGTTCGGGGACGCGCACTCGCCGCCGTAATACGGGTTGCGGTCCACCACCAGCACCTTCTTGCCGTTCACGGCCAGCAGGCCGCTCAGGATGCACTCCTTCAGGCCCGTGCCCAGCACGATCACGTCGTACTCGCCGTCTGCCAGCGCCTCCGTGCCCTTGGGCAGCCACGAGAAGTCGAGCTTGCTCTCCTCGGCCATGATACTGTCTGCAATTCTTCGGGGTTGCCTGGGGCACGTTCCGTTGTGAGGGGGCGAAGATTTTCCGGCAAAGAAGGGCTATCCGACCAGTACAAGATGAACTATTTATCCAGTGTAAAAGGCATCTATGATTTATGATCTCTTAAGTATATGTTCTCGTGCTGGTCCACTAGCTTAATTAGATCGCTGCTGTACCACATGCCCCGTGATTGGTGGAAATCATTTCTTATTTTTGTATTACTCATGTACTGCGGCGACGATGTGGAGGCGGTGGTGGGCGACGTGGGCTCTAGTCGCAGCAAGTTCGGGCTCGCCGGCGAAGACACGCCGCAGTTGGTGCTGCCCAGTGTCGTAGGGAGGTCTTCCGAATCCCAGGGCGACAAGGAGAGCTTCGTATTGGGGGATCTGACGCACCGGACGGACCTGGACGTGCTGCGACCCGTGGAGAGCTGCGCTGTATCCAACTGGGACGCACTGGAGAAACTCTGGAGCCACGCCTTTGAACGACTGTATGTGGACCCCAGCAGCCACCCGGTGATCACGTCGATGGCCTCGTGTTTCGCCACTGACGTGCTGCAGAACGCGGCGGCGCGAGACGGCGAGAAGCACCTGGAGATGATGTTCGAGACCTTCAAAGTGCCGGCGTTCTACATGGCCAAGGATGCAGTACTGGACGCCTTTGCATTCGGTCGGTCGTTGGCGTTGGTGGCGGAGATTGGCGCTGGAGCGACAAGAGTGGTGCCAGTGTACGACGGATTCGCGTTGGAACGACCAGCACAGCACTCGTCTATTGGATGCAACCAATTGTCCGACTACTTGGACCAGTTAGTGAGCAGTCGAAAGGATCCGGTGGTGGTGAGACCACGGGGAACATTCACGAGAAAGATGAACACCCAAGGAGTGCTGGAGACAACACCAATGTCAAAGGAGCTCACGTCCCCACCAGCAATGCCAGCAAGTTATCTCAAGTTGACACGTGGAGAATTGTTTCGAGATATGCGAGAGACGACGTGTTTGATGGCGCCATCTCCGCTGGAAGAAGAACAGCTGCAAGCGCCTGTTCAAGGACAGGATACACCTGCTGTTGTTGAGATTATGGACCCGTCAGAGATCGAGGGGCAGCAGTACGAGCTGCCGGATGGACAAACCATTGCTCTCGGGAAAGAACGCTATGAAGTACCTGAATTACTACTGCATCCGAAGAACTTCGATGGCGCTGCGAATGCTGCAAAGATGGCAGCTAAAGGTCTGCACCGAATGCTATACGACGCTGTCCAGCTATGCGATGCAGATCTGCGGCGAGATATGTTGACAAACATTATTCTCTGCGGTGGAGGCAGTCTTACTCCTGGGTTGACGGAGAGGTTGCACACCGAGCTCACCCGGTTGGTGCCTAGCACATACAAGTTGCGCTTTACCACCGTCACCAAAACCGAGCGGCAATTCAGCGTGTTCATCGGCGGGTCCATTTTGGCATCTCTGGGATCTTTCCAGCAGCTATGGGTTTCCAAGCGGGAGTACGATGAAGTTGGCGCTCATGCACTCTACGCAGATCGATTCGCTTAGACCAGTTTCGCTGGACAACGGGAAGGTAGTCGAAGTCACCAAATTTCTAGGGACATGCTTAACCAATATTCCTCCAGGCGTGTCACTACCGGGCCGATGGACTTGATAAGCTGTTACTTCCTCCGATCCCAAATGCAGTCAGACTATCGTCCTGCTATTTTCAAGAGCGCGTGCTCCAGGTCGCAAGTCTATTTCAATGCTGCTTTGATGATCGACGCGGTCGCACAAGTGTCGAGAAGCACGCGTAAGCTTGACCATTCTTCAACTCACCAAGTCCGGTCGTCTACTTTCAGCCACATCCAGCAGGTACCATGGCTCGCTCCGGTTACCAAGTGACGCAGAACGTCGACAACTTCTTGCGCGACAAGCCTAGCACTCGTCTTCACGCCCCACCTGGAGGAGGTTCGTCCATGGGGTCGTTGATTTTCGGCGGTGGTGACAACTCGAGTCCGTTTGCGGGCCACGAACGCCACACGACCGGCCGGAAGATGATGAATCCCGAGGCGGCGAACCCCTACGCGAAGACGAGCAGCTACAGCCAGCCTGCGATCCAGCCGACCAACGGAGCAGGACGAGCTTCCTCGAACCAGTACGCTTGCGGCTCCAACCAGAACGCCGGCAATGTGCTGACCGATCGTCGCATCACGCGTATTCACGCCCTCCTGGCGGTGCGTCTTCCTTCCGCTTGGGTTAAGACACTCCACTCAGCCTAGCGTAGCTCTCTTCTGCAGATATATAAACGAAATAAAAAGCGTGTTAGCTGCTGAAGACTGATATCCTCGACTTGCAGTGCAGAGGCAAATGCTATTTAGACGGAATATGGATGATTTCAGGAGTAACTCGGCGCCGCAGTCTAAGACTCGTCGCCGCTCTCAGCTTCATCTTCGGCTTCGGCTTCATTGTCCTCGCTACCCTCTTCTCCATCGCTTCCTTGCTCTTGACTGTCTCCAATGCTGGGCAGCGCGATGATCGCAATACCGTTCTTGACCTTGAGCTTCTCCCATCGACCAAAGCGGTGCTCCTGGCCCACACCTGCAAGCAAGAAGCGTGCTTTGGGGTCAAAGCACAACCCGTTAATGTATCCTTCGAGAGGGATAGAAGCCACGAGGGTCAACGAGCGCTCCTGCACGTTCGCCTGCCACAACCGAATCTGGCCGTCGCTGGAGCCTGACGCGACGAGATCTGTGCGCGGCATGACAGCCACGCTGCTGATCCATTTGCCGTCGTGGGCGTTCGGGATCACACTGACCGGCTTCTTGCGGCCGTTGAACCACAGCGACAGCGAACCGTCATCTCCACCCGTGACGTAGTACTCGTCGGTGACCATTTTGACGCAGTCCATGGAGCCCGAGTTGCCGTAAAACACCAGCTGCGTCTCTTCCGGGATCTTCCACATGCGCACACTTCGGTCACGGCCACAACTCACCACACGTTCCTTGTACATACTGTCGAGTCCATTAACCTCGCTCTGGTGACCGAACAGCGTCTCCACGTACCCCATTTCTTTGAGGTTCCAGTGCTTGATCGATCGGTCGAACGATCCCGAGAACAGCGAGTGCGAGCGCAGACGGAAGGCCAACGCCGAAATGGCATCTCTATGGCCCGAGAAGCTCTCAAGCAGCTCGTTCTTCTCGATGTCCCACACACGCACCAATTTGTCCCGTCCTCCACTGGCCAGATACTTGCCGTCAGAGCTGGCAGCCAGCGCCAAGATGCAGCGCTCTTTGTCCGTCGTGGCCGTCTCCGCCGCGACGTCGTCCTTGGGCAGACTCAGTCTGGTCTTTGTTGCTGCGCCAAGTCCCAGCGGATCACCGCGCCGTCCTTGGAGGCTGAGAAGGCTGTCTTGCCGTCCTCTAGCAGACACAGACTGGTCATTGGCAGACGGTGTCCCCTCAGGAACTTGATGGAGTCAGCGTCGAACTCGAACTCGGTGTAGTCGGCGGCCACCTGCTTGAACAGTTTGCCCATCGCCTCCAGCGCGTCCTGCTTGAGCCTGGCGCCCACACGCTCCTCCACGCCGTCGTTGTCGCTGTCTTCATCATCTGTGCCAGCTTCCTGCGCAGTGATCTTGCCCAGATACTCCTTGGCCAGCCGCATGCGCGTCTCCTGCGCCGTCTCCTTGGTCTCCTCCTCGCTCTCCTCGGCGTCGCTCGGCTGATCGCTGGCCTCGCTGTCCGACGCGATCACATCGCCGTCTTCATTGCCGGACCAGTCAAAGGCGTCGTCCCCCAGGGCGCGCTTCTTGCGCTGCGGCTGCGCTGTTCCGCGCTTGATGGCCACACGACGCTTCATTGACACACCACGAGCTGTTTTGGTTGGCGACCGCAGTAGCATCCATGATTGGTGATCAAAATGTATATCATGGTACTACGTTTAGTACCATTAGCGTCTATTGCCACAAAATTCACTGTACATTCTATTCCACCAACTATTGACTGAAGCTGCGGCGGACGTGAGCGATGGCTTCTCCGCGCGAAGTTCTCGTGTCTGGGGATGTGAACCGCATGATCCAGTCGGAGGTGAGTGCGCTCTACAGTCGCTTGGAGTCGTTGCGTGCACAGACTCGCTTCCCGTCCTTCGCGCCGGTCAACGTTCCGATGGTGCTGGTGCTGGGCAACCATTCCTCTGGCAAGTCGACTTTCATCAACCACATGCTGGGCCAGAGCGTACAGAAGACCGGAAGGGCCCCACAGACTGCACGTTCACAGTGCTGGCTGGAGGCCCGAGAGAGGAGCGTCTGGACGGCGCGGCGCTCACCCGCCACGCCAAGTACGGCTTCGGAGACGTGCAGAGACTCTTTGGCCGCGAGTTCGTGTCCCAAGTGGAGCTCAAGGTGGTGGCTGGCAGTCAGTTGCTAGATGAGGGGGCCTCATGGTCGTGGACTCACCCGGGATGATCGATCCGCCCGGGACGTCGCTGGACAGAACAGACGAGGACCGAGGCTACGACTTTAAGCGCGTGGTGCAGTGGTTCGCAGACAGAGCGGACGTGATCCTGGTCATGTTCGACCCGGACAAGCCCGGCACGACGTTCGAGACGCTGGACGTGCTGACCAACTCGCTGCAGGGCATGTCGAGCAAAGTGCTGTTGATTCTCAACAAGGTGGACGACTTCCAGACGGTACACGACTTTGCGCGAGCTTACGGAGCGCTGTGCTGGAACTTGAGCAAAGTGATCGGCAGGAAAGACCTGCCGTTCATCTACACCATGTACGTACCGAGAGAGAAGCGGGATGCTGAGAATGGACAAGACGGTGACGATCGAAGTGGAGCTGCGGAGGCGCCTTTAGTGTTCCTTTGATGTTGGAGCATGAGTTTGATGGCATTCGAGGCGAAGTGATCCGCGAGGTCGAGCGAGCTCCTGATCGTGCGACGGACAACATTTTGAACCTGCTGAAGGCAACGGCATCGAGATTGAAGATGCACATGACGTTGGTTGAAGCTTGTAAGCAGGAATACCTGGACTTACAGACATTCTGGAAGCGCGCTCGAATCGCAGGCATCGTGGCTGGAGTTGGGTTCACGGTGTTCTACTTGGTCCGTACGGTGGGCTCAACGGTTCCGGTGGAAGCCGTATCGGCCAAGACTTTGACACAAGCACCGTCTGCGCCATCCTCTATTCCACCGGGCTCCACCACGACGCACCCTGCCGGCTCTAGTCACTGGGAAAAGAACTGGTCGCAGCAAGTGGCTCGCTCGCACTCACTGTTCAAGCTTAGCACTTTCTTCAAGATTGTGTTTTCGTCTTGCGCGTCAAACCTGGCGCTTTGGAAGGCATCGGTGCTGAATCTGGACTTCAAGCGCGAAAGTGTGCTACAGTGGTTATCGTTGACCTTCCAGCGCGTCTACGGTCCATTCTTGTGCAAATCGGACCGAGCCCACGATGAAATTATGACGCAATGGAACGCCGTGCAGCCTGGTCTGGAAATGGCGCTGTCATCC
Source organism: Phytophthora macrochlamydospora (assembly GCA_011947325.1). Classification (NCBI taxonomy): domain Eukaryota; phylum Oomycota; class Peronosporomycetes; order Peronosporales; family Peronosporaceae; genus Phytophthora; species Phytophthora macrochlamydospora. The sequence goes on along the minus strand of JAAVTH010000077.1, from coordinate 205,446 downwards.
ACTCCGCTCGAAGAGTTCCCCACCATCGACGCGCAGGATCAAACCTTATTGGACGATGTTTTGAATTTGCACTTGCCGCGACTGGATCGCTGTGTGCGCGACCGCACTGGTGATGACCATGCCTACCTGCGGTTCAAGCATCACAAGAGTCCCTCATCGAACATGGCAGCAGTAGCACAACCTCCAACGCAGCCAACAAAAATTACCCCTGCAGTCAAGAAGAACATTTGAGAGTAGATGCAGTAGTTAGTAAGCTTTGGCGCGCAATAAAATTAGTGAGACTGGCACTAGTAAGTCCTTCGCTCTAGCTTTCCTAACTAGTCCTTTGCTAGTCCAATAGCTTACCGCTCTACCTTGTTATCGTTTGCACTCAGCAGCTTGTCGATCTTCTCGAACTCTTTCTTGAATCGCGCCTTCACGTTCCGCAGCTCTGCAGTCGAATTCACAGCCGGATCTCCACCGCTGGTACCGTTTGCAGCAGGTCCGCCGTCGTCATCGCCGGAGCTAACAATTTTGCGGAGGTTGGGCGACAGTTTTAGAGAATTCACGCCACCACGATCGTCTCCAACTAATACGATGGGGTCCTGCGAGTTGAACGCCAGGTGGGTGAGTTTGGCACGTTTCACGACCTTTGTTCGCACAACGGCTCATTCTTGTTCTCTGCGAGATCAAAGACGTGCACTTTTCCGTCACTAGTCACAGCTGCAAACACAGTGGACGAGTACGGAGCCCACGCGACGTCACCGACAGCATTTCCCAAATCGAACGACATGATAGGATCCGGCAAGTTATGATCCCAAAGTTTGACGGTCCAATCCGCACTACAGGACAGGAACGCTCGCTCGTGGAATGGATTCCATCGGACAGCGTACACGGCCATGTGATGACCTGCGTAAGTCTCGAGGTATTGTCCCGAGTACGCCTTCGAGCACTTGTGTAGCTTGCCTTCTTCAGTTCCCACAACGAAAAGGTGCTCACTGAAGCGATTAAAATCAAAGCAGCAACCTCCGGCTAGGCCAGAAAGAGATGCCTCCTCTGGGTCGTCCTTTGCCGCGGCTACCAATTTCAGCTGCATGACAGGCTCCATCTTGAGCTCATTCTTGCTCAAGATCCAGTTGGCCACACGACCATCGGACGAAATCGAGTAGAAATTCAGCTCCTTTGCCAAATCTTCTTCCTGCCAATTGACCTGCCAAACGGGGTCTGTATGCTTGCCTGTCTTGATGGTCGCCACGTATATTGGCCGGTTTGTTTTGCTGCGGACGTCGTAGACGAGCACCGTGCCATCGTAGCAACCCACCGCCAGCAGCGCTGCATGCTGAGGGTGAAAATCTAAACACATGACCCCTGACTCGGTAGTAAACGTAAACTCAGGGTGCGACGCATTCTTCAGTGAGTAACAGCATACCACACCGCTGCCTTGCTTTAGAAAATCGTAAGACCCGAACCCAATAGCGAATAGATCCCCAAAGCGCGGGTTCCAACATACCGCCGTGACTTGCTTCTTCTTAGCCCGCTCGCTCGAGAATCGCCACAGAGGCAACAACGAGCCTTCTCCTTCCCGAAACTGATCGCTTGCGTCCTCCCAGTACTTGAAATCGTGGAAGATCTCGTCGTCTGCATTTTGATTTACCATGCGCTCAATAATTCGAAGAGTTTTCCCCATGGCTGCCGAGTGCACCATGTCATCGCCTTTCCCTTTTCCCCGCCGCCAGCACTACCCCCACCAGCAGCTGCGGCTGGTGCTGCTGCTAGTAGTTCTGTTCCTCCTGCTGCAGCACCTCCACCGTCTTTTTCATCCTTATCTTTCTTCTGCGCCACCTTTTGCAGCTGAATCTGCTCCCGTTGGTGTTGCTCGTAGGCGTCCATAAATGTATCATAGATTTCCCACTGCGTCACGGTGGCCATAAAGCTTACCACCGGTGGTGGTTCTGTCTCGACCGCACGCTTCCGCAGCGGATTCGTGTACGTCTGCGCTGCTCGCTCACTGTAATTGAACTGATTCTTACCGGACTCGAATTGTAAAGCTGCCTCGTCGATCTTCTCTCCTTTCGCCTCCGCCTCTTCTTTCGCTTGCTTGATGGCTAGCTCTCGAGCTTCTTTCTCCTCTTCAGCGAACTTTTGATCAAAGGCAGCTTGTGTCTTGGCATCCTCTGACTCCTTATGGATCATGCTTCCATCGCAACAGAGGTGTACGTACAAGTGATCTCCAGGCCCAGGCGGGTCGACCTTGTACGTCCTCTCCTTGTAGCTGTATTTGGTGATATTGTTGGGCACATTCGGGTCGTTGGCAGTTAGAACGCGGGAAAACTCTTCGTTCAACTCCTGAAGTGATAGCTTTAACTGATTATCAGGAACCACGACTCTCTTCACCTAATGGTTTGCAAAAGAATCATCGTCGCATTAGCGAAAAACCCTTACAAGCAATACGCAGCAACACGTACTGGCTCGTGGTATGCGTCCATTTCGTCGTTATCCTGTCCCGTTCCGGATAGAGTGCCATCAGCGGCACCACCCCCGCCACCTGAACCCCCAGTACCTCCTCCTGCAGCCCCGCCCTTGTCGTGACCATCTCCCAAAACTGTTGCAGCGGCCTTCGAATGGTCCTTCGCTTTCTTCTTCACTACTGACCCGTGTGGCTTCTTCGGCCCCATGTCCTGCCCAGCTACTCGGTAAATTTGAGATTGCTCGAAGATCGCGCCTCTTGCTGCAAAAACGTCCGCAGACCTTTCGCGATCCAATCCAACACAAGCGTATCAACATGAAGAATTCATGACATAGTTGTTAGAACTGTCAAAGAGTCAGGCCCCTAGCGAGGGCATTCGGAGTCGCTGGACAGAGCCATCCGTGCCGCTCGTGAAGAATGCATCGTTCGTAGCAACTGCATCGGTCACACCCCACGACGAATTGGTCTGCACATAACTATCAGTACTTGGAAACCAACAAATTGACCTCGCCAGATGAACTCACCACGTTAATTGCCACGTTCGATGCGGCATCTCCGAGGAAATTCGAGGCTGCGTCGCCTAGGAACGATGGCTTGACGTGAACCTTGTTAAGGAAGGCAACCTCGCGGAAGATCGGCAGCGACCAGATCTTCACATCGCCACCAGCTGATCCAGAGAGCACACAATTTCCGCTCGGGTGGAGCACGAGTGTCTTGATCGGTGTTTCGTGCGCGTTCGATATCGTATGCAGCACACGACGCTGCCTCATGTCGAACACACTCAATGCTCCGCCAGTGCCGCCCGAAATGAGTAATTGATGCGTTGAAGAAAAAGCTACAGCTGTGGCGCCGGCAGGATGGCAAGCTGGAGCTGCTACAAGCGCCTTCGAGGTGGGCAATAGCGTATCCCATACACACATATTCCTCTTCCTGCATGCAGCACAAACCCAGTATCGTATCGTCAACCTCCAGAATTACGCAGGCAAATGCAGAAATGGCGTACTCTGATGATAGTCCGACAGTGGCAACGCTACTGCTTGAATTGAGGAATGCGAGTCCTTTTGCACCTTTGTCGTGACACTTTCACAAATTCAAGCAATATTAGTATCAGTTGTTGACACTCTATCGATAGCAATGACGTACAACGATCTCACGGTAGTACGGGACTCGATCCAGGTCGGTAAACTTCCACAGGAACAGGTGACCCACAGCATCCACGGCACCGAGCTGCACCAAAACAAAACCGATCAATACAATGTATTCTGTCTAAACGAATACCAATAGGCCGCACATGCTGTCCAAGGCTATCAAATTCGAGCGCCTTGATGCTCCGCCAACCGGACATCATGGACGGGCTGGTTGGGTATGGCTATGCAGATCAAAGCAAACAGTCAGCAAGTATCGGTCATGTGGCGGACTAATGGAAACGCAGCACTTACCGCTACAACATCTTTCGTTTGGAAGGCACAGATAGAACTGAGACGGTCGTACGACCACAGGTGCACACGGCCTTTGTGGTTTCCTGACACAAAAAGTGGCAAGAATGGATGAGAAGCCACAGCTGTCGGTTTGAAGCTCGTCATCTTCGGTTCTGATGGAGATGCAAGTAGATGGAGGGGGAAGGAGGACCGGTCGGCATACGGACAGTCATACCGCTCGATGGAGACAGCACGTCATGGGGGTTAGTTGTGAATCCTCCACTGTGCAATGCGTCAGGTGTCTTTTGTCGGCCCTTTGCTGGTGAAGGCTGCGACGGATCTGATGGAAAGAACGCCGGTGCTTGTGGGGATGCATAAATGCCCTTGAATTGGAACCGACGACCATCGGCATAGTCCATACAACTTGCTCGGAAAATACCCTTGTTGGTGCACACGCTCACATCAGTGTCCTGGCCAGACGCCCGGTTGAAGCACATCGCTTTAATGTTTGTCTCGCTGCGATACACACACTGCACCTGCACAGCAGCAGAAGTCGGCATTGTTGCCATACGCCGTTTGAGTTGATCAGTGAGGCTTGTCGCTCTCGAAAGGGTCGACGCATTCTCAGCAACACTTGACAATAGCAACTTCTGCGACCGCGTCAACGCTGTTTTTCTTGAGATGGGCTCTGGAAGTCGTCCCCACCGAATCTCTTCGTTGATTTTCTCGCTACAACACTCCAGTTGAGAGTTTAATCGAAGCAACAGTTCGTGCTTGTCCGCGAAAAGTTCTACAAGAAGAAGCCACGGACAGCGCTCGCACTCGCATTTCAACAATTGTCGCCTACTGCCGCGACCAGCGTGTTGTGGCGATGGTGGTGAGCCTGGCGATTCCGACATAAACGCGCGTGGACTGCCGACGCGTTTAGGAGAAGGAGATCGAGGTGACCCCAGTGATGACGTTGAATCTGATTGTGTCACCGAGAACGGGCTGAAGAAGAAGCTGGCGAGGTCGCACAATAAGTGCTTCGTCGAAAACTCAGCCAGCTTATTACTGTAATTGCGCCAGGCGTCCACGAGTTTGTTGGAAATGTCTGTGGTCGTGCCCACCACGTCTCCCATGACCTTCGAGAGATGAGCAGGCATAGCTCCAGCTGCCATTACAAGCACCAGCCCCCAATATGAGCAGTACGAGTACAACGGGGTCGGTAAATCCATGGAAGGCGTTGGGTGGTGAAGTCGACTGGTTTTCACCGCTGCAGCGAATTCGTCCAGCTCTTGCTCCAACATGATTACTACTTGATACAGCACGGGGATGTCTTGCTGGAGCGCGTTAGCACTGGACGTCGATTTCGAGCGGCGAAGAGGAGTGCACATTATGCAAATGTCGCCTCCCCTGCGATCTCATTGAGTGTTTCTTCGAAATTTGGTGGCAGGGAATCCTTATGTGGGAAAATCAAACTGAGCACACGGTACAAGCAACACGGGTTCTTCAAATACCGACAGCAAACACAGATCACGCTGTACACCGCCGCTACAGCAACGCGAACAAATTCTCGGTTCGGTAGAATCGATCGCTGCTTCACCGGTTTCGAGTAAAAGTACTGCAACCAAAGAAGCAGTCGAATCGCCATTGCCAATAAATCGGAGCAGGTCTGATCCACTTTGCGCGTGTGCAAGTAGTCCGTGGCTGCGGACATAAGGTCGCCAGACGCCACTTTCACGACACCTTCCGCAATTACCTCTACGAAGTGGGGCAACGGGCTCGAAAATGCGAACTTTGGGCCTGATGGGTCCTCAGAGTGGTTCCAGCCTGACACCAGGAAATCCAGGGCAGCAAGACGGCCGGAATGAACCAATGACTCGACGACAGAGGCTCTCACTGAGTGTTCCAAATACTCTTGGCTCGTTTCTGGGATTCCAGGTATTGCAAAGTCGCCTCCGCCATGGACGACACATTGAATCTCTTCGTTTAGACGTTCTTCCAGGTCAAAACGAGACCCGTTTGAAGACGTCGCTGGTGATGTCATTGAATCGCGCATAGACTTCAGAAAAGTGGCGTACAAATAATCCACCTGACTTCCCACGGCAGCAGCTAGAACACGCCGCCGATACCCCAGGAAAGCAGCTGCATAGGGATTATTAGCGCGTTCTCGACGGAATTCTTGGATAAATGCAGCGGTATCACGTTGCTGGATTAGTGCAGCGACAGAAAGACCTGCATCTTGCATTCGAAGTAACGCTGCGGTGTTCAACTGTATAATTTTCTCCTTCGTCACCGATTTCATAGGCACAATCGTTTTCCGGAGAAATCTCAAGAGGTCACACGCGCCGAGAAGGCTCTTCCCGAATGCTGACCAATACAGCGTGCAAAGCAGCGAGTCCGAACCTTCACTAACTCCAAACACGCTGCGCATTTCAATATTCGGTGGCGTCATTAAAGCGTCGATAGCGCTGTTCATCTCACCAAGAAAGTACTTGATTAGGAAGCACATATATACGTCACCGCGCTCGCAAGCTCTTGTCCAAACAGTGGCCTTGAGAAAATCAACACAGACACTCTCCGATTCAGGTGGTGTATCCGTACTTAATGTCCCCGAACTCTTTGCAGGGTCAACACCAACTCCACGAAGGCTAGTGCTTAGACCAGTAAAGGAGGCCTGCGAGAAATCAGCCCCTCCTGTACTGCTCGTAGATTCATCATCTCCGAAATCCCACTTCTCTGAAATTCGGGCAATGAGAAAGGATAAAACAAGAGTGTCGTCCGCATTTTCAGCAACCGATACTGCCTCAGCAGTCTTTCCACCGAGCAAAAGAATGCCGCCGACAGCTCGTATCGCTGTTTTGTTTTCAGAACGTATGCATTCTTGATAGCTGCATTTTTCCAACGAATATCGGCAAAGTTGTTGCTGAGAAGCTCCGAAATACGTGCTTCGTGGGCCATCTTGAAAAGACTTGCCAGTAGCTTCGTTTTCCCCAAAAGCACGTAGAAAACAGCGACAGAAAACGGATCACGGATCGCTGCATATTCTGCTTGGGCCACTTTCTCCGCAAACTGAACAAGTTTTGTTGAACTTTTCAACCAAAACGGTAGCCGTAAACGCTTCATTTCCTTCCAGGTCATTGTTGATTCTGGGAAACACTCCTGAAGCAACTCAGACTGGAAGTCACTGATAGCTCCCCACGCTACTTGAAGTGAGCAAATGCCTGCTACAGCATCATGATTTGCGACCGAACCTGTTGGATCTGCGGTTGGTTGCTCTGCATGCTCATCTTCGAGATCACTACCGGCAGCTGTAGTCTGCTGGTTACGATTCGTAACTGCTTCAACGGGCCATAATAGAGATGCTTGGAATCGGAGGGCAGCTTCGTCTTTCTGTCGGCCACTGTCATGCTCCCACAACAGGGTTTTCTTTAAATTAGCAACGATAGCAAGGAAAACTTCTGCTTCTTCGGTCATCATAAACGACAACGAGCGCTTGTGTTCCTTGAAAAACTTTTCAAATTCGTCAGTTTCCAGCTTTGATTTTGCTGGGCCAGCAGACACATCGCTAACAGAATCATTCGCAGAAGCAATGTCAGTAGATCGAGGAGCAAATAACATGTCTGCTCGGTCCCCGCCCGACCCACTAGTCGCGCTGGATCCATACCGACGCGAAGATCCAAAATCCATAGCGAATAGGTCGCTTGCTCGTGCCGGAGCCGACGACGCCATCGTCGCATTACTCCCACGCAATGTCTTTCCTTTTAAGTAGATGTCAGATCGTTCTTCGCCCTTGCTTTCCGACGCGTACGGGCTCCCAAGTAACTCGGACAGCGATAGCAACGGAAGTGTTCGAAGAGAGGTGTCATCCGACATGCGAAGATAGCAGGCTTCTTCATGCTTCACGATTTGGGTTTTCACATGGTCCAGGATTTTTCGAGCGTCTGGAATGACCCACGTGCTAGCAGAAACATTAATATAATGGGATGGTGAGCTGGAAAAGCTTTAGACGGGGTTGGGATCCAAGAGTCTGCCCACGCAAAGAGTACGCTTGAGACGTAAGTAATTGCGGCAGCGGAGACGACCCAACACCATCGATATCCCGAAGGTTTAAATGAGCCAAACTCGACCCGACCAGGAGGAGACCGTACGGATAACTTGAAAGCGATGATATGTTATCGGGTCTCACACTGAAGCGGCTTGAAGACCAGGAAATACTCCACTTGTTTGTTGGCATAGAGCAATCAAATTTCATCATGCCGATTGTCGTTGTTGACAAGAAAAGAAGTTCACAGTCTCTCTCGGGTGTGACTGCTGGAGTCCACTCCAGAGCTACCACTCGACCAAATTGTTTATGCGGGATTTCAACGACTCCTTCTAAGGACGTTTGCTTTACGGGAAGAAAACACACCTGATCGTCCATTGCACTGGATTCCGCGGAGCCTCCTTCGAAGAGGATTGCAACTCGCCCACAAGAGCTTATACTGAAGTGTTTGAATTTAAATTGCTCGTCCGTCAAGTGGAACTCCATGTGCGATTTCTGCGCCTCGGTCGCCTTTCGCATCAGTGCGGCAACATCGATCTGATAGGCACGATTAACTTCGAGTAAGTCGTCAAGATCTGCAAATGTCCAAAGCGTTAGCTGCGAGTCTGCATCAAAACTAGCGAAGGTGACTTCAAATGGATTTAGAAGTGCAACGCCAGCAATACTCAATATTCTTGGTCCATCAAGATTGACTGTCGTTTTCCGGAATAATTGCACTGAAGGGGCCAGAGAGTCGGGTGGCACAGTCTCAAACGAAAATACCCAAATGATCAGTTCTGTGCCACCTTCATGCAATCCCACGACCATATTATAATCCTTCGCTGGCGCGTCCGTTGCGGGTCGACCGAAGAGTGACGAACTGTTCGACCACTCAATTTTCACTGACTCAGGGATAGATACCGATATCAGATTCCCCAATTCGTAGTTTTCGTTGTCATCCATGAAGCACGCTGAAAGACTCAATACGTTACTCCCAACTCCAAGCACGGGACCACGCGAGTCTTGAGGAATCTTGCCGGGTATCACCAATGCAACATGCAACTTCCCGCCGATTAATAAATAAAGTGCACCTCGCTCTTCATAGAACGCTGTGTGTGTGACTGAGCCGTTTGCATTGCCAAGTTTCGAGCAGAACGCAACATCAAGCTTACGGAGTGAGGCGCTTGCTTTGGATACATTTAGTCGTCCGCCCATGTTGGTGGCAGCAATCTTCATCATCGTCCCACACATATCTGCATGTGTCCGGTTAGTGATTATACTTGCAACTGAGAGCGACGCCGGCCGGATGTCCCCGGGGTTCTTGGCACTCATCATACTGCTGCACACGGATGAGATTTCGAAACTTTCAACGGAATACGACACCATGTCCTGTTGGACTTGGGCATGAATGTTCAATCGAGCAAGACGTAGATAGCTTTCTTCCGTTTTGCGCTGAAACAGAACTTCAATACTGAAATCCGACGGACACTTTTCCTGATCTATCGTATCGTATCGCAGCATAACGTTAAATTAGCTATTGTAGCGCACCCAAATTGATTCAGGCAAGTAAGTACCTTGATAATCAGGGGTATTGACGCTATACACTTGTGCATCGACAAGATAGCTACGAAGTTCACCAAAACTAAACAGAAGAGATAAACGCGGCGTAACACCCTGTTCAATACATCCCATTGTCAACAGTATTCGTCAGAATTTGAAAAATATCTAAACATCCAATGCAGATAGATGTACGCACTGAAAAGGGAATGGATTCTTCGCGAAAAAGACAAAGTTCGCCATCATTTAGTACACCATATAACAGATGAACGGCAAACGTTTTCTCCAATGCAACGTTCCCGCAAATGAAGGCCTCTCCGACATAGGTATCTGCTACAGCACCACTGCGGTCACCCAGAAGCTTCGCGTTCATTTGTGCACTGCCATCCATTCGCTGGTTGGCCAATTCGTTCCGGCGTGCCTCGTCAAGTGACCCATAGCCGTAGTGGAATAGGCAAAGAGCATCCAGCACAGTATTTTCACTCAGCAAGACTTCCTGTATGGATGATACTGCCTTCGGGGTCTTGTGAGTCCAATAGTGGTCCACTAAACCAAATAGACTAACCTGATTCTCTCCTGGTGCTTCTTTGTCGTCAGGAAAAGACGAGAGACAGAAATCCTCAGCTGCAAACATTTTCCACAACACAAACGAGCGCACTGGCACAATATTTTCTCGCCAGATCGATACATTCCCCGCTCGATCTAACGTGAACAGCATTTCATAAGACGCAACGGTTGTTGCGACAGGCTCCCGTGCACTAAACAAATTAGTATCCTTTGCCCATTTCATAGTGACCAGCGCGCGGGTATGCGCCAAGAACACCGCCATCGGTTCACTTTCATGAGGCGACAACTCGCCGAGACTCCAGAGTTTCACGATCCTGTCGTGCTGCCCTGCAGTCGCCGCAAAGCGGCCACTAGGAGCTATATCAAAGTGCCGCACAGGCTCCAATGACCTTGGTATTGTATCCAGATCTCCACTCATCAGCGTCACTGTTCGCTGGAGATAGACCTGCACAGAGTCGTCCACCAATTTCCAAATGGATAATTTCTCTCCAGTCCCTAAGAGAAACAAGTCGTCCCCACTCTCGACCCATTCGAGATGGTTCAGCAGTCTGTCCTCACTTTTCCAGCGCACCGACTCTGCCCAGCGGGGCAACTGCAGGTGTAAATGGGCCCTAACATAGTCTGCTCCAGGCATAGCGTCGCTCTTGATTCTAGCGGGCAATAGATCCCCTGCGTCTTCTCTGTTGGAGGCGCTGGAAGCCGCGACGGCAGCCACTCGGCTGGACGTGGCGCTCGAGGGCATCAGCAGCACACCGCGGCCTTCGTCAATGCAGACAGCTAGCGCACCTCTCGCTGCCTTCTTACTGGGGTTGAAGCGCACGCAGCGCAGCGGATCTTGGGCATCCCAGACCTGCCATAGCTCGAACTTGCGGCCGGGTGCCTCCACCAGCACCACCACCAGCCTTTCCACGGCGTACACCAAGTAGCGACTAGACTCGAATACCGCCTGGCACACTAACAGGTCCGCGGTGGGGCCTGGAGACGGCGCGCAGACCGCCGCAATCGACTCTTCCAGGCGGAAGACCATCGGCGCTTGAAGTGAAAATTGCAGTAGCGTATTGTAATATTTTCAACAAGAAGTTATTGTAACATTTCTCGTAGACCAATATTATTGTGTCAACAATATTACAATAGCAAAAATGGCTCAGCCCAGCAGCGCAGGCAAGCGCATCCCGACGTCGCAGGACGCGCTGGACGCGTTCGTGACGACGCAGCTGCTGGACAATGGCATGGACGCGATCGCTACCAAGATGAACTTTCTGCACGGTAAGATCCTGCGCTGCGGGACCAGCGACAGCGACGTCAAGGCCAAGAAGAAGTGGGCGAGGCAACTTCAGCACTGGCTGGCGCTGGGCTGCCGGTTGCTGGCCAAGCAGCGGCGGCAGATGGACCATTGCATCGGCCGCGTGGAGAGTGACTTTAACCGCGGCTTGGTGGGGCTGGGCGGCCGACAGAAGGACGAAGAGGAGGAGAACGTCTACAGCAAGACGTACAACCAGCCGAGAGCGACGTCAGCAGAGACCGACGGCTATGTAGGCGTGCTGGTGCCCAACAAGGAGGACATTCTGGCGGTGGGACGTCACGTCGCTGCAAAAGTGGCTCGCAGTCATGAGCTATGGATCATGTGTCGCGTTGTGGCGTTTAACGAGGAGTCCAACACATACGAGGTGGAGGACGTGGACGCCGGCGACGAGGAAGAAGACGCACCGAGACGACACTATATTGTGCCGTGGCAGCAAGTGGTGGAGCTGCCGGGTGATTCGTTGCCGGAAGGAGAGTGGATCCATTATGCGGAGAACGAGCGCGTGATGGCCATGTACCCCAACACGACCAGCTTCTTCCGCAGCACCATCCGAGTACCGAATCCGAAAGTGAGTACTGTTCAGAGTTGCGGGGAAGCAGTACAGGTAATGGTGGCGAGCAAGAGACTGATGCGTTTAACGTTGCATCCTGTGACAGGGCGCGCCATACGTGATTCTGAAGTTCGACGAGGACGAGGACGAGCAAGGTTGCATTCCAGACAGGAAGGTGCCGTTCCGCTTCGTGGCTCCGCTCAAGCCGTGGCATTCAAAGTAAGCAGCAGCCGGTATTGATGTGCTTGGAGGGCGGACCTACCAAATATTCCATCTGACACTGCTTTCCCCAGGTTTGCCTCCGCGCCGTCGGAATGACGCAGTAACCTGCCGCGTTAGCACCGATCAGGCTAGCGTCCTCAATAGCAACTGTAATCATATCATGAAATGTTTCCTATGTCTAAGGCTCTAACGATTATTCTTTCGCAAAGAGGGTGATGTTGAGAAACATCAGGAGATTGAGTGCAGCAAGCGACGTCTTCTGACAAAAGAGCGCCACTCACTACGTGATTTGCATCTTTAGACGAACGCAGCGGCAGATATACTTCTGGCCACAACGTCGTCAGCGAGTGCGCGCTTAGTAGTCCTGCGAAGCCGACGACTTGCCCTTCTTGCCAGCCGAGGCGCTCTTCTTGGGCAGAAGCACCGAGTGGATGTTCGGCATCACACCGCCCGAAGCGATGGTCACGTCGCCCAGCAGCTTGTTCAGCTCCTCGTCGTTGCGGACGGCCATCTGAATGTGGCGCGGGATGATACGCGTCTTCTTGTGGTCGCGGGCGGCGTTGCCGGCCAGCTCCAGGATTTCGGCGCACAGGTACTCGAGGACGGCGGCCATGTAGACCGGGGCGCCACCACCGATACGCTGGGCGTAGCGACCCTTCTTCAGGTAACGGGCGACACGGCCGACGGGGAACTGCAGGCCGGCCTTGGCCGAACGCGTGCTGCTCTTGCCAGACTTCTTGCCACGGCCTCCAGTAGCGGCTTTTCCCTTTCCAGACATGTTGACTTGCTTGAGGTTCTTGGGCACGAAGTGAATTTCGATATGGTAGTTTCCTGTGTTCAAAAGGCAAAGCGCGCCAAGCGAAAAAGCGTCTCTGCGGAGACCGAGAGATGACTCGTTCTTATTCCCAGCGAGAGCAGGTCTGAGTGCGGCGGGGCGACATGCTCCTGACCCCTACCCCGCGAACCCAAGCGAGAAAACCCATCTCGTGTGGTATTGGCTAATACGAAAATGCGGCTCTCTGATTGACGGAATCGTAGTTTAACGCGCGCTGATTGGCGGAATCGAAGAGGCGCTTTTCGACGCAAAAAGGTCAAAAGTGCGCGGCAAGGAGGGCACGAGCCGGCGAGTCGCGGCCGGACACTCATTATCGAATTTGCTTCGACACCAACTCACCAACACCACCTCAAGCACCATGTCTGGAAAGGGAAAAGCCGCTACTGGAGGCCGTGGCAAGAAGACCGGCAAGAGCAGCACGCGTTCGGCCAAGGCCGGCCTGCAGTTCCCCGTCGGCCGTGTCGCCCGTTACCTGCGCAAGGGCCGCTACGCCCAGCGCACGGGCAGTGGCGCCCCGGTCTACATGGCCGCCGTCCTCGAGTACCTGTGCGCCGAAATCCTGGAGCTGGCCGGCAACGCCGCCCGCGACCACAAGAAGACGCGTATCATCCCGCGCCACATTCAGATGGCCGTCCGCAACGACGAGGAGCTGAACAAGCTGCTGGGCGACGTGACCATCGCTTCGGGCGGTGTGATGCCGAACATCCACTCGGTGCTTCTGCCCAAGAAGAGCGCCTCGGCTGGCAAGAAGGGCAAGTCGTCGGCTTCGCAGGACTACTAAGCGCGTTAGCGTGTCCAGTGTGCTGATGGTCTTTTGACCACCACAACGCTTTGAGTGCAACCTAGTTGCCTCAACCTGCTGATCGTCTCCGCGAGGAGGCTGTTGGCTTCAATCCCCTGATGTTTCTCAACATCACCCTGTTTTCAAAGAAATCCATCTCTAGACTGTAGTGTCCGTAGGTAGTAGAAGAGAAGCTCTGATAGGTCTGTAAGAGTGTTCTTCGCGTGGTTCAAGCAAAATTTGACATATTAGCCAGCTTGGGCTATGCTGTCTACATGATTTGGTGATGATGTTGGAGACGACGTTCTGTAATGCTGCCAGCCAATTTTGATTCCGTTCGTTAATATTATAGTAGTTATTGGCTTGGTGTGTGGAAGCCCACAGCTCCTTCCGAGGACGATCCGTTCCACTCGGCGCGAACCATGCGGCGCACCGACTCGCTAAACTGGAACATGAACGTGAACTGCTTGTCCCGTTCGGCATTCGCAGCGGCAATCTTCCCCTCGAGTTCTGCGATTCGGGAGCCGAGTTGCGCCACATTCTGCATCTTGGTCGGGTCTCCGCTGGACACAGCCTCGTCAATGGACTTGCGAAACGTCTGCGCTTCGCCCTCAAACTCGCGGATGTCGACAGCCAGCTCGGCACACTTCTTGTACGAAGCCTTCAGCACTTCTGGAACATCGCTCCAGATGTTGGTGTGCTCATTCTGTTGCGCGAACGAACGCACAGCCGAAGAGAAGATCAGCACGCGGATCACTGCCTTGAATCTAGCTTCAATAGCTTGGTCTCGCTGAACACGGAGCGTGTTGATCTGGTGCTGGAGCTGCTCCGGAATGGAAATGTTGTTGGATCTGTGCACGAATGCGTGCCCCTCTTCCGTTTGCTGTGCGATATCCCGCTCGAGTTTCATGACCATGGCGTTAATATTGTCGTAATCGTTGACCCACATCACTCGTAACTCGTCATCTTCTGAGCTTGCAGTAGGAGTCCGAGCACTCCCCATACTTCTTTGATGGGGAACCATCTGCTGGTTTTGAGCTTGAATATTGTTGGGATTCCTCACCACAAGATCCCGAGTTCGTTCTTGTGAAGCAGGAGTAGCTTCAAACGAAGAGTAATCTTGGGCACTTGTCGCTGGGACAAAGCCACTTGTCATGGGGGCAGAGTGAGAAGGTGGGTACCGACTGTGGCGTGCAGGGAAGCCTTGCGATGATTGGAAATGTTGCTGCGCTTGGGTCGTCGGAACACGCGGAGAAACATGGTCCGGTCCGTGAGGAAACGCACTAGGAACTGGGGATGAGACCCGAACAAACCGAGGACTCGCACTCGGCATTTGTGTGGAAATCACAGGAGGCGCCGTGGCATATCCTGGCTGCGTTTGCAGTACTTGCTGTGCTTGGGAAACGAAGCGATTGCATTCTTGCACCACTTTCGATTGAGTCCGCGCCTGCTGCTGCTGTCGGTGACGTTCTTCACTCTGCTGCTGCATCAGCTTCTCGTGTCGAAGCTGCTCCTTCAAAAGTCGCTGCTGTCGTTCATACTCCTTTTGCCGTTTTTCCAACTCGAGCCGACGCTGCCGGATGCGTTCTTCTTCCTCTTTTCTTAAATTTTCCTTCAATCGCTGCGCTCGTTCCTGCGCTCGTTCCGTCTCCTGCTTTTGCTGTACTTCTTTCAAGCGCTCAACTCGTTTTCGTTCTGCTTGCTCGCGTTCTTTTTGCTCCTGCTGCTGCTTTGCTCGTTCTGCCAATTCTCGCCCTTGTTGTCGAAGCTGCTCCTGTATCCGTCGTGTCCGTTCCATTTCCTGCTGTTTTTGGTGGTTCTTTTCCTCTTGCTCCATCTGGTGATCTTGAGCAAGAAGCCGCTCCACACTCATTTTCGACGCCTGCTCCTGCGACGATTTTTGCGGCGCTTTCGCTCGCTGATCGTGCATCGCTCTAACGCGGTCGTACAAACTCATCCCATCCTTTGATGCTGTCGCCGCTGCTCCATTAGCCTGTGGGATAGTATCCCCAGTCTGCGGACGTGGAGCCTTTTGCGGCTTGTCAGTTGTACTCGCTGGTTTTGGTACTTGTCGCTTTAGAGCCTGCTCCGGTGTAATTGAGTACTTGCCTGGCTGTTGAGCGTTGGCAGAAGTCCCAACCGGTTTCTGCGGGGTAGTGCCGTTCTGAACGGGACCTCGTGACGACCCCTTTATTGCTGCCCTATCATGCACTCGCTTCCTGTACATTGCCTGCACGGTCGTGACGAACTCGTTGGCCCACGAAGCTTTCACAAAGTGCTTGCCGCTGGCTCCGTCGATCACGAAGCAGTGGTGGGGCTTGGAGCTGCCAAGCATCAACACGTGGGGCTTGTCGTGGCAACCGGCGCAAAAATACTCGTCGCACTCTGCACACCACATCACCGGCGCGTTCTTATTGCTGCACAATCTGCAGGTTCCTGTCCCAAACAAAACGCACCCAACCGTCAGGTCACCAATTATCGAGGCCCAGAGCCTGCAAATAAGACGTACGTGGCGTCTTGATTGTGTGTCCGCAGCTGCAGGTTCCGACCTCGCCCTTGAGTCGCGCGTGGCACTTGGGACAGCGACTGCAGCTGATGCCGTGCACTAGACCATCGAGCAGTAGCCGCCAAGAAATGACACACTTGTAAGTACTGGAGCTCAAGCAACCAACCAGACACAGCATTACGCTTACCAAAGAGTCTACGTTCACTCTCCCGCCCGCACTTGGTCACGGCATCCGCCATGAGGCCCGCCCACGACTCGCCAGCGCCGGCCTCCGCCACTCCATTCGCATCCATAATAGAATTAGGAAATGGCGCCAAAAATGAAATTATACACATTAATTTAAATCTAGTTGTACAGATGCTGTATATTTGGGTACGTTGACCATTTTCGATCTTTTGAAGCCTTCTTCTGATGAGCGACGGTCACTTGTATCTAAGTGCACGCGGCGGGGTGGACTACGCAGCTGCAGGTCGCCATACGTGGTTTGACGCCACGCACCAGAGCGTGTTGCTGCTGTCTCCGCGCTCGCGCAAACTGCGGCAGTTGCCTCTGGACGCAGCGCTAGATTCGGTCGAAGACGCCACTTCCTTCCCCTCACACTCCGCCCCAGTGACGCTCTACGACTTCAACGAGTCCGATGCGAGTTCCAGTGGTCAAGAAACCGACCGGCGAGGAGACCCGCCCATTATGCTGCTGCAGATGTCAGTGGACACGCAGTTCCTAGCGATCCAGCGGAGCGACATTGAAGTGCAAGTGATTCATCGCCCCTCCAAAGCCAACTACTGGGTGCTGTGCAAGTCCAAAGTCGGAAACAGGATTCTCCGTGGAGGAATCTTGTGGAACACTCACTCCAGCAAACCTGGCAGCTCGCAGGATCTGTTCCTAGTCACGAAGCATGGGCTGGAGCAATACAGAGTCTCGACGAAGCGCAGAAGCTGCGCGTTACACCGCACGATGGGGCTCTATGTGCATGAGTTTTGGTACGCAGCGTCACATGGGGTGCTGCTCGTGAGCTCTGGATCTAGAGCAAACGAAATTGTGCCGTTCCTATTGCATGGGACCAACGTAGAGAAGCTCCCGTGTCTGGTATTCTCGACATCTGTGAGCAAGCAAGATCTTCATCTGGTCAGCTTGTATGGAGACATGTACGTGGTCTATAGTGACGCTCGGTCCACGAAACTGCTGTTGTATTTGGTTGGGCGAACCAAAGTCACTTGTGTGCGCTCGCTCAACCTCATGTTGCCGCCCGGAACAGCGCTGGAATACTCTGTAGTGGACAACTTGCTGGTTTGCCACAGCCTCGATTTCAATGTCAGTTTATTTTTCGATGTCAAGTGCGACGGAAATGTTAACGATCCGTTCTCGGCTCCGCTGCCGATATCTGCGAGACCACCGGGTCACCCAGCGACGAAGCCTGCGCCAACAGAAGGAACACTTCTCCAAAAGCCATCTGAAAGGTTTGATGATGAAGTGTTAGAAGCAATGGGCGATGATGGTGATAAAGAGATTTACGACGGCCCGTTGTGGGAGTCTTCTCGGCCACCACTTAATATCCGGCGCGCCTTAAGTGTGGACAACCTGGACGTGCACACGTATATTGACGATGTGTCGCTTCCGTCGCCATCGTTCAAAACATCTCCTGCATCTCATCTTGCCAGCAGGAGGTCTGCCCGACGCGCAATGTCGGCAGTGACGTTAGAAAATGTGGAACCGTCCCAGAACGAACCTGGTTTAACGCGGTGGAGATTTCACGCCCCCAATTTTGTACAGCGCTCATTAACAGCTAATGATGATCACCGTGATATTGTCGAGCAAGTGGAGATTCGGAAGTTGCAAATTAACCTGGTTGAGATTGTGAAGACCTGCGAGCGACACCCTGAGATTTTACCATTTCTTCTCCGACGGGGAGACCATGAGCAGGCGATACGTTTGGCTTTGAACTTGGTGAAAAGCCGAATCATGGAGCAGCATGTTTCTTTGGCGTCGGTTGCGCAATTATTATCAGTTGTCCAAACCGAATCTCATGACGACCAGCTCAACAAGGTACGGCCGAGGATCCATCCAAAGCGTACGAAATGATCACTAACATGTAGCATTAATATCATAGACCATTGCAGGAAACGAACCATCAAACGATTCGCGCAGTATGCACTCACCGTATACGGAAACAATAAGTTCCCGGGGTATTCAGAGTCATATCGCGCCCGTAACTGCAAAGGCTTTGTGTTTATTCATCAAGTCGAATTTTACCGGCATATATGGAATGAGATACTCCAGGATCCCGATGTACGCTGAATGCCTCATCAAGTGTGTTTCTCTGGTTCTAAAGAAACTGCACGTATTGGACAGGCCGTGAGGAACAGTGATTTGAGCGTCTACATTATCGAATTCATCAAGAATCTACGTGAAAGCGGTGTACCTGTCGAGAACATCACGTACGTTTCATAATGTGGCAGTTTACCCTAGTGTCACTAATTGTGCTTATGGATAGGTACCTTGCTCTCGCAGAATCTTTTATTGCTGTGCAGCAACCGCAAAAGCTCTACCAGTTTCTGCATTATCACATAGTGGCTGATTCTGCTGAGCTGGCAGAGTTGATGGTTCGTAATGGGCATACGCACCAGGCGCTGATGCAAGTGGGGCTGGATATGTACTATCGTCTTGGCCTCATCGGCCCTCTTGTTTGCACACTGCTGGATCTCGGCGAGGTTTGTCGCTAGGTAGGCCTCAGTTATGTTATTTATTTGCTAACAGATGCTATTGATGATGTTACTGTTAGATCACGCGAGCAATCGATATTTCATGGAGAAACATGGGGTTAAACTCATGCAATGCCTCATCGATCCCAGGTGCTGTGTTTTTCGATTCACTTGTAAAGACTGGTGAGTTAAATCGTGGCAACATGTTTCTGGCAGTTCTCATTCTGACTGTTCTAACTATATTTGATCACAACTTGCATAGTTACAGCATCCACCTCGATGCGCTCGTCACTGCAAGTAACACAAATGCTGGGGAATTTGCTCTTATTCCTGAAGATCTGGGATCCTACTTCGCTGCAGCAATCAAATACTTTGTCTCTTTCGCCGTTAGCTAGCACTGCTACCGTAATCTTCCCAGACGACTTGGTATCGCCGAATTGCCGACTGGCACTTCGAGCAGCTTTCGGTTTTGCTGCCGAATGACAAGGGATCGAACGACTATAGTGTTGGTCGCTGGATGAGATGGATCACAGGTGGCCCACCGGAGGAAATTGGTCTACGATGTGGTTTTGGGGCCAAGATGACCGAGTTGGGCTGAGCAGGGTTACCTGTTCGGGGGCCTGCGAAATTATCGTGTCCTCGACTCTATCATATGCTTGGTTATCGTTTGACTCATGTGTTTTACGAAGTGTCGGGAGATGGCATTTTACCATTGCCCGTGATGTTTGAAGAAGGCGAGAAATGACGGAAGTTGTGGTGAGTTTGCACGTTTTCGTCGGCGATGTGGCGGTCAACAAGTTCCCACGCCGTTGATTCCGTGGAGACCGTGGTGGCTGTGGGGAAAAAACCTTTTCAGGGGACCGCATACCATCATCTTTGGTCGCCTCGAAAACCGTAGTCGTCACTCCACGAGTAGTTTCACGTTTTGCTCTGTGAACGTGCATAGCTAAGGAAATACGCTGAATACATCGAAGGAACTCCCGGAAATTGAGATCGGCGGCCTCGCGGCGTTCAGCATGAGCGATGCTGATGTCGAGTTTTGCGGCGTAATACTCGCGAACTAGTTCCACCAGGCTGATAGGGGCTATCGAGGCAGTGCCGGTAGCAGGAAGATATGACGGGTTAAGCGGCTCGCCGCTGCGCTCAGTTGGAGAACGGATAATATCTAGACAACGACTACACATTAGCACACACCAAAGAGTCAACCATCAGATACAGCAGCAATACTTACTGAAGGCTCGAGCAAAAGTGAGAAACTCTTTCATATCCAAACGGACTTTGCTGTCCACCTGCGTTCGTCGCGGAGAAATACTCAGGTGCAGTTCAAACAGCGGAGACGAGTTACCATGCGTACCTCTACTAAGCTTTGGATCCCAAAGTGCGAGAAGATTTGCTTGAACTGCCAAATGTGCTCCTTGACAAGCTTCATGACATGGTTCTGGGAAATGTCGGGCGCTAACTGCTGTACATGGATCATCTTGGCTCTGGGGATTATGTGTGTTTCTACCAGCGCCTGAACTTCGGTGTCTGATATGGTCTGGATACGGCACAAGTCAGCACTCATTCTACAGCTCGAAAGCTACGATTTTCGCGTACCTCAGACGGTTGAGAACGCTGTAAAATCATTATGCAAGCAGACAGCCACTGTTCAAAATTCAAGGCCTTCCCAGTTCTCGATGCGGCTGCGAATATGTTACTGATGTCCACGTCTTGTAAGGCTGGGGTCGGAAGTTGATTAAGTCTGCAATCTTTGACGAATTTGATGAAATTGGATAGGGTGATCCAGACCAAATTTGTGACGTTCCCAGTCATAGCATAGTAGGCGAACTGCTTTCGCAGTGTTGGATTCATGAGAAGCGTTTCTAGCATCGCATCTGATGCATGAGGCCGGACTGGTTGTCCTGGATCTCGAGCCGACTTGCCGTGATCTGGATCAGAAGGTTTGTCCGTTGACGGCTTTGGTGACTCGTGGTTCAAAGATAAATTCATCATCCTCCGATATTCCACCGTTTTCTTGAGATGATCCGGTGGAGCGAGTAGCATGGAGTTCAGTATGTTCACTCTCTTCCCTTCCCGCTCGAGGTTGTGTCGAAATGGTGTGGCGTCGTTGAGGCTGCAATATTTGACGAAGCTGCTAAGACACTCGTACACGTGCTGCTCGTTCTCGTACGTGGACATAAGCATCTCACAGGCCTCGCCAAGGGCATTTTTGTTGTCAGTGATGAGTTCTTTCTTCAGCCTCTTGATTTCATGATTGAGCACTTCGATCTCAATTTGATACGCCGCAGCTTTATGGTCGAGCCCAGACGGTGGCGATTGAAGAAGTTGATGTTGCTGCAGCTGCTTTTGCAGATCGATGACTCGAAGGATTTTCGTAGCAATACCCTGTTCCATTTTTCGGTTCACGTCTTGAATTGTGGCAGAAAAATGCTCAAACGTAATTTCACCTTCACGGTGGCAGTAGAATTGATTTGTTTTCTCGGCGACCTTCGTAGCTTCGGCTGCCTGCGTAATGACCTGTTTGAGCACGCTTACCCCGTGCAAACCCGTACGTTCAATGCGATGTAATACGTCGTCAGCGAGAATCAAGCCGTCAGAATCCGTATCGAGGATTGAAAAAATGCGCAGCAATTCGAGTTGGGTGTTTTCTTCCAGCAGCATTCGGTAATACGCGCGAGTTTGAAGGTATTCCATGAAGGACAAGTGGCTATCCCCATTGACATCGTACTTCTGGAACACAGCTCGAATTTCCCACTCAGACAAAGACGGATAGTCTTCACTGAACAGTTTACAGGCACGAGCTGACGTGAGACGCGCGAGTGGAGCGCGCACTTTGTTGCCGTTGCTTGTGTTGCAGAGAGAGAACTTGTATGTCAGCAGTTGGATTTCTTCCGAGCTCAGCACGCTCTCAGGCGCAATGGTCGACACATCCAACTTTTCTAGTGCTGAAGACATATTGGCGGATGGTGGCCGGGATGGAGGCTGTGGATCGCCCTCCATGATGCGTCCTCTGTTTGTTGGTCGTTCCCTGAAGGAATGAAAAGTGGCCAGCTTCAAAGCGCTATTTCAAGCGATAGTGAGTATTTCTATTTCATTCATCCGGATAATGCTATGTTAGTGCGAAATGTTTCCTGTCCACAGCTGCACGACAGCCTCGAGCGCTAATCCATTGTAGGAGCCGGCGCATAGCCCAATAATGGAGCTTAGGCCACCCACCATCCCAGCCACTTCCTTCTGATACTCGGAGCACATACTCGGCGCCAGAATAATGGACGACGTCGCAACGTATCCCGTCGTAAGACCCAGCAAAAGCACCGCCACGATGGCTGCAATGTCATCAAAAGGGTGGACAAGTGCCGCCATGAAAAATGGCAAGAACGAGAGCTGCAATGGCCACGGAGGTGCAATGTTGACACGTCAAAGTACATGGCATACACCGGCAAGTTCTTCCCCACGAGATCGCCCAAATTATAACATCCAACCAGCACGATCGGGAACCAGTCGCCGAGATGCAGTGTCACCGATGGAATGACTGAAATGATTCCGGGGAAGCACGACAGACACACGAAGTAGGAGAAGAACAGCGAAAAGAAGGGCTTGAGCGCCGTGTGCAGCACGTTCACGACCGTGGCGGCAGCAGCGTGCTCCTCCAACTCCTCTTCCAGCTCGAATGGATCCACTTCATCATCAGCGTCGTCTTGGTTGTCGCGGATGAAATGACCGTTTCGTCTTGGACTAACCGCATTCAAGTTGTTCGCCAGCAAAGGACTCCGCTCATTGATCGCTCGCGTAGGAAACGTCGGGCGTCTCATGGGGCTGATCGGACTCGACAGTGGCGACAACGCCGGCGGAGTCAACGGCGTCTCATACTGCACGAGAGCATACTCCGTCAGCAATGGCTCGGCAAACTTGGTTCTCAGCAACGTCCAATAGAGCCCCCAGGTCACGACGATGATCAGCAGCGCCACACTAAAGAACACCCCATAGACACTTTGGCAGCGTACTGCTGCTCTTCTTCGCCATCTTCCAGCGACCATTTCAACGCCAGTCTCACTGCGAACAGCAAAATGGCTCCGAACCCCTTGCCGCCTTCAATAGCTTGGATGAACATCGGTCCGAACACGCCTCCCAGCCCGTACATGGATGACTGCATGATCGAGGATGATACAGTGGACCCCATCAGTGACAGCAGCGTTAGAGGGTACGCCAGGTCGTGTGGCAGTGCCACAACATTGGCCAGCGGCAGTAGCAGCGTGAAGGTCGCGTAGCTGGCTAGCGAGCCGTGCATCCTGGCGTCTAGAGACAGCTGTCGACCGGCCATGACCATGTAGAGGCTGATGACCAGCAGCGTGGACATGTTGACGACCGGGAAGACGAAACCCACGCGGTCTTCGGGGTATTTAGCATCGAAGAAGGACAGGCAGAGTGTGATGCACGACCACATGGCGATGGAGGCGGCGCCGCTGAAGAAGAAGGCGCAGTAAGTGACCCAGAAGCCGGCGCGGTCCTCCAGATTGCCCATGAGCAGCGTGTCCGTGGCCTCGTCCATGGCAGAGACCTCCAGATCCAGCGACAGCGGCTTGAGCTTGGCCATGACGACGGTCGGTTGCGAATGGCTCCCTTCAAGTCTGAAGTTTGCGCTCTAAATATAGGATTTAGTAGGACTGCCGGATCTATTATTTTGCTCGACGTGTGCTTTGGGGCAGCGTTCTGTAAGATTAGAAGACGACTACGAAGAGGAAGATGACCAGGATGAGCACGAGGAAGATCTTGAGGATCAGAGACCGGTTGCCCGACACCATATTGAAGAGTTTCAGCAGCTCGCCGTGTGCAGCTTCCACATTCGTTTGCCTGTAATTTGACAACAACGCTTAGAGACTCCACTACACAACAGAAACCTTCAGCTGCAGCGGGACGTACGCAATGTCCATGTCGTCGTCAATCCGCGAGATGATCTCTCCTTGCTCGGCCACCATCGTCGCCATCCTCGTGTACATTCCGGTGATCTGTATCCAAAAATATTCAACGTCAGCAAACGCAGTAATGCTGTAGACCTCACCGCCGCAAAACGCACCTCAACGATCGTGCTCTCCACCTGCGCGGCATTATTATATCTGGTCTGCGCGTCCTCGCGAGGCCGATACACTTGTTGTTGGACGCCAGCACTGCTGCTTCCCGGAGGTGTCGATTTTTGCATGAACGGGTTGGCTCCAAGATTTCCACGCCGCCGCAATCCTGCACCAGCAGCAGGCACCGCCGGACTCGCTGCCGGCGGGATTCCTTCGATTTGAAATAACAAATCCGATCGGTAAGACTTCATTGCATTCGTCGAGTACACTTTTCTTTTCTCCGTACCTGGTTTGTTCGGAAAGCTCGCAGGCGCCTGAAATCCAGCAGACTGTGTAGGCTTCTGATTCCGCAGCGGTTGCAACCCCGTTCCGTTCGGCGCCGGCATAATCTGGCCAGCTCCATTGGCTCCGTTCGTCCTCGAGAACAACGGCGCATTGATATGCACCATGGAGCTGCCTCCTCCGTGCGAGAACTTGCTTCTTCTTGAACTCCGCTCCCGGATCGCCGCTGTGTGTTGCTGCAGTGCATGCTACATCATCACAAATAACGAAACTAATTAGCTCAAACAATGTAAGCCACCACAATTGAGCCCTTACATGGAACGCTTTGACGCTCTTGGCGCAGCGGGACTTGAGCGACGAGCAGACGATGGTAAAGTGCGCTTGATGGTGCTGCAGGTGCCTCCCTCGCTGCGCATTCACGGTCTGCTGGAACAGTTGAATGTTGCGCTCCACGACGCCCAGCTCCTTCTTCAGCACGTCGGTCAGCGACCCGATCTGCGCGCTCGGGTCGTCTCCGATGATGGCCTTGCGCCCCACGAGCTCCTGCAGCTCCTTGAGACACAGCTCCTGCTGCCGCAGCTGGTCCGAGATCTGTTGCGCCAGGCGCGCGTCACGGGACAGCGGTCGGTGCGTCTGCGGCCGCGCATGGCCCGTGTCGAACAGCACCGAGATGCCCACGAAGTCGCTCGTGCGGTCCTTGGCCGCCATGTTCGTACTAAAGCCACGTCAGAGTCTGATTTTACAATGTGCTGATTAAATATACCCAGTTCTAATTTACATCCGGCAGTTGGAAAGAAGTCAGCAAGTGGAGGAGCAGGTAGCGATGGAGGAGGCGACACTGCGAGCCAAGATTCAGGCCATGAAGAACCTGCTAGAGGTCAAGAGGAAGAACGCAAACGCGTCAGCCCACCGACATAGCTACTCGAACGCCTATCAGCCGCATAACAAGATTGTCCGACCGAATACAGCACCTGTAAATCGCTCGTGGACACGCTTCCCGTCGCCCGCGGCGCCTGCCAATCGCAGTGTCGTCAATACAAGTGCGAACAAGGTGTGGAGGAGAGAAGGAGCGACGCCTGCGGCTGTGACAACCGCCAAACCGACGACTGGCAAGCACCAGCAGTGGAAGAAGCCGGTGAGTTCGAGACGAAGGAGCAACTGAGAACTATTTGAGGTGTTAAGACGGCGAGATATTGTTGTTCATTGATGTATTTAGGTTAAGGTGGCGGCGAACAAACCGGCGGTGATCAAGTACGTGACAAAAGCATCGTTTACGTCGGCAAAGCTGCTAACGTTTGTTTCTGTTGTGCAAACAGACGCACTGGCAAGAGTATGCATCTGCAGGTAGTAAGACTAGAAGATGGAGAGTACGCCAAAGCCAAAGGAGGCTTTAGTCTCGTTCGGGCAGGTGTGAAGAAGCCAGCACCCAAACCTGCAGCAGCTTCTGTTCCAGTATCTCGTTCCAAAGGTAAGTTTTTAGCTTCTTATCTTGAGTTTAATGATGTTTTAATGTGCTGGACCGATATATTTTTGTAGATTCCGTCAATATTGGTGGCGTGAAATACGTCCTTGCGAACGAAGGAAAGGTGCTGAAGCGCTGCTCGTCGGGGACCACAACTTCGTTCGGAACCGGAGCCAAGAGTGTGGCTGCCCGCGCTGCGTAAGTGCAGCTATAAAACAATTACTTACTCACTGATATCCGCTGCTGAGTGAGTATCTGTTTTGTGTGTTGATGAACTGTAGTCTCGCTCGAGCAAAAACTGCAGTCCAGCGCGCAAGAACAAAGCGCTTCAAAGCGACCAAAAAGGAGTTCATGTTCGTACTGAGTACTGCTCGTTTTACAACCGATTTGGTACGTACATGTATATGAATGAGTTGCTTGTTGCCAACTATTGAATGCTGCCGCTGTGAACTGTCGATAGGTTTTTGCAGGAACAAGAATGAGTGCCGATTCATTCACGACAGCCGTCGTGTGGCGATGTGCCGGAAATTCCTGAGGAACGAATGCAACGACCCCAAGTGCTTGCTGTCCCATCAAAATGACGAGGTGGAGATACTGACCTACTCTCAGATGTTTCATCTAGCTACGCGATGTTGATGCAACTCGTGGCTGCTTTTGATGCCGACTCAATCCGGTATATAACGTTGCGGTGGTGTGTGTGTGTGTGTGGTTATG
This sequence comes from Phytophthora macrochlamydospora, assembly GCA_011947325.1. Taxonomy (NCBI): domain Eukaryota; phylum Oomycota; class Peronosporomycetes; order Peronosporales; family Peronosporaceae; genus Phytophthora; species Phytophthora macrochlamydospora. The sequence continues at coordinate 179,029 of JAAVTH010000077.1, read as the reverse complement.
TGCCTTTGTAGAACAAAGTTCCCGTCTGTAAAATGTTTCTCCGTGGGTCTTGTACACGCGAGGATTGCAAGTATCGCCACGTGAAAGTTAGTGCAACAGCGGAGCTCTGCAAAGCGTTTGCCAAGGGTTATTGTCCCAAGGGAGACGCATGTGAGTTCAAACACGAACTTCAGCGGAGGCCCAGGCCCGTCGCTGGAGATGCTACGGGTGGTTCATCGAGAAAATCAGGTACGTTGTCTTCGGCCATGAATTCTGCAGCAGGAGGAGGATCGAGCGAGGACACAAGTCCATCGTCCGCTTCGCCATCAGATGCTTCGTCGAGTGGCGATAAGACGGAGTTGTCGATCCGACCAAACATCCGCTTCGCCCCCAAGCATAATGCCGGATTCTCCTCGCTCTTTGAAGGCTTTCGTAGGGCATCCAATTGAGCGATAGCATGATAGCTTGCATGTATTTCGCTCAGATCACTTGAATACAGTGGGGTTCATTCATCTTCATTCAAATAGTAGCCCTGTCGCATGGACTTCATAGAGTTGTTAGCGTTCACGGCGCAGACCAAGGGCGCCACCGGCGTGCGTACGCTCCTTCGAGGTTGGAGATGCTGCAGTGATCTCTTGTTGTGCTTTGTGAGTCTCTAAATCTCGTGTGGGATGTCTGTAGAGCGCCGTCAACAGGTCCCTGATGTTCTGGTTGGTCTCAGCCAGCCTGTTGTATTGGAGGCTGGGGACCCCGCTGTCCGCATAGAGCAGTTGCCACTACGAGCACAAAGGGAGGTCTGGAGTGCCCTTGCAAGTGATTCGTTGGGTGCAGACGCAGTCAAACTAGCTCGTTCCTACCTTCGTGTGGCTGCTCAGAGGACGCGAGAGACTGATGGAGTGTGTGTGGCTCTAGCTCGGATGGTGGCAGGAGATCAAAAGCATACTGAAGCCAAGGAGGACGCTGCATTCCGACGTCGGATGCGGCGGATGACTATGGGGAGAGTTGTGTTCCCCTCAAGAGATGAAGAAAGCGGCGGCATTAAGCCGTCGACGGTGTCGTCTCACCTCCACAAGCGCACTACAGAAATGCCCCATGGTCGCCCTACCGCGAGAGCTAAAGGTGAAGAGAGTTCGAGCGATGAGTCGATGGATGAGGAATCGGCTGATGCCGAGGTGCAGGAGCAACCGCCGCTTACGAAGGAGGTCTGTCAGTCTTGTCAGGCCGAAATGGTTGGCACATTCTAACTCATGCTATTGTGCCTTAATAGATGGAGGATCGTGCTTCGACGTTGGCGAAACAATTAATTCAGCTATCACGTGCCGAAGCTCCAGTAGAGGTGGATGACACTGCGGCGAAAGCATTTGCGATGCTTTCTGAGGTCGTAAGTGATGTGCACACGACGTACGCAGCAAACGAAAGGAGCTTCCAATACCTGTGCCAACTACTGCGGGTCGACGCTACCAGCGACGATGCACTGCTTCACATTACGACGTACGTGTTAAATTTGGAAGGGCTCTCAGTACGCTAACTAACGCTTTGTTTCGTGCTGTTCAGTTCGTTAGTTGAGTCCAATTGGAGTTCCCGTTATGCTGCAGTTTTCCTTGAGACGTGTGTACTGCCAAAGATTCGGGCGGCAGACTCGGTCATTTCTCGAGTGCTGCTACAGACCGCGCTGCGGTTCGGTTCCAGTTATGCTGGGGCACTTCTTGACTCGCTGTTGCTGCCGTTGTTTGTTGGAGACGCAGCAGGTGGGATAGGACCAGCTCAAGCGGAAGCGATAACGCGAATACTACGCAGTCCGGATGCAATTCCGACCGACCAACTGGATGGATTTATCCAAAGAGCTTGGAAGCAGCAGCAGCAGCCTTGGATCAAGAAGGAAGCAGTTGTGGCCATTTACTCTCAAACGAGTCCGCGTTACTCGTATTTCAGAACATCCTCAACGTGAAGCCAGTACTTTCGGCTTTGACAGTGGAGAAGTTTGTTGGTGCGTGCGAAGTCGCTCTGGAGCGCCCCGAAGGTGAATCGCTTCGAGGCTCGCTCAAATTTGCTACAGTTCTCTTCACGCTCATATCGAAGTATCCGCAGCAGTGTACTGGACACTTGGAGACTCTGGGGGCTATTACAACAAAGCTGACCTCAATCATGGCAAAGACAACGTTGCGGTCACTCGAGAAGCTGAAGGCAAGCAACTAAAGACCACAAACTGCAAACCGGAATGATGCTATCAAAAAATTAAGTGTGTTGTGAGAGTAGCTTTCTCATGGTGGGCGTATCATCACTTGGTGCACTCGTAATACCGTCCAAGGCGGAGTTTGGAGAGCATTTCGCGAGCTGCAGGCGGATGTGTCTTCAAGATAGGTCCGCAATCTCCTCCGTGCTTCGCCGCTTCCAGAAGCACCTTCGTTCCGCCTGGGTGCGTATCGAGCATGTCCGTGACATCGTAGATGTTGTCATCTACGCGGATCCAGCACGATTGTTGCGTGTGGTGGCGGCGCAACTCGCACGAAGAATATTCTCGCTCCACGTTGAAATTGCTCTCGACTGATGGCGTTCGGTGCTTCCAGTCTTTTGACGCACAGAGGGTCCTGCCGCCACTGCAGGGTTGGCACCGAAGGCAATTTGTAGCTGATACTCCTTTTCAGCGCAGAAGAAACACTCCTCGTTGGAGCACACATCGTTGCATCCGATGCAGGCGTTGCATTCGTTTGTTGTTCGACGAGTCCCCATTGATGTCTGAAAGGCTTTACGGAGTGTGTTTGGTGACTTTGGCGCGGTGGGCTTTGCATGGTCACTGCGAAACATTATGCCGTTCGTGTCCAGTTCATCGTCACTTTTCAGCAAGTTAGTCCCGAGGTCGCTGCGAATTGATCTCACGGGACTGGTCAGACCGACTAATCGCTGCACGGACAGCGGAAGTGGTGGTCCTGAAACCTGGTTATCGTCGTGGCTGGCAGGATCAAGGCTGTCGTACGTGTCGAACGCGTTTCCCTGTTCCAGCGACTTCGTGTAGACTACTTCTTCGCGGGTTGAATTTGATGGCTCACTTGGATCGAGATGCTCAAGCCTCATCGTGCCGTTCATGGTGTTGTTGGAGAGGACCGTTCCCAGTCGGTTTGTCATTCCAGGGTTCAGCAGCCTCTCCATTGCTACATCGGTGCGTTCGCTGATAATACTTTGGGGCGGGATTTCAATTGTTCTCTCTGCTCCAAACAACAGTGACCGCGTCTCCGCCCTGTGCTCAGCTACTGCTTGGTAGTCATCGAGGAATGAACCAAGTTCTCCCAGCCGCTTTCGTCGCATATCGTAAGAATTCTCTTCTTGGCTGTGGGACTGCTGGTTATCACTCAGAGCACTTTGCGCCGGGGGCTTATTGGCGAAATGAGTCAGCACGAATTGCACCAATGCCGCAGAAGTCTCAGCCATGCGCACAAGTCGAATATCAACGATGGAGTCCATCAAGAAGCGATATTTCTCCAGCAGTTTACGGGCAAGAGAATCCGTCTGCTTTCCGGCAGGTACGTCATCGCTAGCGTTGGAAGTTCCACGAGCTCGAGTGTGTATCTGGCGGCTGGTCGCTGCAATGTAATTTTGACGATCTCGTGTGGCACGCTGAATCTTAGCAGCGCTCTTCAAGTGGATAAGAGAGTAGTGCAGCGTTTGCAACGTCTCGTAGAACACCACGTTGATTTCGTTCTGCACCCGCGCCTCCTTGGTGCACAAAATCGATGATTGTGTAGACGAGAGACTTGATGGAGGAGTGACATTGCAAGCTTCCGGGTCGGCCATCCAAAATGCGGCGCCAACCTTAGACGAGTCTCTGATGATAGACGATGTATGGGAGACTGCAAATGACGCTGGAATGAGATCCACAATCGAATGCTGGATCGTCCCGTGGTGAATGAACTGGTCAATCGTTCTGGCACGCTGGTCTCCAGCACAATTGACATTTGCTGTAGTATTTGGTGTCCGGACACCCAAGAAGCATTGTATCAAGCGTAGACTCCAGTAGCAAGTGAGGACATCCTGCTGAAGAATAAGTTCATGCAGAGCATCGAAGACGCGAGGGATCTGTTTACAGAATGAGATGTCAATGATGGGTAACAGGAAGAAAAAGAGACCATCCTGGACGTACCATGTCGTCAACGAAGCATGCATCGGGGTGATGATACAAGCGCACAAGTGCTTGCAGGGTTGTGATGACTTCGTTGCTGGTAGCCTCGCCATATCGTCGCAGAGATGCCACCAAGGTCACAAGGTGCTCGAAAACGAGCTCCATCGCTTTGTTGACCACATCGGCGTGTCCTGGTCCGCTGCGGGCAAGTTCGTCGAGTGGAAGGTTGGCGTTCAATTCCTCCATGGCGACGATGATGCTCACGTTATCGTTCATCGATAGTCCGGAGTCGATGGAATTCCGTGTTTCGTATGACGGTGAATCAATTCGTCTTTCCTTGACTCGCCGTTGGAACCACCCACCACGTTCATTTGAGTCGGACCTCGGACTGCTACTGCTTCCCGAGGTGTTCTAGGAGCTGACGATCGTCTTTTACGCGGCGACCAAGCAAAGCTGCTTCGTCGTTTTGGTTCAGTTCCGTCTCCGCTCGTTTGAGTGATTCTTCTCAGCAAAAATGTCCCCATAGATACTGCTGCAGTACAGCTATCTCCTGTGGCACCGTCAGCGATGTGCGGGTGGTAGAACCGACTGTAGTTTAGCCCTGAAGATGTTAATACGGCGTCGTGGTGTCCAGTTTCGCGGCATACCAACAGAAGCAACGTGACAAGCTGATCTCGACCTTCCATATCCAGCACTAGGGTGTCTTCTTGCTTGAATTCCAACACAAGCGTCCGCGGGTCCCAGTCCGGTCGAATGATAGCTAATAGCGCATTGTACGGACGGGCAATGACTGTGCGCATGGATCGGTGCATTTCCACGATGGCATCCCCTTGCAGAATGAGCTGGATTTTCTTGTACGCTTTCTTGCCGCTTTCACTGCTGTCACTTCCTGGCGCAGCGTCACCATTACCTGTCGTCACTCGAGCTTTCTTGACGTCGAAGCGAATGACTGAAGGGCGATCCAGCACTTGCGAGTTCCTAAGTCGTAGCTGCAGCGCCGTGATCTTACTCGCCTTTTTGAACATCTGAACTCCAGCTTCATTTGCGGCAGCGATGATCTCGTTCATACACTCGTGGCGTTCACCGCACAGGAAGAATCTGTCGTGGAAAGCTGTCGACAGCACCATCCCGTCACTGTGCTCCGACGAGAACGCCACGTCTTTCAAATAGAGGAATGGCAGCGTCTGCACTCGGTGGCCAGACTCGTCCAAGAAGATAATGCTGGACACCATCACCTGCAGGAACAGCAGCTTGTGCGACGCGTTGGCGAACTGCTCGATGCAGCGGAAGTGCAGTCTCCGTGCGTTGGACACCCTGTAGAAGAAGGTCTCTCCCTTGACTTGGCGTCGCAATCTCGCCAGCAGCGACAGTAAATGTCCTCTAGCAGAGCAAGCGAAGCGGAGCTTGGCCGACCGGAAGTGTGACTTCTCCAGCCTCAGCACAAACTGTAGCAACATTGTAAGTATTGAGGTACAACCTTATAACGCCACAAAGATCGCGAGTACCTGGTTGCTGGTCCCCAGTACCTCGACGCCTTCAATGTCCGCGATCTCCCACTGGTTGGTGCACTGGAAGGTTTCTGGGTTGTATGTGCTGATGGTGGAGGGCGTGATGATGATGATCCGTGGGTAAGTAGCCCACCAGGCCACTTTGGTCACGAGATACTGAGCGATCACCGTGTCTCCGCCGTTGGCGCCAGTCAGCGCAGAGTTGGATGGGGACGCCGCCATGACGCAGCGTATGGGGATCAGTCTGGCGTCGACCGAGGAAAACTGAGAGTGGTTGACTGCGTCGACACGTTTTGTTCACTGGGGTTACCTATCGGTTTGCTGACGTACCTGATAACGACTTTTGACGTGTTTGTAGAGGCTGTAGATAAATCTGAATCTGACATGTGTTTCTTCAAGCGATATAGACACGCATGGGCATTGCAGCGATGGACGAGGAAGACGCACAAGCGCTCAGCTACGATGACTTCTGTGCGCATTACATGGCGCCGAACCGCCCAGTGTTGCTGAAGAACGTGACGCAGAAATGGTTCCCCAAGGCGGCGCAGTGGCGGAGCGGCTCGAGTATAAACACAGCTCATCTAAAAGAAATGTATGGCGAAGGAATAGCGCCCGTAAGTGATACGCCTATAGTATTTTCTTATTCTTAGTGACTTTTGTGGGTGCAGGTGGCTGATGGAGACGTGGTCGAGTACGGAGCTGAAGGCCGCTGCAATATGAAGTTGGGTGAGAAGACTTCAAGCTTTCGCTGTTAGAAGAAGTGTGGCTGAGGTGATAGCACTATGGCAGCGCAGTACTTGGAGCTGATGGAGAACGGGACTGTCGGCAAGAGATACCTCAAGGACTGGCACTTTGTGCATGCCTTTGGACACGACATTTACGAGTGGGTTGTGCGACTAGCAACAGTGTGGAAAAACAACAACTAATATTGCTGTTTCTGCTGTAGGACGCCTCCATTTTTCAAAGACGACTGGCTGAATTGGTACTATTTTGCCATTGTCTCAAGGCGAGGTTGCATGCTAAGTATTTGTGCTCGCGACATTTAGGTGGTGGGATCGCAAAGAGAGCAGCGAAGACGACTACCGATTCGTGTACTTGGGCAAGTACAGTTGCTTTGGTTTCAACTTACTATCAAATTCATTATTCATTTATTCGTTTATTCATGTAGGTCCTGCTGGGAGCTGGACACCGCTGCATCAAGACGTGTTTCGTTCGTACAGGTAAGGATCTTCGCTCTTGTGGCATACCCCACAATGTTGAACTGACGTGTTTGCTCGCAGTTGGTCTGTGAACGTTTGCGGCCGCAAGGAATGGGTCTTCTATCACCCCGACGATGTACGCACCATATCTTGGACTATTGTAGACTCGAGTGCTTATTGATCGCATTGTTCGCTTTTGTGTGAGTAGGAGCCAAAGCTGAAAGATTGCTTCGGTCGCTTCGTCTTACCTGACGTGACGATCGGAGAAATTGACAAGGAGAAGTATCCTCGATTCCATAAAGCCAAGCCGATTTACGTCACCCAAGAAACAGGAGACGCGATATTCGTGCCCAGTGGATGGTACCACCAAGTTAAAAACGTGGAGGACACCATCTCGATCAACCACAACTGGTTCAACGGCTATAATGTTCGCGAACTTTGGGGGTTCTTCAAGAGCGAATATGCTGCTGTGGATCGCGAACTAGCAGACCTCAAAGAGATCGGCCTCGTTGGTAGCGAGTTTGTTGACCAATGCCAACTCGTCATGCAGGCCAACACGGGTATCAATTACGTCGAATTTCGAGAGCTGTTGTACGCCAAGACTGCCGAACTACTTTCGAGGCGCGAGAATCTAAAAGGCAGCAAGCCCACGCCTGCGGGAAGGGATCTTATAACCCACTTGGGCTATGTAAGTGCTGATTGGTTTCTTGTATTCTTCTACCAGTGCTTATCAAACAGGAATTGTTGTTTGTAGGTGCGTGATATTCTTGCAGAGCTGAACACTTCTTTGGAAAGTGTGGACAACGGCAAGATCAACAATATGTGGCACGAAATCGATTTGCAGTTGCAAGACTTGAGAAGCGAAACAGCAGAGTAAGTATCGTGTCAAGTGGGACGTGCCAGCGAGTCCAGTACAGATCAACCGCGCGAAAATGGCCGACCGTCAATCTATTTCCGCGTGAACTTGTGTTTTTTCTTCGACTGCATGCTTGTGGAGACTCGTGGCTGTTCTCTCTCTGTACATTCAATGCAGGCGGAGATCGAGGAATTGCGCCAAGCAAATGATGAGCTCTACCGAGAGCGTGCCAATGAGAAGGCCCAGATGCAGGCTGCTGTGGAGCAGGAGAGACTACGCACTGCCGAGTTGATGAAGACTGTCGATGCTATTACCGAAGAGAACAACCAGTGGCGTGAGAGTTACGCTACCTTGGAAGAGGCCAAGCGATATGGAGAAGATCAGCTTGAAAGTGAAAAACGAGAACTGCAAGACCAAGTAGCACAACTTGAAGACAACGTGAGGGCCTGCACAGACCAAGTGACAGCCGACTTAGCAGAGCTGGAGCGCCTGCGAAGTGCAAGCGATTCCCACGACCAGCAGGAAGCAGAGCTTCAGCGTCTGCTTGACGAACGCGATGACCGCTTCGCTCAACTCAGCGCAGAGTACGACACACTACGGATGCAGTACGATCAACTTCAACAAGCTCAAGAATATACGCAGCGATCTCATGAAGACGAACTAGCTGCGAAACAGCAAGAAATCGCGAATAAGGACGAGGAGGTAGCAGCCAAACACCTAGAGATGGTGGACGGCGAGCGTAAATTCCAGGAGCAAATTGCAGCACTCCAGAAGCAGATAGAAGAACTGCAAAACGATCTGAAGGCCGCGTCACTGAACGAAGAGGTTCGCGAGACGAACCAGAACGCGCTATTGAGGCGAGCTGAACAGCAGACCCAGGAGAAGCAGGATCTCCTCGACGAAACAAACGTGCGAGTGAAGGAGCTGGAAGATGAACTGGCGCTGCTGTCTCTGACTGGAGGCAATAAGAACGAGCAAGCCGCCAGGATTCGTGGCTTACAAGAAGAAGTGTTTGTCAAATCGGAACAACTTGTACAGCAAGGCGAGAAACATTTACGCGTCGCTGCATCGCTAGACAAGACAAAGTCTGAACTTGCACAGTTGCGAGATGAGGTGAGCAATGTACGTCGCGTACTACTTCGCGGAATTGGTCTTGATACGACAACTGCAGGGAACGACAGCGCTAGTATGGACGACGTGCTTTATCAGCACGTGAAACTCGAAGAGCTTGTGCGCCTCCGTTTGAAGGCGATGGAACACGAGTGGATGCTCGCTGGAGGTCCGTCAGAGTCTTCAGCGTCGCTCAGTGGAGCGGATGCAGCAGTAGAGGAAGCTGAAGATGGCACTGAGCCACCGTCTTGCCACTTGGCAAACGTTGAAAACTTCTCAGCACTCGATGCGCTTGGCCTGGGAGGTGCTGGCCGCCTCGAGCGGGAGATGCGCGTGCTTCGAAGCCGGAACAAGCGTCATATTGAGCGTACTGAGCGACTGGAAAGCGAGCTGGATGCAGCACAAGCTGGCCTTCGTGATCTGCAAAGTATGCGTGAGAAGGTGGTGGAGATGGTTGGGCGTGAGCGAGTGGAGAAGGAACTTCGTGCGAAGAGCGAGCTCGCAAACAAGGAACTTGGGGAGAAAGTGGCAGCTCTTTCGGAACACGTCGAGAAGCTCATGGTGCACTTGAAACACGAAGCTGCGGCTAAAACTCGTGCAGTGGAAGCCCAGCGACGACTGGACAAGGAACTTCTCGACGCGAGAGAAAAGTTGGCTATTGCTTCTCGCAAGCACACGGCACAAGAAGCCAAAGTGGCGGAGTTGGAACAAGGAGCTCGCATCCTGGAGGATCAGCTGCGTCTCATGGACGAGAAGTTCATCGACGTACGGAACAAATTGGACTGGACGCGCACTGCTGCTCGCAAGGAGAGCAAACAATTGTCCTCTGAATTGCGCTCGCTTCGTATGAAGTGGCAAATGGCCAGCGACTCGGGAGTGCTAGCTGGATTACCCGACTGGGCGTCGCCAGCTTCTGTGCCTAGGTTTTCTAAGAAGCCTCCACTGGGCACAAGCAGTTCGGAGCCACGATTGCCAACTCCAAAGGCAAACAACAATGGCCTCTCGCCGGTCGTAGCAGCAGTAGTTGAGGACGCTCTGGCCATTGGCAATGGAGCGCACCCGAGAATCAAGTTTGACATCCCGAAACTTCCGCAACCAGAGTCTGACGCGGGCACTCCTTGGTCAGACGCAAAGCTGGCCAAGCTGCAGCGGCAATTCCAAGATAAACGTCGCGCTTAACTCAATGCAACGTCCACTTCAGTTGTCCTTTTCCAAAAGTTCGAGCTTGCGCTTCTTGATATCCATGAGCATTTTGAACTCTTCGTGCCGTTGCTTGTTCACTCGCAGCTCCATCTCGACTCTTCTCAACTGGAGTTCGTGTGCACGCTCAGCCGCCTTCTCTTTAAACGCCAGCTCCCTCTTCCTGAGCTCCAGTTCTTCTCGTTTTAAACTCATCTTGTCTGCATGTTTCCTGCGTTTGAAGCTTAGCAGCTCCACACTGGAGGAAACTTGCTCATGGTTTTGATCAGGTTGACTTGGAGTAGCCTCTATGTCACGTTCATCTGCGACCACCCAGCCTTTTTCAATTGGTCGTTGAACTGGCACAACATGCTCATGAGCTTGGAGGCTTTGATGGCTTGCCCTCTCCACAACTTCAGCTCTGGGTTGCCGCGGTCCTCTCTGCGCTCTCCTGGCAATCTTTTGCGCTTCGAAAGCTTTTTGCTCACGCACCATCTTGTCCAGCAATTCGCGAACGCGGTCCTCAGCACTCTTCTCTTCATCACGCCCTGTTTCATTTTCTTGCTGCTCTTGTGGTGTGTGGTTCTCCATTAACTCTTCCACGTACTTGGACAGCGTCCGCCAATGTAACGAATAGCCAAACTCCGAGGCCAATCGCGTCGCCGCTTGATCGAGACGCTTGCCGTTCTCGCCGTACGGAGCCACGTGCGCCTTGCAGAACGAGTAGCAGCTCAGGACTGCGAGCTGAGCCTCAGCATTGCCAGCCCAGTCGCTGATACGCTGCAGTTGTGGAGCGCGGGACCGCAAAGCTTCCTCAGCCATGTTTGCAAACTACTTTGCACTTTGCACTTTGTAGTCGAAAGCGCAGGTTTTATGCCGGCTCTTTGCTTGAAAGTTCAGCACATTGCAATGACAAGCATCCAAGCGCTGTGCCTTGCTCTATGGACGTTGATTTCAGCTGCGTCGGCGATCTCTCAGCCGCGTGATCGAGGCCCGCTGTTCAATGGCTCGCTGGTGGTGCAGTCGCTGGACGTCGATGGCTACGAGGTGATGTCGAACGACAGCAGCGTCGTGTGGCTCGTGGACTACTACTCGTCCTGGTGTGCGCACTGCCGCATATTTGCTCCCGAGTGGGAGAAAGTGGGGAAATTCTACGCACAGTCAAAAGTGGTTCGTGTTGGAGCTGTGGATTGCAACCAGTTCAAAGAAGTCTGCGTGCGTGAGGAGGTCCACGCGTATCCTGCCGTGAAAGCTCATCATGTGCCGTTGGACGGGAAAGCGTCGGTGGAGATGGAGATTAGAGGCAGGAAGAGGGTGAAGCCGGTGGTGCAGTGGGTGCAAGAGGTACTAAATGAGCATGGAATAAAGTCAGACGTGGATATCTCGACGCTTATCGAGGACAACAATTTGAGAGAAGCGGATCCTGATGGAGCTGAAGATACCGCCAAGACAGAGTTGAGGGATGACATGTCCGTTGAGATGAAGTACAACCGACTACGAGATGCCGGGAAGGCAGCCACATTGGTGTTGGAGAATAGTTTGTTCATGGGGGTGGCAGTGTTGGAAGGAGAGCGGTACGATGCGGCTGTGAAGTGGGTTACGGCGTTGACTAAGTCGTTCCCAATGGAAGGGAACCGTTTGGCTTTCGTTCTGCTTCTGGACGGCATGAAACAGGAGACGCGATGGGAATTAACTGAATGGAGCGAACTACTGAAGAAATGGAGACCCATAGCCAAGAAGATGAGCTTCCCAGTGGACATTTTTGAGGACCGTGGTGACGAGGGCAGTGGTTGGGAGTTCTGCACTACATACACATGTGGCCTTTGGACACTATTCCATAGCATGACCGTGAGAAGTAACGACCCATCGGAGTCGTGGAAACCGAGCGACACCATGGTGGCTATCCGACTTTACGTGGAGAATTTCTTCGGCTGCCAAGCCTGTAGAGATCATTTCATGGCAGAAAACCCAGAGAGCGTCGTTGAAGACATGAAGGCCAGCGATTCGAAAGGGCCGCACGCAGTGGCAATGTGGGCCTGGAAGATGCACAACGCAGTCAATAAGGTGCTCCAGCGGGACCAGTGGCCATCAAACGCAGATTGTGCGTCATGTTACATTGATATTGGCGGCGGTGTTGGCATATCGTTGATCCAGGAAGACGAGATGGTGGCCTACCTCACCCGCCTCTATAGTCACGAAGACAAAACAGTGTTTGAAGAAAAAGCCACGACTAAACTGGCTTGGCTGCAATTTCCGATGCAAGGAGTTAACTCTCTGTCGGCGGTGGTGTTGCTCTTTGCAGTCGTGGCGGTGGTGGTGAAGACGCAGAAGCACCGCTTCGAAAAAGACGACCACATCGCGTAGACATTTGAGATGTTACAGAAAACCAATGTCAATATCACTTTTATGGATAGTACACGTTTATTACAACTTTTTAAGATCTAAACGCTGCTCAACAGTATCTGATTTTTGACCTGGGTGAAGAAGCGATGGAGCGCCAGCCGCTGTTGGAGCCTTCCCGCGCTACGGCAGCGTCCACAACGTAATCTAGATTGCTGCAACGCTCCCTCTGATTTATTCGACGACTGACAGCATTGATGGTGCGCTACAGACCGCTGTGAGCTCCAAGGCCGCGTCCGACGTCAAATTAACCCAGGAATCGAGCGAGGACGCGCGTAGGATCGAGCGCATCAGTCGGTAAGTTTATATATATATTGTTTAATAAATGAAAATATATAGATTAATAATTGTTTATGCTGTTAGGAACCTGGACAATGGCAATCTCGGTGCAGCTATCGACGTTTTCATGACCCTTGTGTCCGTCGTGTTCGCGGCGATGTATGTCACTAATACGTACATCCCTGCCAATAGTGTAGGTGATCTATGCATATTGTGCTATCATGGATACTCCTCTCATTCTTGTGGATATGTACTTTGCAGCTGCCTCATACGATTTGGGTTGTGGAGCTGATCTGTGCGGCTCTGTTCGCCATCGACTTTGCCATCCGCGGAGTCTATCTCTCCAACCGTCGCCAAGAGTTCCTGCTGTCATTGACAACGCTCATCAATGCCGTCGTCGTGCTGCCGGTGCTGCCGGCTTCGTTCTTCATCCGTTATCAGTTCAGTGCACAACACATGGCTTCCTTTGTCATATTCTAACTTCTTTTTGTTGTTTTAGCACCTTTTGGTATGGCGAATCATGGTGGCGGTTTGTCTACCCCATCCGCTTCGCCATGGTGTACATTGAAGGCAAAGCAGTGCTAAGTCGATGCCATGCGTACTTGACCCCTGTGCGTCAGTTCGCTTTCTTGTGCTATCTACAGCTCACATGCATTTTGCTGGGAGCTGCGGGCATTATCCAAGTGGCAGAAACGATGGATGGCACGCTCTCAGTGAAGAACCTCGGCGAGTGGACATTTTTCAACTCGTTCTTCAACTCGGTGATGACTTTTGTGACGATCGACAAGCCACCGTCGGAAAATGATCTCTCAAAGGTGTTTGTTGGTGCCTTGGTCTGTGTATTTATCCTGGTGATCCCGTACCAGATCTCCAATGTGATGGATCTCAGCCACTCAGTGTCCTCATACGAGCAAGCCAGTTACAAGCCTACAAGGCACAGCCGCCATGTTGTGCTGTGTGGAGATTTGACAGCGTCGCGCATTGGCCACTTTTTCCGCGAGATTTTCCACAACGACCATGACTTTGTTGGTGTTCACGTAGTAGTGCTGAGTGAGGAGCCTCCGGCTACATCGTTGAAAGCTCTACTGCTGGATCCATTCTTTGCCAAGCGCGTGTGGTATATCCAGGGCTCGCTTCTCGAGGTTGACGATGCACAGCGAGCAGCCTGCGACTCTGCAGACGCGATCTTCATCTTGACAAATCGTATTGGCGATGAGACGTTGTCTGTAAGCGACCACCGTACACTGATGCGCGTTCTTGCGGCGAAACGACTTGCACCGAAAGCTCACGTTTTCGCTCAACTTCACCAAACGGTGCACTGTCAACTAGTTCGCGACATGGGCGTCCACAACACGCAATGCCTCTCGGAGGTGGTGTTGTCATTGTTGGGGCAGAATTGTATTTGTCCTGGGTTTTCAACATTCATGTACAGTTTAACATCGACGTCGAGCTTTGATGATGGTAAGAACGAAGGTCTCGGAGGTAATACCAAGCACACGGAGCGATACAAAGCGATCGACCATGGCACGGGGTCGTGGGTGGACAGATACTTGCTTGGGGCAAGTCACGAAGTGTATGTTGCTGCGCTTCCTCCGGCTTCTGTTGTCGCAGGTAAAACTTTCTCTGAGGTGGCCTCGCTCGCGTATTCGCACTGCAACGGCATAATTGTTTTCGCTGTTGCCAGTGGGTCGAATGACAAGGTGGTGCTCAACCCGGGTGACTCGTACAAATGTATTGGCGACGAGACCGCCTACGTTATTGCCGAGACGCAGGCTGATGCTAGCGCTCTGACAGATTTGTCCCCGAATGCTTCGATGCCGCTGGCCTGGAGGGAGATGCAGGTATCCTCTCCGTCGTCACTGGTGCGCAGTGAGAGCAGCGCTAGCGAAGGTGCCCTCTTAAACGCCGCCAAGCTCGGTTTGAGCACTGGAAATTTGGTGATTATGATTCCATCGAGTCTGACAAAGAATGTGAAGGCGGTGATATTACTGAGAAGCCACTTACAAAGAGGGCTTCTAGTAAGAAGACTCCAGTGTCAGTGGAAGACGCCACTGTAACTGATGTCAGTAAGCTGGGCTTCACGACGGCGCATATTGTCGTTTGTGTTACGACGGAGTCATCGTTTACTAGCGATATGGGACACCTTATCGGCCCTCTACGTGCCCGCTCCTTGAAGCAATACCGCCCCGTGGTGATCCTCACTGCAAACTTGCCTGACGGTGATACTTTTGAGAACTTCAGTCACTTTCCAGATGTGTACTTCGTTGTTGGCGATCCATACTACCGTAGAACCCTGCGTCGCGCCGGTGTTTCAGACGCACACCGAGTGTTGATCTTGGGGACCACGAGCTCCGTTTCGGACAACGATTCCGAGTTGCTCCAGGACGCGGAATCTGTTTCCTTGCACAGATTCATCACGAGCTTCATCGGCAGGAAGCATGCGCCTCGGGTGATCACTGAAGTTGGGAATCGTGCCAGTGTCCACTTCGTTGCTCAAAACTTGTTGGCAAACGGGTGGTTCCCGGGTAAAGAAAGCGAGCTGGAGCTGTTTTCCTCGTCGGAAACATTCGCGCGGAACTTTTTCCTCTCGCCGGCCTTTACGTCCGGATTAACATACAGCACTTCTCTGTGTGACAGTCTGCTGATCAACCAGTTTTTCAATGGGCGTATCAAGAAAATCCTCGGGGAATTTATGTTCTCATCGCAGTCGAGCGGCAGTTCCAGCACGATGTCTACTTGGCGAGAGGCCAAACAAGATACGGATCTCGAGCGCAGCTCTTTGTTTGCTGTGGAAGTCCCGTTGGATTTCGTGGGTCGCTCGTTCGAGTACGTCTTCCACTATCTGTTGTCGTCGGACGACATCCTTGTCATCGGCTTGTATCGATGCCATCCGTACATGAGCACTGCAGACTCGAAGGCGAAAGCTCGTGTTGAAGTGCCTGAGGACGAGAGGAGTGTGCCGTACGGCTATGTCTACGTGAACCCGCAGCCATTTGAGGAGATAACTGGTGACGATCTACTGTACGTGCTGGCTGACAAGCAGCCTTGTTGGGCTGCGTCTCCACGAGAGTAAAGCAGATTAAAGGATTAACAACTACACATACGACTATCTCGCTACACAGCCATAGCCGCGATCAAAGCAACAAGCGCAAGAGTTCCACACGACACGCTTTGAGCAATCGCAGACGATGATGTGGCCACAGTGGATGAGCTCGAAGTCACCGATTCTGCATTCGGTGTAGGGGTTCCATTGAGGACTTGGTACCACTCGAGCTCCCCGCCGAGGCCCCGCTGCCTGCACCTGTAATTCAAGTGGTTGTTAGTTCAGTCGATGTTCATGACAATTTAAATGCACGCCAACTTACCAGGTGTGGCGCTAGTCCACTCGCCAGTCACGTCGACAGGGGCACTCACAGCTGAGCCTGCAGCAGCGTATGCATTTGAAATCGTTTGTTTGGGGAATGTCATGGTGTCTTCTTCTTTCCACATCGCGCTTGAAGGCTCGTGCGTGGCATCGGTCGCTGCGGAACCCCATTTCCATTCCAACGCGCTTTTGGTTGCCGTCAGATATCCGTAGCCGTACTTGGGGATCAGTGTCTTCCACTTGAAGTCCTCGATGTTGAGCTCAGATTCCTGTCGAATGTACTCGTTGTTGCCAGGACTGCCACTGATGATGATCGGAGGAATGTTGTAGTTTTCGAACGTTGAGGCTTCGAACACCAGGTACGTGTGTTCATGGCCAGACAAGTACAAGTCCACTTGGTACTTGCTCATGAGCGGGACGATCTCCTTGACAAAGCGATTGCCGGTAGCACTCAGCGCCTTTGGGGTCTTGAATGGCGGTCGATGGCCACAAATGACGACGTAAGGCGTCTCGGAGCGCTTGACACGACTGAGGTCATACTCCAGCCATTTAGCCTGTGCAGTTCCGGCAGCCGTACGTGCAGCTTCGTCCACTTTCCACGTTCCGTCCTTCTGCATCGAGGCGTAGGCCTCGTCGCCGTAAACTTCTGTGTTGATGAACACGAAGTGAATAAGACCCGATGAAAAGCTGTAAAACTCGTTGGAAGACGATCCGCTGGCAGCTCCAGCTCCAAGAGTGATGCCCTGGAAGCGACGATAGTAGTTTTGCACCGAAAGCGCGGGAGCCAGCGCGTACTGATACTCGTGATTACCGACGGTGGTCATCATGGGCACTTGAGAGGTGATCTCCTCCAACTCGTTCATGTAGTCCTTCCCGTTGGACCCCGTGAGCTCGTACGACAAGTCGCCGATGTTGAGCACTCCGCTGTAAGCTTTGTCCTGGGCCAGTGCGCTCTTGAGTGCCGGAAGCGACACTGCAGCGGCGTGGCCCTGCATGGGCGCGCCCATGTCTCCAAACACCGCCCACGTGATCTCTCCGTCTGGGACAGTGAAATTCGCAGTGGCGCCGCCGTCGGATTTCGACAAAGTCGCGAAGTTCAGCGAGCTAGTCGACCGTTCCGCCGTGCCTGTCTCGAGCGCATAGAAGATCGTTGAGCCAGGCTCCAAGTTGGCCAGCAGCGCCGACCAGCACGCCACCGTCTCGCCCGCGGCCTCCGTCACCAGTCCTGCGTTCTTTCCGTTGATCTTCGTGTCCAGGGAGTCTGCACTTGAACCAAACGCAAGTTGAGACGAGTTGACAGTCGAGTCTGTGATCCAGTCCACCATGTAGTGCACTCGGCCATTGTCGCCGTTGCCCACGAGGCTCAAGTGAAATTGCGAGGTCGCCGACGCATATTGGACACTCAAGGCAACAGCCAGCACCGCAGGGAGCTGCATGTTTCCTGTTCCGGCGCAAAAGGAAAGTGATGGACGAACCGAACTTCTGGTCTGAATAGTACGAACACCAAAATAAGATTTGAACCACTTATAATGGATACCTCTTTCGGCCAATTATAACGCACTGCAACGTTGGACAGGTCAACTTTGCAGCGCAACGTCGTTCCTGCATCCACGATGCTGCATCCCGCAAGGATACCGTTCACACAGCTTCGCGCTTCACAGGTATTTTTTATGATGTTTTTTCTCTTGATCGTACACACTACCGCAGCAGCGAATCGGCATTTTCTATCCTAACAAAGAGCGCGCGGCGGTCTCTTCCCGATCGAGTCGCCGCCGTCTTCTGTCTTGCTTTATCTTCAGGCGCTCGTTGCTTCGTAATGGCGGCACAGCAAAACGTTGCACACTTGAGGTGCTTGCACCTTTGCGTTGCCGTTGACAGCTCGAGCGTTTTAGGACACTGCACTCGTTGATTAGACCGCGGACGGCTTGCACTTTTGCTTGTGGGACGCCTTCCAGTCCTGCTTTTGGCAGTCGGCGCCGCAGTACCGCACCGTCTTGCAGCGCGAGCACACGAGCGTCGACGGCTGCTTGCACACGCGGCAGCGCAGCGCGGCGTCGCGCTTCTCGATCAGCTCCTTGTCGTAGCTGCCATAGATACCCCAAGAGGGAGAGGGGGTCAGTCGTCTGAAGGAGCATGAAATAAAGGCTTTAGGACCGCACTCACCCGAGCTTCTTGAGGTCCCGCCAGGTCTCCATGGGCTCGGCGCTGGACTGCGTGTGGTACATGTCCTTGAAGCCCTTGAGCGTCAGCCCCTTGTTCTCGTCGCACTGGAAGTAGGTCTGGATCTCCTTGATCTCCTCGTCCGAGAAGGGCTTGCCGTCGTTGCAGATCTTGCTGAACTCCTTGAGCTTGTCGAGCGTCAGGCTCTTGTCCGTGGGCTTCTCCAGGAACGAGATGAAGAGCCGCGTGAGCGCCGCCTCGAAGTCGCGCGTCAGGTTGCCGTCCTTGCCGATGAGCAGCGACCGCACTTCGTTCTCCGAGATGCCGGCGTCCTCGTGCTGGGTTTTCTTGGGGGCCATGGTGGTTGATGCTACTGTGTGTATAGTCTGACTAAGGCTGCTGTGCTTGGTCTTCTGCTGGAGGGTGAACCAAAACGCAAAATGCATCGAGCGGACGCGGCACAACCGACGGCCGGGAGAGTTGATCCCGCGCGCTGATTGGTCGATTTTCCCTCTTGCTCCAGGTTGCCGCGTGTCAGACCGAATTGGCGCCCAAAGACAACTTGCTGCTGTTGTCACGACGCGACTCGACGTTGCACCGCCTTGGATATTGTTTGTTCGGTTGTGCTGGGCCAGCACTGCTGGCGGGGGTGCGTGGGTGCAAGTTGGCGCCGCACTTCATCGCGACCGTCCAGCAAAGCCTATCGTCCGATGAAACGTTGGGGGCTGTTGTTGCGAGCGTCCTGCAGGCCGGTGGGCTGCCCCCAGCCAGCTAACGACTTGATGTACCGGTAGCTGCCCTGCGTCAGAGTCTCTGCTGGACTGTGGGCAATGTCTCGTTCGCGCCGCCTGCTGAGACTGAGCTGGAAAGCGAGCGGCTCCGCTGTCTTCTACGTGGGTGTATTCCCAAGTGCCAGCAGGTAGAGATCGATCAACGAGTCCATGGCGACAGCACTGCAGCGAAATGCACAGCAACAGGACCCTCACAATGTAGGAGCACTGCAGCACTGCCATTCGTGCGGCAAAACAAGTTCGGTCCATCGCAGGAGTCAGTTCGCGGTTACGCAGTCGGTTGTGGTATCTCAGTCGGTCGCAGTAGCTGTCAAAGCCATCATAGGCGCGGCAGTGCCCAAGCGCCAAAAGGAGAGGGAGAGCAGAGGAACGGATCGGCTAGGGGCTTCCAGCACGCAAAGCCGCGCCTTATCTGGCACTCGACCATGGACGAGGAGAAGCGCTATCCGCTGTCGGCGCGCTCCGCCGCCGTGCACGCCAACCTGAACCTGTCGGCGCGCTCCCGCCACGCTGCACCGCCGTCGTCGACGGGCAGTCGCTTCCCGGGCACGGAGCGCTCGCGGCAGATGAACTTGAGCCAGGTGTCGACGCTCAGCGCCGCCACGGGCTTCGATGAGATGAGTCGCGTCTCCCGGTACTCGAACGTGTCGTCCACCAGCTCCGCGGCCAGCTCCACGGCCTCGGCGTACGGAGGGGACCGTTGGGCGCCGCAACACGCTTCGAACGCTTGCAACCTGTGCAAGGAAAAATTCTCGCTGCTTCGGCGCTCGCACCGATGCAGACGCTGCGGGTATTTGTTCTGCGCTAAGTGCTCTCGCTTCAAGGCGGCGCTGACGGGCCACACGCACAAGTCGCGACTGTGCGAGAAGTGCTTCCCAAGGTTCTGTCCGGCAGCAAGCCGCCCATGAACGCCTTCGTGCACTCCAAGGCCTGGGTGCCCAGAGGCGTCTTCACGCACATGCTGAGCTACCTGAACCACGTGGACTTGTGTCTCGCCTCCATGACGTGCAGGTTCTGGTACAAACGCGCGTTGCTGGACATCACGTGGCGACCACTCTACATCAAGGAGTTCGGCGACGACGAGAGCAGTCCGCAGAGAGAGTCCCTCGTGGCCTTCCAGAGAGACGTGCACGGCATCGGCTTTGAGAACTTGTCGTGGTACAACAAGTTCTCCATCCGTTGGTCGGCCCGCAAAGCGGCCGAGAAGAAGAAGAGCTTCCTCGTCATGAGCAGCTTGCTGGCCTCGCTCAAACTCAGCAAGTACGCGCCGCTGTTCGAGGCCGAGGAGATCGACATCGAGTCGCTGTGTCTGATGAACGCTGGCCATCTACGGGACCTGGGCATCCCGTTCGGGCCTCGCATGAAGCTCTTGAACGCTGCTGCATGTCTGGCGGACTTTAACGAGGACGATGACGACGAACGCCCATCTATGGAGTCCAAGCCGATCACGCCAGTGGCGCGTTTCAAGCAGAAACGTGCCGAGATGAAGCACTTCCGTGCTGGACTGGTGCGTCGCGTGCAGCAGTCCGCTGTCCGCATTGCGATTCTGACAAACGAAGGAGAGCTGTGCAACGTCGGCTCTGGTATTATTATTCACGAGGACGGACTAATCGCCACTGCCAGACATTGTCTACAGGGGGAACAGTTCGACTGCATCTACAGTGACGAGTACATGATCTTGATCGCTCCGACAGAGTCGACGTCACTACCTCCATTGTGGAAGTACCACGCCCGCGTGATCCCGGAATGCTGCAACGAAGAATTGGACTATGCGCTTCTCCGCTTGGACTGCGAGGTGATCTCGGACCCTCCCAGTGGCCTGTACATCGGCGACGTGACGGACCGCACGATTGCTCGTAACTGGACGGTGACCAAGTTGGAAGGCACCAACCGCGACACGATCGGAAAACTGCCAGCCGTACGCATCGGCAACTCGAACAACGTCGAGCCTGGTGACGAGATGTGGATGTTTGGCTATCCTAGCAGTGGCCACAACACGATCACCGTGCACCATGCAATCTGC
Organism: Phytophthora macrochlamydospora; assembly: GCA_011947325.1. Taxonomy (NCBI): domain Eukaryota; phylum Oomycota; class Peronosporomycetes; order Peronosporales; family Peronosporaceae; genus Phytophthora; species Phytophthora macrochlamydospora. Next base: position 158,067 of record JAAVTH010000077.1, on the reverse strand, counting down.
TCCGGAACGGACTCGCAGATCTACGAGGGGAAGAAGTGGACAAGGCGATGCTCCGCACAGCCGCGCAGCTGGACAACGGATTCAGCGGCGGCGCTGCCGTGGACAAGAAGGGTCAGCTTGTGGGCCTGATTTCCTTCAGCGTGCTCCGACAGGACCGCGTGCGCGCCATCAACATGGTCAAGGGAGCCATCGAGTACGCCAAGCGAGGATACAACTTCGCATGATGCGGCGCAACGGCACGGTGGAGAGATGGCCCCACCGTAAAACTGGCGCTGGCCATCTCACTCGCGCTAGGACAGTCGAACGTGAAGACTGGCCTCAAACAAAATACTTACATCCCGAGGCGTGCTTGTCTAGTTGTCGCAGCGTTGATTTGTGTCGTAGTATGGTGGAGGTGATGATTTTTTAACACTTTAATGAAATAAGGTTTCATCTCTAGTCTCTCGCAGAAGGAGATGAAGAAGCTCATGTTCATCTTGTTGCCTTTAGCAATGACTAAAGTTTGACAACCTCTAAATTTATAATATTCAAAGCTAAATCAACAGTTCCTAGCACTCTAGCGGTCGAAGGGGCTTAGCGGACCAGCTTGAGAGACCAGCTACAGCACGACAGAGGCAACAGCAGAAGATGGAGGAGAAGAGCGCCGACCCCGTGGCCGTGACGCTGTACCCAGCAGACTACGAGGCCGTGGAGATGGTGACGGACCAGGGCAAGGAGATCCTGCAGCAGTACGTACCGCTGTATAAGAATCCCATTGCTGCTGTTAAATGACGCTAATGTAAAGCTATTTTATTTTTTTAATGGCAGGGAATTTACGGAGGCTCAGCTCTTCCTGCACTCGATCCAAGAGCTGGAGCGAGTGCGAGTCGACAAGAAGAAGAAGAAGAAACAAAAGACAGCTACAAAAGACACTGCCACAGAGGACGTTGCTGATGAGAGCAATTCTATGAAGGAAGAGCAGACTGATGAGTCCATGGAGACTGAGAAATCCGCTGAAAAGGAGCAGGAAGCTGCAGAAGAAGTGGAGGAGGACGTGATCGACCCTCGCATCTACTACCGCCCAATGGTGACGGAGCTGCAGGCGGCTGTGGCCGAGCTGCACCAACTGATCAACTCTATTGATCTGATCAGACGTCGAGATTTCCTAGAGGAAATGCGGTGCATTCGGGAGAATACGGCGCCGAAGAGAGAGGAGCTGGAGCACTTGGTAGAAGCCAAGTCGGCGCAGGTGAAAGAATGCGGCACAATTTTATTGGACGGAGTGGAGGAGCTGGCCAAAACGGTGGAGAAAGAGAGCGTCTTCTTTCAGGGCATTACGCAGATGCTGCGCAAGTGGAAAATCTGCGCACCTATCCACGGGAACATCCCGAAGCCGTTCCGAGCAGGCGAACCGCTCGCGGTGGACTGCAGTTATGGAAGCGGTCAGTTGCGTTGCTGCTGCTGCTGTGTTTAAACGATCTGACGGTTTGTGTTGTCAACCAGCGGGATCAATTTTTGTTCCTCAGACTCGATCTATCGCAGAACTTGCTTTCGCTGAGGTACGGCACACTTAAGGTATTACTGCTGCTATCAATCTCTAATGATATGTTTTTCGTCTATAGTTGAATCGCACTGAGAAGGGTTTGGTTCGGGTGAAGACCCCTGAGGACTTCCTGGCTCGCACGATCCAAGTAAGTAAAATTGCCAACATTTCTTCATGAAAACGCACATGTTTATCATTTGTGTGTTGGTGTAGCTAAAGCTGGAGGTTACGGAAACTGGCGAGGAAGGAAGCTTCACATTGCCGCCGCCGGCTTTGATTACAATGTACGACTAATGTGTAGCGTTTGATTGTAGAACTGTAGATAACCATCGTCATTGTTGCCTTGTCTAGGACGAAAGCCGCGATGGATAAACTCGAAAATACCCCGAAGACCTAAAAATCCTGGAAGAGCGGAACGTGTCAGTTCTGAAGGCTGTGCAGTTCTCAGTTTTCTGCGAGGAACTCTTCTACACGCTGATGAAAGAAGCGCTTCAGAACTCTGCAAAATGGACAGACACGGCTTACAACATCAGCAACTACACTGTGAAGAAGCTCCGTGGTGAGGACAATTCGGCGGACGGGAACATCTCCGTCCTTCAAGTGCTGGATGATCAAATTCAGCTTCGTGTAAACGAGCGATACCATCTCACCATCAAATTGGTTGATGTCAAGAGTTTGACGAAGGATAACGAGGACGAAACACACGAGGCAAGTGGCGAAGAAGTACCTACTGGGGTGGACGCTGCTGATGTGGGCGATCAAGAACAAGAAGTGGCTGTAGATGTAAAGATGGAAGAACCCAGTGCAGATGCAGACGCTCAGGTACCGGTGAGCAAGCTACGACGTGGCTCTTCCATCTCATTTTCGACACCCTCTGACAGTGAGGAGGCGTTCCTCACACAAACGTGTCGGTATACGCTGCTGTTGCTGCAGCAAGAGATCCGCACTCGCCACGGCCGCAAAGAGATCTCGCGAGCTTTATTGTATACTGGGTCGGATGTATCGTCCACTGCTAACACTGGCGCAGTCACAGGCAGCAATGTTGCTACCCGGGGTTCTACAAATGATGTAGACAAGCACGACTCAACCCCAGGGACTCTAGCAACAGTTCTGTCTGTGCTTTCTCACAACCTGTTGAAGAACGAGGTGGCCCAATACCTCGATCAAATATCCTCGGTGCTTGCTTTTCAGAAGCTACAGACGTCAGCTTCGGGTCGCGTTCTGGACGATGGCTTTCTGCAGCCAATCTGCGACTCGGTCCGTGGTGTGTATGTGAGCCCGCGGTGGAAGACTTGCGCGTACGATTCGACACTTTCCGCCTTTGATCTCAGTATCGGCAAGAACTTCTGTACTGAGGTGCTCATTTCCGGGTCGCGCATCCTGCTTCAAAGCGGGGCGTCAACACAGCGCGAGGTTTCAGGTGTGGAAGGTTTGCGCGAGTTTGTGGAAGCCACGGTATGCTCCCAAGTGGCGCTGGCCTTGCACCGCGATGCGTTATCGTTCGGCCTGAAGCAAGCATCCATGAACTTGGACCGTGCCAGTGTTTGCCTTGTTGTCACGGGCGATTGGGATGGCAGTTGTATTGGCGAAGGCCGCGTGTCGGACACTCGCACAGTGAGCTCGATCTTCCTTGAGCCATACTTTGCTCCTGACGGTAGTCTTGCAATCAACTGCTTGCTTCAATCGGTCGATGTCGCCAAGTTGGGGCCTGTACAAGCCACACTGTGCCGCTCGCCAGCGGGTGAAGCGTACAAGGTGGAGTGGAAGCGGATACCGGGTGCTAGCGACGCCGCCAAGATGCTGTGGCTCATGCAGAGGACCGATGTGCTCTCCGATTCATTCAAGTCGCTGCCACAAACCAAGGCCGTGCAGCTCGCAAACGGCAACTAAGCACTGCATGGGCGCAACACCGTTAGCAATAGAAACAGCTTACACGTACAGGGTTGCGCTTTAACGCAATAGCGGTTTGATTTGGGGCCTAGAACTCTGCGTGTTCTGTCTCCAACGAACACAACAACAAAGGTGAATCCACCAGAGATGCAACTTAGCTGCGCGCAGGACGCGGGGCCGGATCGGTTCCCGCGAGGCGCTTGAAGATGGCATCCAGTTGGTCAGCCACAAGTTCGTAGCCACCGTTGCCCTGCAGTGCACGATGCACCTGCTCGTTCAGGCCGCCGGGAGTGGCTGCCTCGTCCGCCATCTCTCCGAATCCCTCGGTCGACTCTGCTCCAGCCGTCGCCAGCGCATGGAAGAAGGATGCAATGTAGTCACGCGAAGCCTTGTCACCTGCAGAAACATCCAAAATCAATTGTCACCACAAACTTCCAACCATCAACACTAGTAGCAAGGAGAGAAACCTACCGACACCGTTGTTCACACACCACTTTTGGGAGGTGTCACACGTGGCGTAGAAGAAGGAGATGAGCGCCGTAATGCCCGTGAGCTTGGTGATCTCAGCCTCCTCCGCCACCATGACGGGCGTGCCGATTTGGGCGAACAGGTCCCTGGCAAAGGCGTTGTCTGGGTAAGCCAGGATGGGTCCGGCGCGCTTGGCGGCGGCCGGCAGCGGCACTGAACGCACGACGCTCTCCCTGGGCAACTTAACAAGCTGCAGCAGCTCGTCGTACGGGATGGTGGCCATCATGGAAACCACCTTCTTGCCGGCGAACGAGAGCTTGGGCAGCTCCTCACGGGCCACGTTGGGCAGCAGGCCGATGAACACCACGTCGCTCTGGTCTACGATCTCCTGGTTGGACGTGCCGATGCTCACGCGGTCCGGGAACTTGGCCACCAGCGCCTCCGCCTTGGCCTTGGTGCGGGCCGACACCACAGTGTGCTTGGGCTGCCAGCCGTTGGCGCTGCAGAAGCCCGAGAAGACGGCCGAGCCGATCTTGCCCGTGCCCAGCAGGCCCAGCGTTGTGTCAGGGGAGGGACTCATCTTGGCTCGGATCTCTTTGGCGAATGGAGGAATGACGCAGGAGCGGATTTGGAGCGGTTAAAAAAGAGCAGTTAAAAAATTAGGAAGCCAGCAATCTGAGGCGGACACTGCTGGACGATTGCTATGCTTTGGTTGACGTGTTTGCTTTCTGTCTGCCTGCGTTTCGCTCACACAGCCCGATGCTATTTTTTGTTACTTCTAAACTGCATGTACAAGTTACCGCTTCTGCTCGAGCTGCGGGGGTAAGGGCCCGCTGCTCGAGCTGTTGAGATCTCCAGCACAGTCTCGAAGCTTGGTCGCTCCTCTGGGGAGCTCACCCAGCACAACGTCATGAGCTTCTTGAACAGCGGCGGACAATTCTCTGGAACGGTAGGCCGCAAGTTGTTGTTGAGCACGCCGAGCGCCGCTTGGATTTGAGTGAGGCCCTCGTACGGACACTGCCGCGTCACGGTTTCCCAAACCACGACGCCGTAGGAGAACACGTCGGCCTTTTCAGTGTACTTCTCGGCAGCCAACACCTCGGGTGCCATCCACTGGGTCGTGCCGCAGTTGCCCGTCATGGTCTGGAAGTGTGCACGCACACGAGCCAAACCAAAGTCGGAGATCTTGAGCGCGTACGATGAGTCAATCAGCAAATTGGGGCTCTTTAGATCACGATGCAAGATCGGCGGCTGGAACGAGTGCAAGTAGTTCATACCCAGCGCAGTGTCACGCGCGAAACTACAGCAAAGGCCAATGTCAGTAGAAATCCCTGCCCCGTACCCGTCAGAAGCAACACCCGTACCCGAATTGCTTAGACTGGTCGATCACAACATCTTGACGAAGGACATTCCAGAGCGAGCCTCGTGGCAAGTACTCAATCACCAGGCAACGTGTCGGCGGTTCCAAACACGCGCCCATCAGCAGACAAATGTTGGGGTGCCTGCACGAAGTAGCGAAACAATGCACACAAATAGTTAGCTCTAGTGATACAGCAGCAGCAGGAGAAACTTTACGAACCTCAAGATACTCATGATCTGCACCTCCGCCTCGAACTCTTCCAAAATGTCTGCCGTCAGATATTGACACACCAAAATCTTGACTGCCACTGCAGTCCCGCGCCATTTTGCACGATGTACCGTGCCGAACGCACCCTGCCCGATCATTTCCTCGATTTGTAATTCCTGGAAGTCCACATGCAAACTGTCGTTTTTGGCCTTGGACAGCTTCGGCCTCCTCCTTCGCGGGTGGTTTCCAGCGGCCTCAACAGCTCCTGCTTGTTGCCCCGCTTGAGCTGCTCCTACAGCAGGAATTTGCGGTGCATCAACATTTCCATCCACCTCTCCTGCCATTGCGGCATCAGCTGCAAACTCGGCGTCGACTTCGTCTACCAAAGGACTCGCCGAGGTCTTCACATACATTGGCGAATGCAGGAACAACGGAATACGCGCCTTACGGGCCACTTCAAGCTGCATTTGCGCCGGCGGGGCGACATCGCGGACAAACTGGCGCTCTATGCCTGTCTTTAAAGTCTTGGCATCGGGCGACGCCTCCGCAATATCATGTGACTCCAACAAAGCGCCGCCGCGGTACTGTTCGCCAATACGCAGCGGCTTCCTCACTCGCTCAGGCGTGTCTGCGATGTTTAGCAAGTGATCGTCTGGATTGTGGTTCTCGAGGTCATAGAATCCGTCACTTTCGGCTTCGAACGAGACGCTGTCCAGGGACTCATTGGCAGCGTCTGTCCGTGGTGGAGACAGGAACCCCATCTCTTCGTCATAGTCATCGAATGTGATCCTGTGCTGGTTGCGTCCTGAAGACGGCGGCTGCCTCTGCTGTCGGTATTGATCGTAATTTGCGCCTTCATAAATCGTCGACGGGAGCTGATCCATCGTCACGCCAAGCTCCCCACCACCCGCAGCCGCAACAGCCCCGCTCTTCACTTTATTGATAGGCGAAGCAGTGGACGTCGCTGTAGCGCTGTGCGTCCGCCTCCGCATTGGCTGCTTCTTGGGCAAGTACGTGGCGCCGGGGGTCCGCCTGGTTCCCCTCCAGCTGCCACCACAGCCGACGTCTGTCGACTCTGCTTGAAGCCTGCATAGCCTGGATGAGGCTGTGCTGGAGGCTGCTGTCTGGGAGTCTGCAGTTGCTGGACCTGCTGGCGGCCTCCTTGTCCTCCGCGGCCCTTCTGCCGGCCCGCGGGGGACGCCGGGTGCAGGAAGGGCATGGTGTCGTCTGCGTCCACGGGGCTGTTCTTGTGGTCCGACAGCTCCTCGTCTCCCCACGGCTGCTCGCGGATGAACTTGAGGTACATGGCGATGGCCAGCACCAGGAAGCACAGCGATCCGGAGAGTACAGGGTCCATGCCGAACATGTTCTGTCTTGCGAGGCGAATAGAAGGAGGTTAAAGCTGCAAATTCCGGCTGGGGCAAGAGGTCAGGCACGTCGGTGAGAGCCTAGACCCGTCCAGAGGTAGCGCTTGCGCCTATAGAGTTGCTGCAATCGTCTCCTTCCTCCACCGCGCGCCTCCTTCTTGCTGGCAACAAATGCCGTTGCAAAAGTGGTGTGGTTACAGTTACTCCGCTTTTGTACCCTCGAGCGGTTAGGTGATACACATGGCTACACAACTTGAAATGGCTACATTTACTTCAACATTGTTATTGCGGATCGTCCTTGGCGCCGGGCAGTTCTAGCGACAGGATATGGTGTAACGCCGCCTCGAACGTGGCTAGATAGTAGCCCGACTCGCTGCGGCGCTTCTCCGGGTCGCACAGGCGGTTCAACAGCACCTGCGTCAAGATTGGCGCCTTCAGGTCGCTGTGCACGATCACATAAATAAAAATGGGCAGGAAGTCGTCGCCGCTCAGTACGTCTTCCTGGGTCTCTTGCTTGGGGGTAGCTGCAGCATCAGACACCTCGCTCTGTCCTTCTTCCACGTCGTCCGCCTTATCTTGGGAGTTCGCCGCAATTTCAGCAGCTTCTACCTCGTCACTGATGGTAATTCCTCGTGATGATCGACCGGAGCTGCTGCTCGTAGGCGACAGCATCCGCGTCAGTGGGGCTGGTGGCGAGCGCGGCGGTAGGAAGGTAAGTGCCATGGGTGTTGAGTTGCGCCGACGGTGCCGCGCTTCTTCGTTGTGATACATGATGCGCTCGGCCTTGTAAACCGCGTGGATTTGGTGCGCCGTCGCCACCAATTTCCGCATCTTGTCCAGCGGCAGGAAGGCGCCATCCATCTCCTTGATCACGTCGATCACCGAGCGCCAGCTCGTCAGTGAGATCTTTTCAATCGGGATGCCAAAGTAGCTTTGCGGTTTGCCCTTGAGCTGGAACACGTGCTGACGGAACTGGCGCTCCTCGTGTTGCACGCGTCGGTGCAAATACTGAGTCAGATCATACATGAGCGGGACGCAAATGCGGTCCTCCAGCTCGTGGCGAATCGCATCCGACAGCAGCTGCTGCATTTTGTCTTGGTTGCTTACAGCGTCTGTGGTCATCAGGCTCACGAACGAACTGTGGCGGCCTAATGCATCGGGGTTACCGGAAGCGGCCACCTGCTTCAGTAGACGCTGAACCAAAGCTTCCATCTCCTCGAATCGGTGCTCCAGCATGTACTCTTGCACGCCGTCCAAAATATCACCGATATCATCGAGCATATTAGTGCGATTGTTGGCGTCATTTCGTTTCATCTTGGCGAGGAACTTTTCGCAGGCTTTTCCCTCGGGGATGAAAGATCGTTCACAGTATGATATACATACACCCGGAGCTCACGCGATATTGGCTGAGTGCGGTTACGCTCGAGGATACCCACGTGCGGAACCTCTAGGAATTGTTGTAGCTGCTTCAGCGCAACTCCATGCAAAAAGAAAGCGGTGATGGGGTCACAAGCGCTGCTGTCGTCCGCAAAAGTTTTCCAGCACTGGTGCCCGATCATACGCTAGTAGATTTGGCGAGTTCCGCCCATGGTTGCGGCGAGTAGGAAATTCGCATTCCTCCACCCGTCCAGATAAACGACTCAGCTGTGTAGCAATTATGCATCACACAACAAGTGTCAGCAATCCTGAATCGCTCAATGCTGTTGGTACAATTCACTATAGATACGTACTTTGCGGTGGAACTTATAGAGTTCACGGAAACGCTTACGCGTAAACCACACGACACCACTTTCAACATCCACAACACGCACAATGTACTCCTATTGTAGTAACAACATATTAGTCAAGATACAAAATCATTTTAGAAGTGAAGATGTACCATGTGCCCACTTTTCCGAGCAGGCTTGCTCTCTTCACGGAAGATCCGAACGCATAGTGCATGTCGAATACCCTTTGCTTTAAGAATAAGCAGATGCCACTCGTGATCAGAGATCATACCATTCATATTCATTGTCACGTCCATCACCTAACAGAAGCCAGATATAATAGTTAGCATATTAAGCCTATCAGCATACAAAACACACGCACCATTTTCGTTGGTTGGATCTTTGCGAGGATCATGGAACGCAGATAGTCCAGTTCATGACTCGAAATCACCCCGCTGCGGTAAATTTCGCTAGCCTTGGACAGCAGTTCAAACACAAGATGCGGCTCGCGGTGGCGAATTCGCTTTTCTGCCTCAGATAAATCCAACTTGCTCTGCTTGATTACATCCATATGAGCGACCGCGAAGATGCTAGAGCGATCATTGCGTAGCTCTGCCGGGATGAACTTTTGATTCATTGAGTCTGCCACAATCTTCTGGTTGGCAAGCATTGCCGCATCGTCAAGAACGGGGGTCATCACTTCATCGGTGGAAGCAGTCTCGTCGAACTCTTTCCCGTACAATGTGCCGTCATCTTCTGCCAAAGTGCTGTTCGATCTGTCTGACCGGTTCTCGTCCTCCGTGTCCGGAACCGACACTGCCATGCTCTTCTCTTCCAGATCTCCGTCCTCTTCTTTGTCGCTTTCTTCACACTCCTCATCGTCTTCTTCGTCCGGGAGACCATCCTCTGACGGTGTCGTCTTAACCACTTCGTCGTCGACATCATCGTCCGGCAACTGCATACCAAAAACAATGATCAATATCCACATAAGATACAGCCCAATTCAACTGCAACGCACTCTCAAAAAATCATCGGGCAGCGGATTCTTAACCGGCAACCTATTGCGATCTGCATCCGGTGCACTGCTGTCATCCGTCGTCTCATCCTCTGTCTTCTCCATGTCCAGCACAGCCGCAATAGTGTCCTCCATAATAAACCCGTTGGCTTCCAGCAGCACTTGCAACGTCTCCGACTCCCACTTGGGGAAGATCGAGTTCAGAATCTCCACTCCTCTGGCCACCGCCGCCGGGTTGGGCGTCGGGGGTCTTCTGTTGGTGGAACTGAGTGCTGCAGTGCCGCTAGGGCTCTTCTTCTTGGAGAAAATGGCCTCCAGCAGACTCTTCTTGCCGTCCTCGCCGTCCCTGCTGCTCTTCTTGAGCTTCATGAGGCCCCCGCCCCCGCCCGGTCCTTGCGACGCATCGACATCGGCGCTCGTGCCTCGGCGCTGACGTCGCGACTGGCCGCTGTGCGCAGGAACACAGGAGACGGCGGTGGGAACTGGGCCATGACCGCAAGCCTCGTTCCGCGGATCACCACAGTTCCGAAATGGTCGGGCAACAGCTGTACCGACAAATCGGCACATTGGGAAGAGAGTGAACGTCACATCGCCTTCCGCATTCCTCCCGCCACTTGGAGCCTCTAGGGGACGGGAGAGAGCCATGTTCCTGCAATGGATCTCCAAGTGCGAGCTGGTGCCCGTGTCGGCGGACTCCTACGTGCTCAAGGTGCGTTTTCCCTCCCCAGTTTGCGCCATAAAGTTTTGTACGGCCGAATCATTAACGTCGCTTTGTATTAGAGATTCTCGGACAAATGCCAGCGCGGCATGTGCTCGATGGTGGTGACCTTCCTCACTGAGGACAAGACGGACCTCATGACGGTGCTGCCCAGCGGCCACCACATCCGCTGGGCCATGGAAGTGCTGGGTCACTCCTTCGCTTTGCCCATGGAGGATGCCGACGTCATCGCTGGCTCGCTTAGCATCTATCAGCAGTGGTTGGGCGTTGACGAGGACAGCATCGCCGCTAGATCAGGCAAAGGCAAGGACCACCGCCCGGCCTGCATGCAGAAGGTGGAGCAGACCTTCATCCAAGATATGCTCGGCCAGATGACGCTTCTGTTCGAGGAGCGCTCCAGCAACGGAGTTCCTAGCAGCAGCGTGGAGATCAATCTCGCTACTCATGTGTCATTATGCACAAAGTAGGCTGGCACTCTGTTATTGATCCCGAGTATTGGGAAAACTGATTTTATTGTGCTGCTTGCAGAGTTTTGGAGACGTTTGATGCTCTTGTGAAGCATCGAGGGACGCAGCTAAATAACCAGACGTGGGACAGGTTGATTCGACTCATTCTTGGTGCTGCGGATGGACTGCTGCATAACTTACGCAACCAGCTAGGCAACCAGTTGTGCGGACAGCTCGTGAGACTGCTCTTTGAGGTCTTTTTGCGCTCGCTACCACAATGTGGCCCGCGAGGTGAACTGTGGGGGTTGCTGCAAAAATTCTGCCGGCGGTGGATCCATCGCACACTGGTTATTGAGCAGTGGAACGCTGTTACGTTGGGGCTCACACGCAGCCTTATGCGCCAGCTCCACGACCAGAACGCGACAAATGACATTGAAATTATTTGGGCGGACAGTCGCCAACCGTCCAAGTTCGAGTATGTATTGCTGGGGACAGAACATCTTTTCATGGTACTGACTAGCTGCATTTTTGTTATTGGCTTGTCCAGGTTGGAGAGCCCAATGCTAGCATACGCCTGGTATCGCCTTCTACGGGTGATTGGACACCCGTCCGCGATATTCGACCCCGATGTCTACCTCGCTGCAGTGGTAGGATCACCTTTGGCTTTTGTATTTTGTTATTATGGCCAACTGATATTTCATTATCTTTGGTGCTGCGATTACAGAAAGGAGTGAGTCGACTGGCAGACGAGTTTTCGCGTTTTGAAAAGTTGCCGCGCGTACAGTGGGAGCATGTGTTGGGCGCCATTAACCAAACACCAAGTCGCGACAGCCCAGTTTTTCGAGGGTGCAGAACGGCGATACTGATGCGGCTGCGGACTTGCACACTGCTTCAGCTTCGACTACTGCTGCTCAGCCACGAGCTCCCCTGATGTCAACACGATATTGAGGCTTCTTGGGCCTTGGTTATTTGACGCTTGCTTGACTCGCAAGCCGCGCTTCGCAGCCGGCCGCAGCGAGGCACTGCGCTGTCTGGGAAAGTTATTGTGCCATTACGCGAATGGCCGATCCAAACGCATCAGCTGGGCCTACAGTATTCGCAGTTTGATGGCGCTTCAAAATGCACTACTAGATGATGACGAGCGGATTGCAGCTTCTGCAGTTTACAACTGGTCCAACGTCTTCAGCCTGTACGGCAATCACACACTGCGTGGGGCTGGAGTTATTGCGGGGCCGTTTCATAAGGCCATCGAGCGCGTCTTCCGGTATGAAAATGTGTAATTTTGTATGGATAAGATGTCTATCGATTAATCTGCTGATTATTTGTGTTTTAGCGCTGCCGAACGCAAGGATTCACCAGCGTCGCCAAGCACAAAGGCTGATGGTCGACGGGGTGCAGACTCGTTTTTGTGCATGACGACCAACACATCGGCGGTATCCCTATTGTATTGCTGAGGCGGGCTAGCATTGAAGCCTGCAGTTCTCTGCTTACTGTTCACGCCCACGTCCCGGTAATTTGCTGTTTGATATGGGGTCAGTGAATCGCAAGCTAATGCTTTGTGCATGTCGTTGTTTATCAGCGCAACTTGATCAAGGATGCCGAACAAGAAATCGTGGCAGCCTCTATGGCTGACATCCCCGGCTTATATTCTTCCTTGCCTAAGTATACCGCCTCCAACGTGGTGGCTCTCCTGATGACAGCGATCAAGACTGAGACGGATCCCACCAACCAACAGATGATGATGTGGATCATGACGGTAGCTATTCAACAGGAGGCTGCGTTCTGGACCAACGGCTTGGCTTCTAGCCGGAATTCCCAAGTGCCGTTCACGATCTTGCTGATTTGTTCGATTATCAGCAAGTCGTCAAAGTACAAACCGCCGGTACTTTTCACTGCGTTCGAGTGCCTGCGCCACTTGTCATTGGTCTGTGAGGAAGTATTTTTCCACCACGCCAACTCTGTTGTTCACCTGGTGAATGCCTGCTGTGACTTCATCAGCAATAGCGCCCCAGTTCTCCGGTCGAAAACGGCGCCGTTCTATTTGGACAGTCTTATGGCGGCTGCCTATCACTGCATTATTGAGTGGATCGTTGCCGCACCTTTGCTGCTGAGTAAACAACAGGTCATTGCCAAGATCATCACGACCATAGTCGATGGGAATGAGCGGTTCCAGTCGCTGTCTCCCGATACTTCTGTCATGGCGGTGCGAGAAGCTGCCCAGAAGCTAGTAAACATGCTCATGAAACACCACGTTTCGCACAGTAGCCACGGCAGTGCAATTGGAACGCACTCTTCAGGACTGACCGAAAAGGTGAACTTTATTTTGACACGGTGGGCAAGCCAATAGATTTACTAACTATAATGTTGTTTCCGTTCTTGTAGTCCGTGCTGACCCAGTTTTGCGATCTAACTGACACGACGGATGTCTACCGTCATTGCCGATTCTTCTCCGTGAACAAAAATGCCATCATGACTGTGATCGAGAAGCCTCCAAATGCTGCAGAGTCCGGCGAAGCGATCCTGATTATGAGGGATTCCACCGGTCGCTACGTATGGCGCTCAAAGCCTCGATTCAGTGACGGACCCCGACCAAAAACGATCGCAGACTTTGAAAGCTTTTCAGAAGATATGCGAATTAGAAACGACAGCGAGTTTGAGCTGGTCGGGCACACTGATACTGATATTGAAGACGACGACGACGACGAGAGCGACGAAGAACCTCTACCAGAAGACCCTTTGCTTGCTGCTGTCCGCGATACAAACAACAAGGCACAAATGATGAGCTGGCGTTCGTCGCCAGACGGAGACGCAGAAGCGGAATCAGACCCACACAAGGTACTATCCGGCGAAGGTAACACGGGCATGACCTCGATCGAGCGCAAAGCTCAGCAAGGACGTGAAGATGCCCGTGGCACCCAAGACGCGGTGTTCATGAATTTGCTCGTTGCTCAGACACACGAAGACAAACTGGCATCTCAACCCAAGGGCTCGCTACGAGGTGTAAAGTGTGTGAAGCCTACACCCCCGAGAAGGATCCAGCTCTTCAGACATGGGAAGTCTCTCGACGGATGATGAGCGAGCTGGGTTTCTTGTCGGTACGTAACTGGGGCTCTGTGTTTGCCATGGACGCTGTTGTATCTACCGACTTCCTTCGCGACCTGGAGACTCTCGACAAACTCCCCGATCGAGAGACGTTCGATCTGTCAGTTGCGTATGCCTTTACCGGAACCTCTCGAGGAGGTTACGACCAAATTCACGTGGCGACTGCCAACGATGTGCGCGCGGGCTATGTAGATATCTCAAAGGATTACCAGCTCTTCCTCTCTTCGATCGGTGAGCAAGTCGACAACCACGACCACGCCAGCTACTCTGGTTTCGACGCCAACCTCGTGCAGGGTCGGATGCTGTATTACTCCCATTACAGCCACGAGGCTTGCATTTATGTCCCTACATTGCTGTTAGAGGGCGAAAATGACAGCGACAGTGACAGCGACAGTGACGCTGAAGACACGGAGGGCGCCAATGCAAGGACGCTCTTCCAGCACGCTAACGTATTGATCGTGTGGAATGAATCTCAGCAGACATACCGCCCAGGCAGTGTGTTGTGGGACACCGTTTTCAAGCTCCCAACACCTACGTCTGGGGTGGTACTGATCATTGATCCACTGGGCAACGATCTCTATTGCGTGCACGTTTGTCACGAGTCCTCGCCGCTATTTAACCAGCGCGATGTGATCGCGAATGAGGAGGACAACTATGTGGACGAGGCTGACGTGTACACAAGTCGCGTGTTGGGTCCGCTGTTGGATGGCATGGTGGTGAACGGCGCTTGGCTGGCTCCACTAGTGCGCCAAACAGCTATCAATGCGGCCATTCTGTCGCGGGCGTTCCATCGCTACCAGCACGACATTGGCGCTGTGTCGTCGTCCCCTACTAGCGCTGAGGCCAACCGCAGCAAGGTGATCTCGTCGTTTGTCGAAAAGCACATGCGACCAAAGCTCCCGGGCGAGTTCTACGGAGACCTCTTTGCTGATCTCACAAACGACAGCTGATCGTAGCGTAGCAAACAGCGATATTGTTTGGGTCAATAATTCTGTTGTGTTGTATGGTGGTATTAGTTTTTCGGGGTTGTGTTCCTGGAGGAACAGGAGAAATTCTGCTAGAATCTCAAGAGAGGCAGCCTGCTCCCTACAGAACCGTTAAAGCCGCACATGCAGCTGCAGTTTGAATCACGAAGAACGCACTTTGCGTCGCTTACTTCTTAGTTCGTCTTCTTCGGCGATGTCATATGAGTCGGTCTTCGGTAACTCTCAAGAGTTTCCTCGAAGAGTGACAGCGGACGGTTTTGACATCTGGTCCTCGACGCACGCCGCCCAGGATGACGATCGTATTGCCTCTTGAAATGCACACCACACCAGTTGTATACTACATCCTTCAAACCCATTAACTTCCGACGAACGATTTTGATTCCAGACGTCGTCGGTCTGGAGAATGCAAAAGTTGATCCTTGTCCGGATGCATCCGGATCCTATTCTTTGCTGTCCATCCGGATGGTTCAGGATCGAATCCGGTTTGATCGGATGCTATCCGGAAGAGTAGGACATCAAATGACTAAGTTTTTTAAAGGCCGTCGCAGCAGACACCAACAGTGAGGCGGTACATGGCCACGGGCACATCGTTCGTTAAGATCGGATCGTAAACAGCATCTACAGCGACGAAAATGATCGGCTTCTAATTATTCTCTCTACAATTTGATCCACGCTAGTATCATATATTGGAGGTATCCTGTAAATTGCATGAATTTATAAATCCGGTTGACATCCGGTTTGAACCGGATGGATCTTCGGATTATCCGGTACAATCCGGTATAATCTGGAAGCATGAATAAGATCGATCCGAAATCCGGATTCAATATTTTTACGTTTTCTACGTCGGTCACTTGGGCCTGGAAGAGGAGAAACTGGACCAGCAGGATCTTGTAGAGTATCTGGACAGGCAAAGGCATTTAAGTTCCTCAAAATATTAGCAACCAGGGCCATGTGCTTCTGGCATGGAACGAACCCGGGACTTCCACAACAACAGAAATGATGCTGGTCTTAGCTGGCTGGACATTTGGGAAAGCAAACTCATCCATCGTATTTGCGGCGTCCATCAGATCTGCAATCACACATGACTTCCTCCCGTTCAGTAGCTCGTCGACTCCGGGTGCTCTCGCGTGAGCCACTGCCCATCGTTTTTGCGTCATACAAAGTGAGTAAATCCGCGGCGAACGTATACACTTTCGCCTTGTTGAATTCCTCTTTCAGCCCCCACACCTTCTTGTCAGCCTCGACATGCAAGCCAAACACGATTATAAAAATATTTTATTTATATCAGTTCGCTTTTAGGCGCCGCATGTGGCGTTGTTTGCATATGATATGGCCCCGCCACATGCGTGTAAAAACCTGTAGATGTTATCGCTGACACGGCTGGTGAAGGGGATGAAAAGAAAGTATAGCATTTTTCCTAGCCAATAGAAAAATATTCGAACCGAGACATTTAAAAAATACCGCTGGTAACAGCTTGGTAATTGTTTGGAAAAATTATAACTTGTATTTTCGCTCTGTTACTAAGAGCAATACAAATTGTCATACTGTGGCCCTAGTAGTACTCGTACTCACTATCCCTGTTCGTGTTGGTCTCTTTGTCACTTTCAGCGACAGGTCGTCCAGAATATCGAAAAGATCGAGATCTTCAATATCCATATTCATCTTATCAAAATACGAAGACCAGCTTTTTCACAGTCGCATCGTTCAAGTGGTTTCGGGCTTGAGAGTGCACAAAGTTGTACGCGGAAAGTTTCGCTCGGTAGCGGCACTTGAACAGGTCGATGAGAACACAGCCAGGGCATTATCTTGCAGTGGCAGGTACTGGCGAAGTCCAGACTCGACTGAACGCACGGATATCTACTAGGCCACGACTAGCTTAAACTCACGGGTCCGGCACTTGAGGCTGCATGTCATTTTAGGGGTCAACAGACGGTTCTTCCTCCTTATCCGATCCGTGCCAGCTGGTGATGAAGTCGCGAACTCGCTGGCGCGTCTCATCATCCATATCCACGCCCACGTTGCGCAGACCGAGGAGATATCCACTTCCGTGTGCATCCCCGAACGCAAAGCCGAAGCGATCTTGAATAACACGAATAATCATGTCATACTTACTGATTCGCATTGTGATCTTGTCAAAGATCGCCGGTAGACAACGAAACATGTGGTATACATCAGAGATTGGAGTGGTGTTTCGCTCGAATGCCTTATGAAACTTTGAAAGCACATTCAAGATCTTGACAGCTTTCTCCAATTGCTCGACGAAGTTGGTGTTCGTGATGGAATCGATATGGATATGGGAGCCCAGCATGCTCTATCCAGACTCAGATCCCCGGATCAGATATGGATACATCGCGAAAGCAATGGATCCAAGCCTGGGAGATTCAGATCTGCAACGCAGTATGCTGGATCCAGACTCAGATCCCCGGATCAGATATGGATTCATCGCGGAAACACTGGATCCGGACGTGGGCAACCCAGATCTGCAACCAAGGCCGTTCCAGGCGTGGATCTGGCACACCAGAGAACTGAATCCAGCGGCAGGTATAGAAATGGTGCAGATGATAGGTTTTGGGATGGAATCTCCAATGGATCCACTCATAATTTGCTTAATACAGAGTCGAATTTACCTTGTACACCACAAGTGCCCATCCTACCGCCTAAGACAACGGGATCTACATTGGCCCAGTCCAGCTACGTCGGGATCACCGCGGATCAAGCAGTGCTCGGGTGATCTGGATAGTATATTGGCCAGATCCACTCGCAGCCTGGATCCACTAGTACCAAGTGCGGGTCCGAGGTCTACTGGAGTTACTACTTGGCCAGGGCGACTGATCGACTCTCATCCCCCAAAATCACGCTATTGGAAGCGTCAAGTAAGGAAAAGGAAGACCATAAGGCAACCCCCACCTGGATCCAAGATCCAGGCCCCTGATTCAAGTAGATCCAAGCGATTACTGGTCTGGTAAATATTCAAGGACGCAGAGTGAAGATTCCTACGCTGCTCCTGACCTCCCACGTCCCGCCAAGACGTTCGATCTTGATAGATCAAGCATCCTCGAAGCACCCGAAGAGCAGAACCAGCCCGCCGACGGGTACACAAGGTGAGCACACCTCAGCATCCCCACGGATATCGGAGTATCCCTTCAGTTAATCGGTGTCTGGGCGCAGTGGAAGCGGATTTTGATAAATCCCGCTACACCACATCAATCTCGTCGTCAGAGTCATCTTCAGGCAGAAAATGGACGCGATCTCGCTGGGCCTGACGTATGCTGTTGATCTGGCAGAGGATCGACACTCAACGAGCAACCATTTGCGGGGTGATGACTTGAGCCAGCGGGATTCTGGGGTTCCTCCCGGCCGTGTTTTGAGCGCGAGCCATGTGACTTCTCCTGGGCGTGGTGAATTCGGAACTGACTGGCATCGCACAAATCCGCTCGCATATCTCCAAAGGGCTGCGGCTTGCGCAAAAGACTCGATAAATGGCGCTATGACGGTCTACTTGCAGTTCCTGGATCTTCAATAGTTTACGTAGTCATGAGGAATTGGCAGCAACTTCAACCGTCCAAACGAGCTATTTGCCTTTGCGTGGATCAACGTCCGACATAGCCAAAAACTGACGTGAAGGTCTAATGTACGTATCGGAATACTTATGTCCCTGTGGAAACGTAAATGCATACTGTTGGGCATCGTGTGCATGAATCGTTTGCGTAGCTTATTAGGTGTTGGCCACATCCGGTGTGACGGGCTGCCATCACACTACTGCCACCGCGAGTGCGCGGTGGCCAATCAGATCTAGTCTACACGTTAATGGCTGGGACGGCCTCGACACTCGAGCCGTCCCGTCAATCAATCAGAGTTTAATTTCCCTTCAAAGCACCGCCCCGTTACATCCGGAGTCTGAAACTCTATCGCAACCAGTTAAATATGGTTCATTCATCATTCTGTCTAGATTAAGTCGACTCTGACTACAGCTAGCTTGTTGCAGTTGTACTGTCCATGTGCTATCTCCATCGGGATTATGGCCGTGTGTGGTCTTGAAGTCAGACACCGCTGCTTTTTCGAAGTTGCGCATCAGACCCGACACGAGTGTTGAGACCGTAGCATTGCTCAGTTGACCATCAGATCGTATGAACTGGCGCCTTCATGGGCTACTCATCTCCCGTAAAATTGCATGAAGGATTGCAATAAACAGATGGTTGATGAGTGACGCCTGATCTTACGATAACGTCTCGTGAAGCCAGTGCATTCTCCCCGTCTTCTCTTTTGAGAGAAGGAAGAGTGTCATAACTGAACTGCTGATCCTGATACTTGATCTTGGGCTCATATCGACCGACCCCCAGCTCTGCCATGCAGCGTTTGTTGGTTACGTGCTAAAGGTGAATCAATACCTTGTCTTTCCACTAGGAAAAATAGTAAGGATTGCCTTTGTACTTCACTGTTTTGATGCTCTCGTGGATGCTAGCCTTGGTACTTGAACTGTTGAGATGCGCACTGTATGTACTCTATATACAGTACAGTATTTTTGCAATATATTCCTAAACGTCAGTACTTTCAACTTAGTCTGAGGGCACAGAGGAAGTGAGCCCGCCTTCGGACTAGTTAGTTACCAGGGAGCTCGCTGCCTATCCAGACTACAGCTATTATTTGCTGCCTAGTTGTCGTAACGAACAGTGAATGTAGCCGTCACGAGCAGTGTTCCGCGAAATTAGTTGAATAGTATTTCATGTAAGAATTAGTCAAAATGTATTTCGACTGATAATTAGCTAAAACAACACAATTTACCAACTTTTCCCAATAATGCATTGGAGATAACTCGATGCGATCTCATTCTTCCTCATGACAACCAGACTTGCAGTAGCTTCACTCCAACAATAAACGCCTGAAGACTCGCTTCAAGCGAGAAGACTGAGCACTTGGTTGGTGAAAATCTAACCGTCCGTTGCTTGATTATCGCTATGTTTATCCTGGAAGCCCAGCGCTGGGAGTTGAGTCCACGATCATTGTGCGTCGTTTCCATTTTCTGCATCCGAAATGAGTGCGTCCGGTCAGGAGTCCTTCGATACCACGAGCTTGCAGATTGAGCTCAAGAGTGAGTCTGGCAGGCATAGTCACGTTGATGTCACTAAAGAAATTGGACGGAAGATGGAAGGTTTTCTCGTGTTCCGTGGCCGCGTGCGTCGACGACGCTATTGCATCTTGCAAGGGAGCACTGTGCTGGCGTTCAAGAGCAAGCCTACAGATTCCGCGTCCCCAGGCATCCCAAAGAAGCAGGTCATTATTGCCGGAGTGAAAGACGCAGTGGAACTGGAGAAGACTGTGCGAATTTCCTTGCTTGGCAGCGGAGCACGTGATAGCTACGACAATGCGCTGGTGATCAGCTCCCACAAGTCGAAGCTTTATATCGTCGAAGCTGACACCCGCACCGAAAAGGAGCGGTGGTTGCACGCAATGTCCATGGTACATTTGGCCTCCGAGGACAGTGAGAGGGATCTCTTCCAGGCGATGCTATCGGTCGATGACTTCGATGCGAGTGTGGCTGTGGCATTACTACACAAACACCGTACCAACGTCATGGCGACCGAACTGATACTGGATCGACTGGCTGCCTATGCGGAGCAAAACGTCGACGACGTCGAGTTTTACATTCCCCAAATTGTTCACTTGATGGTCAACACGGAGCTAGTGGCCACCGACAAACTCGTGAACTTGCTGCTGTCGATGTGTCGTGCCAAGGCGTACGTGGAACACCTTGGGAACTGCATTCATTTAGCACTGCAGCTCTTTTGGCTGCTCGAAGCGAAGATCGCTGACAATGACCCCAAGACGTACAATCTGTGCGCTAAATTGCTGCTGTCCATCGAGGCGAAGGTCGTTAACCAACACTTCGAACTGTCCAGCTCCCAGACGGCAGACGATCTCACGCAACACTTTATGAGCATCCCTCATCTGAAGGAGAAGTTGGAGCGAATGAGTATTTACGAAGGAGAATTCCGAGCGAAGCACGAACTGTTACGACCAGTTGAAGATGCCGGGCAGGAAGGAGCAAGCTCTGTTTTGCCTCCAGCACCACCAGTGTCACCGATTGCAAGCGTGGAGACTACTCCATCTGAAGTACAATCAAAGAAGCTACTGCAATGGATGGAAAAGGAGCGCCAGAAGCGATACAAGTACTTTCATCAACAGCGAGACTTCGTGAAGGCTCTCACAGACATTTCCGAGCGGATGCGCGCTGTCGATCCGCCTCAGAACCGCAAGAAGCTTCTCCCAGACGAACTGAAGGCTCTCGCTGTTCCGGGCATGGCTTATGTGCCGCTCGGGCGAGCGTCTGACCCATTCTGCCGTATTACTCGCGTTCTTAGTGAAGAAGGCACCGTGTTTTCAACGCACAGTCGTGCTCCGTGTCTGCTGTGCTTCGAAGTGATTGAAGACCAAGTTAACTCAGCTGGACAGCGCGGTATTGCTGCAGGTAAGGCGGAAAGAAAAGGATCTTGTGAATTGTTATCACCGACAGGTCTTGAAGATGAAGTTGCCAACCTCATCAAGAAGTTTTCGATCAACGGACAGCTCATCTGTGTCGAAAACACGTCGGCGGCAGACGGTGAGGAAGACAATGACATCGACCTGGCAGCAGACCGTGGCTCGCCGCTTTCTGCGCTTCAAGATTTGGAAAATGCGCTTGACTCACCCACGTCGGTGATCGCATCGTTGGACGGCTTAGAAGAATCGATGAGCTCCATAGATTCTTCCGAGATCAGCGGGTCGGGCTCACAACGGCTGTCTCTCATGGGAGGCCACTCCAAGACTGCGTATGAGCTGGGTCTCTCCAAGTTGTTGAGCGGGAATGACGCCTTTGGTGAAAGCTGGCAAGTTAAGAAAGAGCGTATTCGCAGTTCGTCGCCGTACGGACACTTGCCCGGATGGAACGTCATTTCGCTGGTCAGTACGCGAGTCTGACGTCTGCTGGTCCACGTTACTGATGCTTTTTATCGTCATGGTGTAGATCTCCAAGAGCAACGATGATATTCGACAGGAAGTGTTTGCTATGCAGCTCATCACGACCTTCCTAGGTATTTTCCGGGATAGCGGACTGCCGCTGTGGCTGCGGCCGTACCGCATCGTGTCCACGGGCCGTACAAGCGGCCTGCTGGAGACCATTACAGATGCGCAGTCACTTGATGCCTTGAAAAAGAGACCGGGATACGTGAGTCTACGCGCTCATTTTGAAAGCACCTACGACTCTGGTGACGCGATCAAAAAGCCCAGCGGAACTTTCTGCACAGCCTCGCAGCGTACTCGGTGGTCTGCTATCTGTTGCAGATCAAGGACCGACACAATGGGAATATTCTGCTCGATACTGACGGCCACCTCATCCACATTGACTTTGGCTTCATGTTGGGCATCGCTCCTGGAGGCAATTGGAGCTTCGAGACTGCGCCGTTCAAGTTGACAAAGGAAATGGTGGCTGTGCTTGGCGGTGTGTCGTCCTCGCTGTTTGGAGAGTTTGTGCAGCTGGTGGCTCTGGGAATGCTGGCTGCTCAACGTCACGCCGAGAAGATCGTTGCCCTTGTGGAAATCATGATGCAAAACTCGACGTTCCCGTGCTTCCAAGGCCGAGAGGTATCTCGCGATCTTCAGAAGCTGCGCAACCGGTTTCTACTCCACCAAACCACCGAGAAAACGGTGAAATGTGTCGTCAAGATGATCCGCACCAGCTACAAAAACAAATGGACCAAGCGCTACGACCAATTCCAAAAGATGACGAACGGCATCATTCCGTAGACCCTGTCGCTTAGCTTAGTCAATTACTTGTCTTCAAAATTGTTTTCTCGATCCCAGTTTGGTTCACGTTCGCATTCTCTTTGGCGCGCTCTCGGTTGGGTCGTAGTCAAACTGCGAGAGACTCAGATCTTCCATGTTGAACTGGGGGTTTGCTTGGGCTCGAATTGTCACTGGAGGTTCCGCTTTCACAATTGCCGCCAGTGGGTTGCTCGACGGCATCATACGTGTAGGAGGAGGCGCATTAGACGTGTATCCCCAGCGCTGTGTGTTAGTCGAGCTCACAGAAGTTGGCGCTGCAGATGCGGAAGAATGAGTCAAGCCACTTGTCACTGACGCTGTTTGTGTCACTGGGCCCCGAGTTTACTGCCGAGACAGCTTGTGCGGGACGCTGTTGGACTGCAGAATTCCCACTAGCTGGAACCGGGTTACGCAGCACTTGCGGCGGCTTCCAGCGCTCTTGTGGCTGTTGCTGCTGTATCTGTATCTGTTGCTGCGGCTGTGGTGGGCGTTGTTGCGGCTGCACCGCCCGCTGCTGTGGGCTTGGATGCTGCTGATGTTGCTGCACAGGTCGGTGGGTCTGTTGTTGCTGCTGTTGAATCTGCGGTGGACTCTGTCGTTGCGGCTGAGGCTGCGCTTGTTGCTGGTTCTGTCCACCTTGTTGAGCTGCTTGCTGTTGATTACCAGCAGCAGGTCTCGCTGCTCCATTCGTTGCTTGCTGTGGCTGTGGCGGTCGTTGCTGTTGCACTGGCAGCATCACCCCAGGGGCAGCCGCCAACGGAGCCATGGGTTTGTTGGCATTTACGTCCTTGATGTGCTCTCTGTCGTAGCACGAGTTGCCCAGATACTCTCCAAAGAGTCTGAGCGCTCGCTTCCTGGCGTCCGAGATGCTGGCCTTCTTGGCCTGCTCCAGCGCCGCGCCCAGGTCTCTCTGACCGTCAGACGTGCCGAAGCCCACGTCCTCATGGGTCGTGCCGTCCTTGAGCTCGATCCGCACCAGCGCACTGTAGGCCAGACTCCACCGCTCCCCTTCTTCTCCCTCTGCAATAATAAATACATATATAAAATAAGTAAAAGCCTCAATAAAATCTTCCCAATCACTAAAACGCACAAACTCCTCCTTGCACTCGACGATGTGGCAGGACCAGCCGTTGAAGCCGAACGCGCGGTTGGCCAGCTCGATGGCCTTGCAGCTCTCGATGTACGTGAGCTTGCGGCCGCCCGGTCCTGGCCGTCTGGACAGACTGTCTTTGCCCAGCTTCTGTCGCAGGAAGCCGTCCACGCTCTGCTGGTCGTCGAAGGCCACGCGGCCGAAGCGCGCACCGCTTCCGTGCGGTGCCAGAAGCGTGCTGGCCAGCTGCTGCGCCACGAGCGTCGCCACCGAGAGCTGGTTGTCGCTGGAGGCTGCCGGAGCCTCCGCCTTGAGCTCGTCGACCGACCGCTTCATCTTGCGCTGCAGAATTTGAATTTGAACGGCAAATGTTGCAGCAAGTAAATAAAGTTGCAGAACATAACGGCGAGTGATGGTCGCGCACTAATTTCCGTATGATCTAGATACGTAAATAAAGGCACCTCTTTGCCACGTGTGTCGTTGGGCCGCGTGGCCCAAGTCAAATTGTCATTCCCCGATCTCCGTCCGCCCCACACCCGTCGCTCCTCCTCTCGCTAGCCATGTCGGACGTCAACACGCTCGTATTCCAGCCGCTGCAGCAGTTCGCCAAGAACTCGATCCACCTCATCAAGAAGTGCAACAAGCCCGACCGGAAAGGTAAGCGCTCGCAATCAACCACACTACTATACTATCCCCTCATCTAACGGTAACCCCTGTTGCCTACAGAGTTCGCGCGTATCGCCGGCGCCACGTCTGTGGGCTTCCTGATGATGGGCTTCATCGGCTTCTTCGTCAAGCTCGTGCACATCCCGATCAACAACATCCTCGTGGGCGGCAGCGCCTAGTCCCCAGAGCTGCTCTCTTTCTGGGGGAGTATGATACACTGCTAGTAGTCACTACCCCCAGTAACTCAATAGACAGTAGCTTTGCTTATCTATTCCCAGTGTCTCTCTGTGTAAAGCGTCGCCATGGAGGAGCTGGAGCAAGCCACACCGGAGCAGGACGCCCGAGCCGCGAGGCTGGAGAGCGCTAGACTCTGCTACGTTAATGGCAATCCTATGACGGCCAGAGCCTTCGCGTCGCACCAGAAGATGCGGCAGAAGACGCCCCGAGGCGTCGATGTACGTGTCCAATGATGACAAGTAGACTAAGCTTTCTGGTTGATTTGTCTTGCGAGTGTTTGCAGAGCTTCCTGGGACCGGCAGATCGAGATTTCCTCAGCCGCAGCTCCAGAGACGGTTGTCTACCTGCTGCGCACACCAGTGGAGGACTATTGCCGCTGCAACGTGCGATCGAGATTGGAGATGTCAAGTCGCTGCAGGTTGCGCTGGAAAATGGGGACTCGCATCTGATCAAGTGCTGCAACTCATTTGGAGAGACTCTGCTGCATTCAGCAGTACTGCATCGACAGCTTGGAGCGGTGCAGTTGCTGCTAAGGTTTGGGGCGTCGCCGCTGGTGCAGCTTCCGAGAAACAAGAACCTACGAGAGTCCGAGTCGACACTGGAAAGCACAGCCCCTCGCTCAGTCAACTTCCGATACAGCCGCATGCTGGAGGCTGCAGAAGCAACGCCGATCCATTACGCGTGTGCAGCAGGCCATGTGGATATCCTCAAGCTGCTGCTGTCATCTGTTTCATCAGGATGTTGGCGAACGGGCAGTTTATTGCTGTGGGCGATCACAAGCGGCCAAGTTGCGGTGGTGGAATTCCTCGTGCTGCACAGTCGCCTTGAAGCCGACTGCTTCGACGAAGACGGCAACAACTCGATGGCGATCGCAGCGCTGGTCTTAGCGACTCCTGAATCCCCGAGAGACTCGCCACACTCAAGGCCATTCTGAAGCTGCTGCTGCGTCGAGATATCGAAGACGGCGGCGTCGACGTCAACCACAAGAACATGCACGGTCTCACGGCGTTCGATGTGGCCGAGACACCTGCTGCCAAGCAAGTGCTGCAACAACTTGGCGTCAAAACCGCTCGCGTCGTTCCTGTCGAGAAAGTTTTGCGCTGGGACCGCGACCGATATCGTGACGAGATCGACTATCTACCTCCTCCAAGACTCCGTCGTATCGTGCTCCGAGATCAATCCAGCAGTTAATAGCAGGCTCAGTTCTTTGCGGACACGAACAATCGCTTGGGAGACAACATCGCCTTCGTCTTCTTCTTCCTTTTTTCCCCTGCTTGCCGCCACCAAGTCCCCGCAACTTCTTCGCTTCTTGTTGAGCTGCATAGTCGTCCAGTCGCTTGACGACGTCCATGTTTTCGGCGATGCGAGCGAACATCATGGGCGTGAAGCCGTAGCAGTCTTCCACGTCAACGCGAGCATGCCGTTCGACGAGCAAATACTCGACCAAGTCCGAGTAGCCTTTGAAGCACGCAATGTGCATTGGCGTCCAGCCCATGGCGTCTTTGCGGTTTACATCTGCGCCACAGTTTTCAACCAGCTGAGCGACAATCTCCAGATACCCGCGCATGGCAGCCCAATGCAATGGAGTGAAGCCCTCACGGTCCGGCAGTTCAACGTCGGCACCAGCTTTCAGCAGTCGACGGAAAAGAGCTTTGTTGCCCATGATGATCGCGTTGTGCAGCGGAGCCAGCAGCGAAATATCGTCCTGCTGGTTGACGTCGGCTTTGCGGTCGATCAGGAGTCTTGCAATGGGCTCGTGCTGCTGCTGAATGGCGATGTTGAGAGGCAACTGACCCGTTTCAAAGTCCCGGGCATTCACATCTACTCGCTGTAGCAAATGCGTGTGAACTTGAAGGATATCTCCGTCCCAAACGGCTTCCGGTAAGGAGCTGACGACGCAAGGTAGCCACAGGAAATGTCGTCGCAAGATCATCCTAGAGATGGTTTGGCAGTTCCATCGCATGTGGACGCGCAGTTGATAACCAGGCCGCGACTTGAGTCGAATTCGTTCTCGGATATTGCCCACCGCTTCCTGTCGTCGCTCAAAGTCGTCCTGCACGTAGCCCAAATGCACCAGATCGATCCGCGGTCCATTTTCCCAGGCTCGACCGATTTGCTTCTGTTGCGTGATTCTCAGTCCGTTATCGTCGTTATCTACTGGACGCGGGGGCTTTGGGCGAGCAGGAGGAATCACATACGACGCTGCTCCGTCGGGAATCACTTTTGCTGAAGGTTTAGCTACTTTCGTGGCCTGTTTCTTGGTATCCGTTGGATTGGCTTCATCGTCGTCATCTCCATGTTCTTCGTCTTCGTCTTCATCTTCAACGTCCTCAACATCTTCTTCCTGGTTGTTTTCGCTTTGGTTGTCGTCTTCAGGATCATCGTCACGGTCTCCAGACATCAACGTTCTAGTGGTTGAGTCCAAGAAAAAAGTGGTTTCAAGCGTCGATAAACTACTACGACTTTGAAGGTGCAGCTAACAAGACTAATATCCATGCGTTAGTAGACAAGGACGCCCATGCAGTTCCGCGCAGCTGAGGATCTGCTTCCTCTAGAAAGAGATGACTACGCAGACGACAGTTCCGAGACTAGAGCGCTTCGCCATCTCGACACCGATTGGAGCATTCTTCGTCCTGGGGAACTGCAGTCGATCCGACACCAGCAGCTCAAGCAAATACAGCTCAAGCAGAGCCACATGATGGCAAAGAGTCCGCCAAAAGCACTTCTAGCTAGCAAAACCCAAGCCAAACTCGACTTAGCTCCAGAGCCCATCAACTACCTGAAGCTGCGTCGAACCGAGCAGAGTAAGCGAGCCGCCATTCGTAACCGGGTCGCTATTGCAAGCGTCATCGCCCAAGAAATTATCACCCCAGTTGCTGCCATACCACCACAACCTACTGCCCCAAAATCTCCTCAGCGAGAGTTCCAAATGCCTCGTCCAAGTCTTCCAGTCGCGCTACTCGTCGAGAAACAATCAAACGGCCGAGTTAATGACGCACCACTCGACTCTGCGACGCAAACGCTGGCTCGAGAGCAGGAGAAGATGCGTCTCGAAGCTCACAACGCCGATCTGAAGCTGCAGTCGCTGATGGCTGAATTACGAGCGAAAAGCGGCGCCAGTCTGTACAAATTCACGCCGTTGTTCAAACGATACACTCGTCGCCGACTGCGTTCCAGATGGAAAGTCTGGTTAAGCTTCGTGGAATGGCACAGGCAAGAGCAGCAGCGACTTGAAACTCTCGCTCCGTATGCGGTTCATATCCAGCAAGTCTTCCGCTTTCGGAGTCAGCGCTGGGCTCGACGTCGTCAACATTTGGAGAAAATGTACGCACGGTGGGAAGCTGCTCACACGATCCAAAGCTGTGCTCGACGGTGGCTGAGAAGAAGAGAACGGGAACTGCAATTGACAGTATTGCATGCTGCTAGACTACAAGCTGCTTGGCGAGGTCGAACAACACGAAAGCAAGTGAAGCGCGACCTGCAGACCCAACTGCGACTGCTGCTCGCTGCTATTTCACCAACGGGAGATCTGCACCGCCTGCACGAAATCGCTCGTGTGGATCGAAAACTTGCAACGAAGTTGAACGCCATGCTGATGCTCGTCACGGAGACTCACGTAGCAGTTGAAAGGTCCCGTGGTCAACAACACACGCCAAAGAGTGCTGCAATTGCGGCTCGAAATGCTGCACGTCCCGTTGAAGCCACTCGAAAGCAGTTATTTCATGCTGTCCATGAACTGCGCCAAGTGGTGGCCAAACGAGAGCGAGATCTCCAAGCTGCGAAGGAGCGATTTCTAGAAGAGAAACGAGCTCGTCGTGAGCAGAAGAAAGAGGTTCGAGACGCAGATTTGCAGCGAGAATTGGCTCGAACAAATGAGAGATTATCTGAAGCCCGTGAACGTGGACTGATGAATCGAGCCGACCTGGAGACGCGTGAATATGTTCGCATGCTTCGAACGATAGAGGAAGATACGCGAATACGGCAGAAACTAAAACGTCAGCGTCGTGAGCAGGAGGAATGCGCGTTGATGTTGATTGAGGAGTATCAAATACGATACGTCGTAGCGGAGACGCATCGTCGTGAACTGGAAGCTCGTGATCGACTGCTGGAAGTGAATAAGCGTGAAGTTTATATGCAACAACGTGCACAGCAACTGCTACGAGAGATGGGCGAAATTATAAGAGCTAACACTGAGAAACAAGCAGAGATGGATCAGCAACGAGCGATGGTTCACGAAGAAGAGAAAGCGAAGTGGATGAGTCTGTCAAAAGCTGCAAAAGCAGAAGCGATGGAGCGATTAAGACGACGAGAACGAGAGGAAGAGGAGGCGAGACGGAAACGTGAAGACGAAAAGGACGTCGAACGAGCTAAAGCTCGAGCTGCTGAGAACCTCAAACACGCGTCACGTAAGGAGAAACATTCTGAAATGGAGCGAGAACTTCGTGAGCGACTGGCGATGGAGGGCGCAGATAAAAGCAGTCGTCGATGGCATTTCGGTGAGAAGAAGAGCGCTGCAGTTGAGCAATGGGCTGCCAAACGAGCAAAAGAGCTTACGAAATACTCACTTGATCCAATGAACTTTTCCAAGATTGAGGCGCAGAAAGCGGTGGAGGAACGCCAGCGTCGTGAGAATTGTTTGATGCGTGATGAAGATGCTTTGAGTACTGCAGTTGAGGAGAAGGAGCGCAAGGAGAAGTACTTCCAACAGTGTCGACAAAAGAAGCGTCTTCGAGATATCGAGCGTCGTCGTGAGACTAAGGAAACTTTGTTGATGCAAGCTGAAGACCAACGAGACCATGAACAGAGGAAGCTTTTACATCAAGCAGAAGAGTACAAGCGAGCTCTTCTGGATATGCAGCAAAAAGCCGACGTGGTTGCAAACAGACAAAAAGATCGACTGCAAGAAGCCAGGAACCGGAAACTAATGTACGACGAAGAGAACCGACAGCATCGTCTTCGCCAGGCGCAATTGCAGCTGGAAAGTCTTAGTGAAAAGCGGGAACGACACAGCATGCAAGAGGAGGATCGACATGCTCAATGCGTGGACGCTAACGCAGCAAGATTGCAAGATAAACGTACTCGTGAGAAACGAAACATGCGCATGATGTGCGAAGATGTGTTAACGATGGAGCGTCAAGACTGGGAGGATGAAGGCTCACGACTGGAGAAGTTGCTGTGGTCTCCTCAAGAAGCAGCAGCACTGCAGCACATGGTGGTCGACTACCCGAACTTCTTACGCATTAACGTCGAAGTGTTGATTGAGTTGGCGGATGGTCTGAAGGGACCGCCGCCCCTCGACTTGACTACGAAGCTGTTGCAGCACACTTGGCAACAGAACATACGTTGAGCTACGAGATGGTGCCACAGAAAAGAGAAAGCCTCGTCGCTTCTTCTACCATGAGTTCTTCGAGGAGGACGTCATCATGGCGCCGATTTACAAGCGTCGAAACCCGCCACCTGAACCTCCGTCGACTGGTCCTGGCAGTACAAACGAACAAACCCGTGAACGTTGGAAACGAGTCGCCGCGCATTTTCTGAGTCGATCGTGGGAGTCGGAAGCCTCTCGAAAAGGATTCGCATTGATGCAGAGCCAGCAGTACGAAGCAGCATGCGGGTGTCTCCTAGAAGCTTTCCACAACATGCAGCCTACTCCAAGAGAAGAGTCCAGTGCATTTCGCAAGTCGCAAGACGTCTCGCCAGCATTTTTACGACAGCTTGGTCGATGTTTTCTCAAGCAATTTGAAGCTTCTGCGCAGCGTGAATTCCTCAGCAAGTCGCTGTTTTTCTTCCAGCAAGCCAGCACCCACGTCGTCTTCCTCAGCAGTCCGTCGTTCCTGCAGGAAATCGCGTTTGCGCTCGAGCAGAATGGAGATTTTCGTCACTCGGCCGAGATTTTGGGTGGGATTATTTCGTGCTTCCTCGGTACTCTCGCTTAACGGAGGTGATCTTTCGTGCCGGAGTGGTGATGTTCTCCTCAAGATGTATCGTCAAAGCCGCGAATATGTGATCCACACTTTGGACGCCGCTCCGTTCGAGTGGGAACCGTTCGACTTGGTGTTTCTTTCCGCTCGTATCATTGAGCTCGAAGGTAAATCCAGTCGCAGACTTTGTGAGGTGGCGTATGAAGACGCCTACCGCAAGAATTTGAAAGGAGCTCACTACGTGTACGATACGTGGCAAGACTGGATCAAAGCACCTGAAACGTGGCGTGAAGTTGGCGACCGGTACTTCGAACGACGAGAGTTTGCTCTAGCAAAGGACGCGTACATTGCAATGAGGAAGCGCCAGACTCATAAACCTTCTGAACTAGCTAGCAAACGTCAAACTGTGATTGCAGCTTTGCGTCGCCAGCAGAGTCAGAAGGAACTGCGGACCACAATGTTTGATGATGGAGACTGGATGCGACTGAGCAGTACGTTTGCGATGCTCAATGATCGATCTAGTGCCGCCACTTCGTTAAGCAACTGGCTAGCAATAGGTAGCGGGTATCGAGCGAGAGTAGCAGAGCGATTTCGACAGTGGCCACTGGTGCGATGGAAATTGTTGACCGGAACACACGCGCCGTCTAAAGTGACGCAGTGGCTGGAGGAGCAGCGCAAAACTCGAGCCGAAGCAGAAGCTGAAGCTCGACTGGAGAGAGAAGTCAAACGCAAAGAAATTCTGCGTCAAAGAAGAGAGCGGGTGTATGCTTGGGAGCAAGAAGAAGAGAAGACACCAGAACATGCCGAAGGATCAGCTCGAAATCAAGACGTGGGTTGTACCAACGAGACCGAGGGCAATTATGACATTGAAGTCGAAACTACCATCGAGCTAGTCGGAAAAGAGAGCACAACCTCTGTGGCTTGAATCGTCTCCACTACTGGAACACTTGTGTGCTCTTTCCGATCACAGAGCTGCGGACAGTAGACGTGATCTGGTCCAGCAACGGATGCGGTAGGAACGTTTGTATCGTCATTTTCTTGGTCTCTGGGTGTTCATACTCCAAGGATTTCGCTCCCATTACCAGTCGAGACGTGCTGGAGATGAAACATCCTTGCCACTTCTCGACATTGTCTAGTGTCGGCGGCGTCAGCTTCACTGGGATCCCATTTTGCTCGCACACTTCCAGCACTAGCGACCTGACTGTTCCCTTGAGAATTCCGTCTTCTGCCGTGTAGACGGCACCGTCCTGAATGGCGTAGAAGTTGGTCTGCGAGCCTTCCAGCAAGTGGTGCGTCGCTGGGTCCATGAGGATCACCTCCTCCATGTCTGTTGGCATCTTGGCGTAGATGGCCTTGCGCTCTCGCATCCAGGCCGAGTCTTTGGCTGCAGCGTTGTGACGCGACAGTCCTGCGACTTGCAGCTTGACCATCTCGGAGCGAAGTGGCGGCAACAGTCCGACGTGGCAGTAGACGTCAGTGTCCCCAGTACCTGCCCATCTCTTTTGCTAGTCGAAGTGTCGTCTTCAGATGGACATACGAGGACATTGATCTTGTACTCTTGGTCCTGCTGCAGTTTGTAGTGCGTCTTGAAGGCTTCCATGGCAGCGACCATCGTGGCTTCTGTTCTTGGTCGCAGCTCCTGCTCAACGGCAGTTGGCTGTAATTTTTCTCCGTCTGCATTGCGATAGTCGAATCCACTGCAACAAGATTATCCACAACAAGATTAGATAACTAATTACACTAACTTACTTTGAGATAAACGAGATAAACCCCCACCCAGACGACGGATATGCGCCTCGTAGTTGAATATCTTGGTCTGCTGCACAGTGCGTGCGGCCGTGTAGGCGCCGCGAGGGTGCGCCAAGATGAAGTTGGTGGCGTCGGTATCGCAGGAGATGGCGAGGCCGTTCTTGGCTGCTGCCACCAGTAGCGATTTCTCCATGCGTTGAGTTGCCATCTCTTCCCTGCACTTGCCTATCGAGGAATGAGACAAAAAGGACCACCTCGATCGTTAAGTACGAAATTTTGTCCTTATTTAGTGTCCACAACAAATGTCAACGTCCTCCGTCCACTGTATCGACGCAGTGGACGGTGGACGTTGACGTTTTCTTCTTCTTTTAGTCGGTCTTGTCCGTCTTGGGCGTTTGCTTCTTCTTGGAGTGCATCATGAAGGGGATGATGAAGATCACCGCCACGACGACGACCGTCAGCTCGCTGTAGCGCTGCATCAACGCCTTGGCGGCTTCCACCACGCCGTTGTGCGCTGCGTCCAGCAAGAAGAGATCCAAGTCCTTATGGCCAAAGACGCTCCTCACGTACACGAAGATTTCCGGCTCGTTCAGCCGCTTGCGGTCCAGCGAGATCGGCTCGCCGTCGTCCACGTAGCAGTCGGGGCAGCTCTCCTGCTGGGCCATAGGTTGTACTTGAGCACCTTGTTGACCTGATTGTGCATCCTCCAGATCCAGACCGCGACGGCTTGAGGGCCCTGGGCGTCGCTCTCGGCCAGCTTCTCGACCATACTCTCTGGGTTGGCCATCATAAAGTGGCGCTGGCACTCTTCGCAGCTGAAAAAGTACTTGACGAACAGGCGGATCGCCGACATGACCTCGCTCGGCTTGAGCGGAGTTTCAGTCTGCACTTCGCTGACACTGAGCGTGTGGAACAACGTCCAGACGCCGCACGTGTATGTCGAGCAGAAGGCCCAATTCTTCTTCTCGCTCGACTCGAACAGATTCGCGGGGAAACTTGTTGCCGCCGCGTTCTTCTTCCACTGGTCGATCATGTCGTTCCACTCGCTCTGCTGCCACTTGGTCTGGGTCTTCATGACCGTCGCCAACGACGCCAACGCTTGACGGTTTCCTGTCATCGGGAACGTCTTGGCCAGAGCTTCCACCCACGTCACCGCCGCGTCGTATCTCTCTCCTTCCAGCACGGTCGTGCCCACATAGAAGCCATTCTCGAAGGATGACACGGCGGCGATGCCTGCGTCGTGCAGCCTCTTGTACTTAAGCACTCTGTCCGTGTCATTGTACACCTGACCGTCGGTCTTGACGACCGTTTGGGGGTTATCGTCTGGCCCATTTCGCAGTCGCGGTTGATCTTGTCAATGTGTGCGTCAATATCGTCCGCCCCGGCGCTGGGCTTCATGCCGTGTTGCTGCATCTGCTGCTCCACCCACGCAACCACCGTGTTGGTGTTTTTGCGGTCTTTTGGGGGCATTTTGATGGCCTCGTGGCTCTCTGGGGGTACATGGTACAGCTTGATGGTCGGGTAGCCCAAAATCCCCTCGCGGTTGCAGACCTCACTGTTCTGTGTGCAGTCGACGGCTGCGATGTGGATGTTGGTGCTCTCGGCGTAGAAGGCGGCGGCCTTTTCCCACGCGGGGGCGAACTGGCGGCAGTGGGGACACCATGGCGCGTAGTAGTCCACAAGCCACACGGCGCTCTTGTCTGCGAGCATTTTGGCGTGGCCTTCGCTGTTGAGAGTGCGCACTTGGCATTGCTCGGTTGTGAAGAGCGGACTGTTGTCTCGAGGACGGCGAGCAGACGCCACGGCGACTGTCGCCGCCAGTAGGAGCGTCTTGAAGCCCATTGTCGATAGGACCTAGAGCCTGGAG
Source organism: Phytophthora macrochlamydospora (assembly GCA_011947325.1). Lineage (NCBI taxonomy): Eukaryota > Oomycota > Peronosporomycetes > Peronosporales > Peronosporaceae > Phytophthora > Phytophthora macrochlamydospora. The sequence continues at coordinate 123,953 of JAAVTH010000077.1, read as the reverse complement.
CCTGCCGGTCTTGTTGGCTAGTGACGCGTGGAGCACTTCCACCCTTGGTCGAGCAGATACAGATTGCGTGTGCTTGAAGCGGACTAATCGGACTTAACTGGAGAAACACACATTTTCGTCTGCGACGTGTGACGACAATTGCGTCAAGGTGATCAACGTGGCTTTCGGTTGACGAGAGGGTTCTCTTGTGATGTTTCTAGAAGAGCTGCCGCCACGTGTCATCTTGATAAACGTATTGCTCCATCGGATACTGCTCCAGTGTTGCAGCATGACGCAATCTCGGCTCAAGTGTCCCATTTTGTCACGTTAGCAAAGGCAACAAGAAATTACCCATGCTCGCCATCGTCGTTGTGTTCACTGGACCGTGGACAATGTCGGAACATACACGCTGCAAAGCTGGAAGCGATATTTCTCCGACCCCGAGCCAAAAGCAGTCGGACGAACAGCTCTTCTACATGTATTAAGAAAAGTGATAAATAGTATTATTCCTCAAAATAGCATTACTATATTCGAGAACATGCACACTATTAAAATGACGTCCTTCCGGCCAGCGCTGGTGGAGCAGCTCTTCCAGACGGCGTGGGCGGCCAATGCGAGCGCCGCCGAGTCTCTGGCGAGCGACAGTAGTGAGGATGAGGATCTGCTGGACTCGGCGCCGCTCGTGACGCCCGCGGCGGCGGCTTCTCGCGTGCGCAAGATCCACGCGGACGCGCTGCAGTTGAGCGCCGAGTTGCTGCGACTGATGGTGGTGGAGGCGCTGCGTCGTGCGCAGATAGAGGCCATGGTGGACGATAGCGAGCAAGTGGAGCCGCAGCACATTGAGCAGATCCTGGCGCAGCTGCTGCTGGACTTTAGATCAGCTCCAAACAGGAGATGAACGACCACCAACGATTACCGTACCATGGCTTTGGGGTGTTTGTGGCTGGAGTTCTGGTTAAAGGGGTTAACCCTCGGTGTTAGTCGCCGTTCAGGCCGTTTCTGCGTCTGTTATTCGTGTGAGCTTTGGTTTCAAAACCCATTTGGACAGCAGGACACCAAGACGACATCATTTACGAAATCCAGTAATGGAGCTGCGAACAATGGCAGTGGTGCCACCTAAGAATCAAGAAAGCACAACGACTCCAGTACCCGAGCAACAGGGGAAAAATCGACGCGTCCACCCTGGAGGGCAATCAAAGTAAACTGCTGCCATCTCTGCTGCGGGTTCTGTCTGCTAGTAACAATGGCAGTGATAACCGGAGTAGTTGCGGCGATCGTGTTGGTGGCAAAGGCGATTGTCCCTGCATTCAATGACGAGGGGAGCCCAACTACTCGTCGACATTGATATTACCGCGTGTAGCTGTCACGAACGTGAGTTGGCGAGCGCGGCAACAGATGACGATGCCAAGAAGGGGTGCCAGTACGGGTGGATCCCGACGGGTGGATCCCGACGGGTGTTCACTGGGTAACTTCGTTGTACGGAAGTCCACATTACTACTACTTGTGCATACAACAAAGTCTACACGGACCAGCAAACGCTGTGACGGCCAATCTGGATGAAATCGCAGTTCTGGAACGGCTTGTAGTCGTAGCGAACGCCTCTCATTGCCCGGTGAACCTGGACGCACTTTCAAACCCGAGCTCGGGTGTTTTGGTGTGTGTGGCGTACGCGACTGCAAGAGAAGCTTTCGATTCCCACAACTATGTTGTCGACCTCATGACGACGACGGAAGAATTTTATAACCACGATGCTCCGGGATGGATTACGTGGCCCGTCGACCTAAAGATGCAGTTAGAGGACCCCAGCGTGTTGATGAGTGTTCGCTATCCTGTGCGGCCGATTCTCGGGCTTAAGTTGGTCAGCAATGTCGCCAACACGAGTATTTTGTTTACGTGTGACAGACAAGACCCGGCAGGGCAATGGGAACTGCCAGGCTTTGTGCAGAAATCATCACAAGCAGCGAGTATCACTGCCGGTTCGAATGACGTTATCGTTTGTGTGCTGAGACCACCGGCAAACTCTAGTGACTCGGTCACCGCCTTGGTTAATCTCACTGTCGTTCTTCCAAACGAAGCATGCCCCGTGGCCGACCAAGATACGACCAGCACGGAAATTATCGGAGGCCGGGTGGCTAATCCAATTAAGTTATGCGCCGAATATGGAGGGTAGTGGAGTTGAAGAGCGAGGACAGGAACGACACGCTCTTGACAACGTCTTCGTCGCCGTACGTGGCCGAGTTGTCGCTGTATCAGACGTCGGAAAATGAAGCATCGAACGTCAACATCTCGACAGTGATCCCTGGAAACTGGCAGGTTGTTGGCGATGAGAACACAGGACAACTGCACTCATTTTTCATGGCGAGATGGTTTGAGCCCTCGGCCTTGTTGTCGTCAATGGATAGCGCCAAAGGCTCTGGGGGTAGTGATGAGGAGATATCCTCATCGGTGGAGGCCATCTTGAACTATACCGAACTATCCTTTCGGGTGGTGCAGATTGCGGACTTGCATCTCACAGGCGACCCAGACTATCCGTGCTCGAACCCACCACCAACCGGTCCATACCGAGCAAGCGTTCTGAGGGCCGCTGCGGCAATTGCACAGCAATTAAAGGGAGGCTCCGGGACGTCAACAAGCGATCCGCCGTACAACTCGTGCCGCGACGCACTTACGATCGCGTTCCTTGACGAGCTGCTCGACATTGAGCAGCCAGACTTTGTGGTCTTCTCGGGCGACAACGTGGACACATCGAACGCCACCAACCACACCCGCGCGATCGACATTTTCACGCAGCGTGTTGAAAGTCGCGGCATCCCGTGGGCTGCAGTATTCGGCGATTCCGACAGCGACGGAGGGTTTTCAAAAGAGGACATGCTGGATCTGATGACGGCCGGAAAGAACTACTCACACCTGAAATATGGCCCTCGCGGGGTTGATGGCGTTGGAAACTACGAGGTCAATGTCGTGACTCCTGTGGATGGCCCTTGGGGTGACGAGGGAGACACTGTCTTCCGCATGTCCTTCCTCGACTCCCACGCCCAGATCGACAACGCGACGTATCCTCTGGTTAGTGATCCTGCAGGCTACGACTGGATCAAAGAGTCCCAGATCAATTTCTACCGCGAGCTGGCGTCGTCCCACGCAGCTGAAGAAGTCAACAGATCGACTGTGCCGGCGATGATGTTCTTTCACATTCCGCTGCCAGAGTATGCGCTGGTGACCTCCGCCCACGGTGAAGAGAATGAAGACCCCACGAGCTCCGAGGTGAACTGCGGCCTGTTCTCGGCTCTCGTTGAGATGGGGGACGTGAAGGCTGTTTACGTGGGCCACGACCACGTCAACGAGTGTTGTTACCAGCGCCAAGACATCCAGCTCTGCTACGGCGGCGGAATCGGACTGAGTAAAGCCTACGGACTCTCCAGCTTCGATCGACGGGCGCGAGTGCTTCAATGGACCGTGGACAATGTCGGAACATACACGTTGCAAGCTGGAAGCGATATTTCTCCGACCCGAGCCAAAAGCAGTCGGAGGAAGTGGTCTACTAGTATACGTTTCCGACAAGCTGAAAATTATCCATTTGATCCATCTAGGCGGTGTGGTCCCGCGCTCTGATTAGTCTGGTGCTCATAATACGCTGCTTTCGCGTTTTGAACGCGACAGCGAGCAGGATGCCCAGCACCACTAGTACTACCATAGCACTGAAACCCCGCATGGAAGACCACAGCGCGACGATGGTGCCGTTGTAAGCGGCGTCCATCGCGTAGATATCGTCGTCATCATGGTCGTATGCACTCGATACATAGCCCACGATTTCCTCCTCGTGGAGTCGTGTCGGGTCCAGCGAAATGGGGTCTCCGTTTTCCACGTAGCACACGGGGCAGTCCCTCATCGACGGCCACTGGTCTTTCTTGAGCACTTTGTTGACAGTGTTGTGCATCGTCCAGATCCACATTGTTACAGCCGCAGGCCCTTCAGAGTCGCGCTCAGCTAAGTCATCAACAATACTGGCTGGGTTGGACAGCATGAAATGCTCCCGACACTCCTCGCAGCCAAAAAATTCTTGACATAAAGTCGGATAGCCGCCATCGTGTTACTGGGCTTCCAAGGCTCTCCAGATGCCGTCTTTTGACATTGTGCACTGTGATGCTATGGAAGAGCGCCCACAGACCACATGTGTACGTCTCGCAAAACGCCCATGGCTCGTCATCCCTTGATACAAACAATTTCAACGGAAACGAGCGTTCGTTGGCTGTATCTTGCCATTTCTTGAGCAATTTGTTCCACTCGGCGTGATGCCACCTCGTGCTTTGCTTCATCGCCTCTACCAGTGTCGCCAAAGCCGCTCGGTTCCTCTTCAACGGGAATGCTGCCGCCAACGCTTCGACCCACATCAACGCTGCATCGTATCTCTCTCCTTCCAGGACGTTTGCGCCCACAAAGAACCCGTTCTTAAACGTCGACAATGCTGCAATTCCCACATCATGAAGACGCTTGTACTTCATCTCCAGCGAGTGGTCACTGAACGTCTTCTCTCCGTGTTGAATGGCGTCTCTGACTGCATGATCGTCTCGTAGCTGCTTTAGTTGACCTGCAATCTCGTCTGCACTAACGCCGGACTTCATGCCGTGCTCCTCCAGTAACTTTTCGGCCCAACCGATGACCACGCGGGCATTCTTGACGCCTCGAGCCATCATGGTGGCCTTCTCCGAGTCCTCCGGCACATGGTGAATCTTGACTCCTGGGTAGCCGAAAATGCTTTCCTTGTTGCAGATCTCGCCGTTCTTGGTGCAGTCCACGGCGCCGACCTGAACGACGTCGGTGCCGGCGTAAAGTTGGCCACTTTCTCCCACTCGGGGCGAAGTGGCGGCAGTGGGGACACCACGGCGCGTAGTAGTCGATGAGCCAGACCTTGCTCTTGTTCTGCAGCACCACGTCGTAGTTGGCCACCGATAGAGTGTGCACTTGGAAGGACTTGGTGAATAGAGGCCTGGTGTCGGTCTTCATGAGGCTGAACGCCGACGCTGACGCCAGGAAGGCGACCAGCAGCCACGACAAGCGAAGCAGCCTTGTCGTCATATTCGCAGTGAATATTTTGAACAAAAATCATGCAAATGTAGCCATCTCGTTCAGTATTTCCTCCATCTCAAGGATGTTTGCAGCTTATGCGATGTGATCGCGCTGCTTATTAAACCCGACAAAACTAGGTTTTTGCCTCTGGAAGCGCGTGATGACAGCAATGACGAGAGCAAGAAACGCTACAGCACCAAAAGAGCTCAATCCTCCCATCGACGGTAGCATTGCCGAGAGTATTCCTGACGAACTGTCTTCGAGCTTGTAGACGCTCGAGATGTACGAGACGATTTCCGCCTCGTTCAGCTGGGCAGGGTCCAGCGATAACGGCTTGCCGATGTCAATATAGCACGACGGACAAGACTTTTGCGTCGGCCACACTGCACGCTTGAGCACCTTGTTGACCGTGTTGTGCATCTTCCAAATCCAAAAGGCGACAGCAGTGGGGCCTTCGGCATCCCTCGCTGCCAGTTTCTTGAGTACACTGTCATGGTTTGCCGCCAGGAAGTGCTGGCGGCACTCCTCACAGCCAAAGAAGTACTTGACGAACAGGCGAATCGCAGCCATAATCTCGCTTGGCTTCCAGGGCTCGCGGGGCGACACCGTCTTGACATCGCTAACCGTGAGGCTATGAAACACTGTCCACAGACCGCAGGTGTACTTGGTGCAGAAAGTTAAATGGTCGCTCGACGCGAAGAGATCCGGTGGGTAGCTCATTTTGTTAGCACTCGACTTCCAGCTCTCAAGCAGCTCCTTCCACTCCGTCTGCTGCCATTGACCTTGCTTTCTCAACCGGTCTGAAAGATCAGCAAACGCTGCACGGTTCTCCTGCATGGGGAACGCAGCCGCCAGAGCGTCCACCCACGTCAACGCTGCATCATACCGTACGCCTTCCAGCACCGTCGTTCCCATAAAGAACCCGTCTTCAAAAGCAAACAACACCGTCGCACCGGCATCTCGCAGCCGTTTCAGCTTGTACTCGTCCGCTTTATCGTCGTGAGAGGGCTCGACGGGCTCTGCAAACTCCAACTTTTCCTTCTTGACGTCATTCCGCAGCTTCATGGGCGGATATACCTCGTCGACATTAACCACCGCCTCCATGCCGTTCTCTTTGAGCGTATCTTCGATCCACCTGGCCACTTGTCGAGCGTAAAGGTGGCTCTCGTGCGGCATTTTGATGGCCTCTTCAGCGTCCGAGGGGCGTGAAACATCTTGACAGCAGGGTACGAGTGGATATCCTCTTGCTCGCACACTTTCTTCTCCCTGGTGCAGTCCACAGCACCGAATTGCATCGTGTTGTAGGCTGCGTAGACGTTGGCGACCTCCTCCCATTGAGGACCGAACTGGCGGCAGTGAGGACACCACGGCGAGTAGAAGTCCACGAGCCAGACCGTCAGCGAGTCATTGCGAATCGAGTCGAACGTGTCGTCGGTCAGCGTGCGGACCACTTGGGACGTCGTGAAGAGCGGACCTCGGTCGCGTCGTATTGGGCCGATGGCAGCGGTGGTCGGCAGTGCGGACAGTGCGAGCAGTGCGCAGCCAGCGGCGGAGAGCACTGTCTTCATGCTCGACGAGCGCGTGTGCTGTTGCAATCGTCGAGCGGCATCAGCTGATTGGTCAATTTACGAGTCACCGAAACTCTGATAACAACAACCGCCTTCAACCACCATCGAGGAAGTTTGGCCGCTGTCGGCGACGGCCCTCCCTCCAGGTGCAAGCGCGTTGCTGCTGGAAGCGATGGCGTGATGTCATGGACGTTGCGTGCTAGGCGCTTGTCTGTTCACACAAAGCAATGCGTCGTCAGGGTCGCTTCAACCACGCTTCGAAATGGTATTCACGAGCTGTCCTCTATCGAAGCAGAAAATATCTGTGTTTGATTCCGTTAATAAGAACCATCTGATGCCGCTTTACAGGTTGACACTGAAGACAAACAGCTGCTTGGCGCCGGATTTCCGCCGTCGGGAATGAATCAACTGTGTACACGTCATGCTGATAAAGGTCCAAGCAGTCTTCAAGTTGCAGTTGATTGTAAACATGCTCCAGCCGCAATCGTAGCCCTTTCCGTGTTGTGGCTGGGACCACACGGCGTGCGGTGGGGTCGTCGCGAACAGCTCATTCTTGCTTCTTCCTCTTGCCCAACACTCGCAAGCCTCCAAGATATTCTCATGGCTCGGTTCGGGTTGCCCGTCCTCGGCGTTGTACTGAGTGTGTTCGTCGCCATCGCACGCGCCAACGAAGGTTGTGTCGACGGCGGCGCAGTGAGTTCTTCAGCTACTAGCACTGCGTCTAGTGGGGCTGTCTCCCAGTCGCCTTCCAGTTCCGGCGCGAACGGATCCACGATCTGCTTCCCGTCCAACTTCCTCTTCGGGTCGGCGACGGCTTCGTACCAAGTGGAAGGCGCCGTCAACGAGACCGGCCGCACGCCCAGTGTCTGGGACGAAATCTGCGGGACGGGCTACTTTAAAAACTGCGCCAACGTCGCTGACGATCTGTTCCACCGCTACAAAGACGACATCGCGACGATGAAGAGCGACGGCTTCGGCTCGATGCGCTTCTCGATCTCGTGGTCCCGTGCCATGACGTGGAATAGCACGTTGCAACGCTTCCAGCCAAACCCGGAAGGTCTTGCCTACTATCACTCGTTCGTCGACGAATTGGTGGCGAATGGCATTGAGCCTCTGCTCACACTCTTCCACTGGGATATGCCCTACGAACTTTACACTGCTGGGGACTTCTTGAACACGACCATCATCGACCACTTCAAGGACTACGCCGAGTTAATCTTCACGGAGTTCGGCCAGCAGGTCAAGTACTGGTCGACGGTCAATGAACCGCTGTCGTACATGTACATCTTCTATATCGGCACGGATTCGGACACGGACGAGTACGAGGCTGCGCACAATCTGCTGCTGGCTCATGCTGAAATGGTGGCTCTCTTCCGAAGTCTCCAGGAGAAGGGCACTGTGCAAAGCGGCGCCAAGATCGGCCTCAACCTGTCTGGCTTTGGGATCCCTTACGATGACACCAACGAGGACGACCTGGAAGCGACCGAACGCTACAACCAGTTCAACTCGGGCTGGTTCTTAGCGCCACTTGCTACCGGAGACTACCCTCCCATGATGCGTGAACGTGTGGGCGATCGTCTACCAAACTTCACGGACGAGGAAGCTGCGCTTGTCAAGGGCTCGTACGACGTCATCATGATCCAGCACTACTACTCGAACCTCATCACGTACTGTGATTCGAACCACTCCGAAACAAACTGCTCCAGCCTGGCGGATGGCTACTACGCCGACATGGGCGTCGATCACTCTCAAACACACCCCGACTCAGTCATCGGGTCCGGGAGTATCGCCGACCCAACGAGCTGCACCGATCACTCCGGATTCCCACCGAGCTACATGTCGTACATCAAATGGGCCAATGCGTACAATACCACCGCCGATATGCTGCTGACCGAGAACGGGTGGTGCGGCAACGAGACCATCGACAACCAAGACCAGTTGTGGTACTACCGCACACACCTCGAAATGGTGCACAAGGCCATCTACGACGAAAACATCCCCATCATCGGCTACACGGCCTGGAGTTTTGTCGACAACTACGAGTGGGGCTCGTATGCGCCTCGCTACGGACTGTACTACGTCGACTTCCCGGATAACATCGGTGACAAGGATGTGTACTCGGTTCCGTCGACGTACTTGAACCGTACCGCCCGTACTGCTGCGAAATGGTACGCTCAGTTGGCCACGACGGGCTGCTTCGAGACGGACCCGGACGACGAGAAGTGGAACGCCTACTTGTAGTGTGGGTGTCACTCAAAACACCTCTTACTTCCTTACAAGAAAAGCGCTGAATTCAGCATTGCAAAATGAACATTTGTTCAACCAGCAAACCGTTCTAGCGTCGAATTTCTATCTATCTTATCTCTCCGTCGCGTACACACGAGTAGGAACGAGATCGGCAAAACTAGCGCGCTGTTCGAGAGCATGTGCCACCTGCAGCAGTCTCTCCTCCGTTTTGCGAGCTCCCATGAGCTGAAGTCCAAGAGGGTAATCGCCATCGCTCGTCAGTGCTGCAGGGATAGAAACTGCTGGCACTCCTGCCATATTTGCAGGAACCGTCATGACGTCGTTCAAGTACATGCCGACAGGATCGTCCTTGGCCTGCTTGTTATGGACTGGGAAGGGGCCTGTCGGTGTCGTCGGCGTCAGCAACACATCGACATCCTGCTCTCGGAAAACTCGGTCGAAATCTTGACGGATACGCTGACGCAGGATGACGCCGCGCTCGTAGTAGTCACTCATTGCACCAGCGGACAGCACGAAAGTACCAGACAGAATACGGCGCTGCACCTCCTCTCTAAAGCCTTCCGAACGTGTGCGGCAATAGAGATCGTGCAGAGCATCGGACTGGTCTTCTTGCGTCTCCAGAGCAATATCCTCGGCCCTAACAACAGTACCAGACACTTAAAAACACACATAGGACACTGCTCCCGACGATTCTTTACCTGTATCCGTAGCGGACTCCGTCGTAACGAGACAGATTAGACGATGCTTCAGCACAGGCCAGAATGTAGTACGCTGGAATACACATCTTCGTCGTTGGAAGCGACACGCTAACCACTTGAGCGCCTGCAATTTCAAACAAAGCGAGTTAGTGCCGTGTACTCCGTTTGAGGGGGTCCAAGCAACACGACGATACCAGCGTCACGCAGCCACGCGACACCCTTGTCCCAAACATTAAGGATCTCCTCTGGCAATTCATCAACGAAATACTCGGCCGGAACACCAACTCGGACGCCAGTCAAATCCACCTTGTCCGCAGTTTGCGATGTTTGCACGGTATTTGAGCACTAACCACCAGATACAATACGTTAGTTTATCTTACAGTAAGTCCAATTGACACTGTCTGCTTACCCAGCTCTCAGACACTGGCTCCGTCATGCAGGTAGAATCCATTTCGTCAGGTCCTGCAATTGCCTTGAGGACAACCGCGGCGTCACTACAAGTAGTAAGGGACAATTAGTCCCATTCACCACAACACAATATTGCAGTACAGTACTACTCGCCCAACTGATCTGGCGAAAATGCCCGGGGTATCCAGCGAGCTGGCGTACGAAATCATGCCGTGACGCGACACACGGCCGTACGACGGCTTCAGACCGACAATACCACAATACGCAGCAGGCTGCATACACGAAGCGAGTACAGATTAACTACAACGGCACTCCGTATTGCATCCAGTATTGCCACTCGACCTCACCTGGCGCACGGATCCTCCTGTGTCCGATCCCAACGCCGCAAAGCAGCAACCCGACGCAACCGCCGCCGCACTGCCTCCCGAGCTTCCTCCAGCAACCACCGCCTTGTCGCCAAGATCCAGCGACCACGGGTTGATCGTGGCGCCGAACTTGGAGTAGAGCGTGCTGGAGCCCATGGCGAACTCGTCCATGTTGAGCTTGCCGAGCGGCACAGCGCCACTCTCCAGAAGCCTCCTGGTGGCTGTGGACTCGTAGGGCGATACAAACCCCTCCAGTATCTTGGAGCCTGCTGTGGTCTCGACGTTCTCCATGCAATAGAGGTCCTTGACGCCTACGGGGATACCGTCCAGCAGTCCCAGCGACTGGCCATTGGCGCGACGCTCATCGGACGCTTTTGCCAGCTCCAGCGCCCGTTCAAAGTCCGTGGCTACAAACATGTTGAATGCTCGGGTCTTCTCCACCTGATCGATGCAGCTCTGCGTCAGCTGCACCGCCGTGACCTGGTTCTCGCGCAGCGCCTGAGCCGCATCCAGCAGACTCTTGCTGCACCAGTCGCTGATGCTGCGATAGGACGATTGGCGCCATGCTGACTTGGCCACACGGGTGGAAGACCTGTAGGTAGATGGTCATGCAAAAATCAGCGCGCGGGGGCAGCTCTACCGACCGAGAGCAGCCACGCACCTCGCCACGCATGCGCGCATCATTGTCCGCCGCACAATATGAAGTGGTGGGGCATTCTAAACTTCTGATTCGCTTAAATGCCGCCAATCATGTCGCGTTAAATTCGCTATTTTGTCCAATGCGCAGGAGGAAGCTTCTACACTTGCGGTTTGTATCGACACCCGAGTGACTGGCTGTACGCGTTGAGCGGCGGCCCCGACAGCGCCCAAAGCCATCCCATTATTTCCAACGAAAAACAAGCGGAAAAGGTTTGTCTGCCATGATCAGAGTCTCTACAATAGGAGCCCCTCTCTAATGCCGATGCCCCCATGCTGCAGATGTCCAGCGATACTCTGACGTGGCTGCTGACCAAGAACACGAGCTCGTTCCTGATCAAGCGCAATGGCAACGAGTTCTCGCGCGAGAAGTTCAACCTGCTGAACCGCAACTGCCGCAAGTACTCGGGCCTGGCCTCCACCAAGGCCGTGGACATCTCGATCGCGGACAAGAAGGTGACGCTCACCACCAAGGTCGAGAAGGCCGTGCGCAAGCCCGTCAAGGCCCAGAACGCCGTGCCCCTGCGCAAGGGAGCCCGCGCCGGCGCCCACACCATCCGCGCCAACATCTCGCGCAACTTCTACCGCCGCGACCTGAAGAAGGCCGCGCTCGCCAAGTGGTCGCGTCTGTCCACCGTGGCCAAGGTCGAGAAGGGTGCGTCCTTCAGAGCTGAATATTACAGGACTTGTGCTGCAGACACTGACAGGGTGACGATGTTTTGTATGTGTGTTGCCAGGTGTCCTGCAGAAGAAGGCCATCCGCAGCCGCCGCCTCAAGGCCTAAGCGACTTGTGGAGAGTCTGCGTCCTGCCGTTAGGTGGGGGCGTCTCGGTCTTCGAGTTGGGAATAATGACACTGAACTTTCGCTGGAATAGAAGTGCAAGGCTTTTGCTCCCGTGAACAATGTACGCTCTTCTCCTGTCGTGTCGCTCTCGGTTGCCTTCACTTGCCAGTTTAGCCTCAAGCACCTACCTCCAAACAGTCGCCACAGGAATTTAGCAGGTTTCTACCGGAGATATCTATCGCCAATGCCGTCCCTACGACCGCTGGACTCTGTGGCTTCTAGTCTCGAACTACGCAGCTCCAAGACACTCATCGGCTCTGGCAACACGACGTGCGACGTGGTGGTGCCCGACACCCTTGAGCTCCACGCATTGCTCAATCTCGGCGAGGACAAGAACTCGGCCAAGTTGGTGCCATTTTCCACCACAGATGCTGGAGTCTGCTACGTTAACGATGGCGTCGTGCCGAGGGAAGGAGCTCTGGTGGTAAATGGAGACCGAGTTGCTTTTGGGAATCCGTCCAACGCCTTCGTGTTTGAGCTGGCAAGTCCTCCACAGACGACTGCAGTTTCGCCAGCAAGACTTGAGGCCAACGCAGTCCCTGACGTTGAAAACAGTGCTGCAAGCCCTGCTCGAGCATTTCGGAAGGCGCTGGATGCTTTGAGAGGCGATCGCAACCCACTACCCCAAGTGCATCGGTCGCTGCCTCAATTCAGAGTAACATGGCGAGGAAGCGAGATACTAGTAGCAGCTTGTCTTCGTCTGCAAGCTCGATGCCTTCGCTCAAGTCTAAAGAGCAGTTCAACCGATTCCTGGTGGAAGCGTCGACCGACTCGCTGCTGAATGACTACGTCGAGAGGAAATTGAAGCAGCGGCAGATACCTCGATCCAAGTCACCGTCAGTTGCCAGTTCTACCAAAAGCGAAGCTTCAATACAAAGTCGCATTTCATCACGCAGCGTACGACAGTCAACCAACGAGCGGAACCTCGCAGAAGTGGAGAAGTTGCGGCTTTCCCAGCGGATCCGTGAAGTCAACGACGTAAGGGCCAGCAACCACCCGGATCCTTTGGTAAATCGTAACACTTGTGGGTTTTACATGGCAGGTTTTGAATGGGGACTTGGACTTCGACTCGAGCTATCTGTTGGACAACAACAACAAAGAAAGTAGCGACGATGAAGATGAAGACGAAGACGAACTGCCAGCTATGATGGAAAAGGCTCCCTTACCTCCAGTCCCCACTTTCAAGAGTGTCTCGGCCTCAACACAAACAGAAAACTCAGAGCAAGAACGCACTCGTCAACTCGACAGAATGGCAGAGCGTTATTGCTACAAGGCAAACATGCAGCGCTGTTCCCGTATCTTCACGAGCTGGAGACAGGTTGCACTCGAACAACAGAATCAGAGGTTGGTTCTCCGGAAAATGCTCGCTCGTGGAGTTTTCCAACAGACTCAGCGTGCATGGAGTAAGTGGATCGAGAACACGCTTCTTTTACGGCTCAAGTCGGAACTGAACGAGCAGCACGAACGGCATATTCAACAGACAACCGATACACTTCTTGATCGACATCATAAAGAGCAATTGTCACTGCAGGAAAACCATGTTCAGCAGATTCAAACGCTCATGGAACTGCTAGAAGAAAAGACGACGAGCTAAACTGCCAGGAAGATGTGCAGCGTCGCTCACGGTTCTTTACCAGGTGGAGACAAGTTGCTCTCCAAAGACAAAAACGGAGGTTGGTACTACGAAAGTTGCTGTCTCGTGGAGCGTCCCGACTGGTTCAACGGGCTTGGCAGAAATGGATTGAATCCACGCTCCTTATCCGTGTCCAGACAGAAATGAAGGCGTGGAATCAGGATCGTATCCAACAGACTACAGACTCACTAGTCGACCAGCACAATCAAGCGCAGTTGTCACAACAGGAAGACCATGCGTACCAGCTACAAAAACTCATGCAACTTCTGGAAGAAAAAGACCAGGAGTTAAAACAACTACAGCAGCAGCTACGTGCTGATGCCCTCGGAAAGGTAATTTTCAACATCATGACGCTTCATCTGGGCTAGACTCACGATTACTGGAACTTTTAGGCCGCCGCAAAGGTAAAGTGCGAGCAAGACATCAACACTTTCTTCCAGGAGACGGTCGTCAAGGTATTTGCATGAACCATTGCTGCCCAAGCAGCGGGATCTTCTAACTGTGTTCCACTGTGCTCGATACTGTAGTGTGATGAACAGATCTCGGACGCGAACGATCAGCTGGAGACGCTACTCCAGACCGTCGACGACGACGTTCTAGGTGCTCGATTCGGTGCTGCACAGGTACGTCTCGTTTCTCTCGTCAAACAGAGAATCGTCACTAACCACGTCTCCAATCTCAGTACCTCGTGAACGTCATTCTCCAACAGAAAATTTCCAATGCCAATGAACAAATGCGTCTCCAAGCAGCTCACCTCAGGCCACTGCCACTCTCCAACGACCCCATTGAGGATGACCCCACCTCCAAACTCTCCTCCAACGGCCGCTTCCTACACGATATGGTTCAGCAGGTACCTTCCGTCCATCTTTCACCAAACGCTTTCATCGTCTTATTTGTTGTTGTTGTTGTACTTTTGCAGCGTCTCACTCGACTCCAGCAGCTGCATCAATCGTTCGCCAAGCTCGCGTCTGTCTCCGACGTGGACCACTCGTTGGACTCGGAGCGTCTCCGCCACGGCCTCTTCTTATCCGATGCCATCTATCAGCGTCAGCAGCGTCACCTCTCCGTCATGACGGCTCTGTATCTTCAATCTCATCACTAAGCATTTCTAGACGTCCTAGAAGTCCAGCAGCAGCTGCACCAGGATCTGTTCAATGTGCTGCGGCTCCACTTGCTCGCTATCGTCCACCATGGCCTCTATCTGCGCACGACGCAGCGCCTCCACCACCATCAGTCGCAGCAACTCGGCGCTCAACTGCAGCGCGTCCGCGTGGATCTTGCGCACGCGAGAAGCCGCCGCCGCGGGTGTCACGAGCGGCGCCGAGTCCAGCAGATCCTCATCCTCACTACTGTCGCTCGCCAGAGACTCGGCGGCGCTCGCATTGGCCGCCCACGCCGTCTGGAAGAGCTGCTCCACCAGCGCTGGCCGGAAGGACGCCATTTTAATAGTGTGCATGTTCTCGAATATAGTAATGCTATTTTGAGGAATAATACTATTTATCACTGTGTCTTAATACATGTAGAAGAGCTGTTCCTCCGACTGCTTTTGGCTCGGGGTCGGAGAAATATCGCTTCCAGCTTTGCAACGTGTATGTTCCGACATTGTCCACGGTCCATTGAAGCACTCGCGCCCGTCGATCGAAGCTGGAGAGTCCGTAGGCTTTACTCAGTCCGATTCCGCCGCCGTAGCAGAGCTGGATGTCTTGGCGCTGGTAACAACACTCGTTGACGTGGTCGTGGCCCACGAAAACAGCCTTCACGTCCCCCATCTCAACGAGAGCCGAGAACAGGCCGCAGTTCACCTCGGAGCTCGTGGGGTCTTCATTCTCTTCACCGTGGGCGGAGGTCACCAGCGCATACTCTGGCAGCGGAATGTGAAAGAACATCATCGCCGGCACAGTCGATCTGTTGACTTCTTCAGCTGCGTGGGACGACGCCAGCTCGCGGTAGAAATTGATCTGGGACTCTTTGATCCAGTCGTGGCCTGCAGGATCACTAACCAGAGGATACGTCGCGTTATCGATCTGGGCGTGGGAGTCGAGGAAGTACATGCGGAAGACGGTGTCTCCCTCGTCACCCCAAGGGCCCTTAGCAGGAGCCACGACATTGACCTCGTAGTTTCCAACGCCATCAACCCCGCGAGGGCCATATTTCAGGTGTGAGTAGTTCTTTCCGGCCGTCATCAGATCCAGCATGTCCTCTTTTGAAAACCCTCCGTCGCTGTCGGAATCGCCGAATACTGCAGCCCACGGGATGCCGCGACTTTCAACACGCTGCGTGAAAATGTCGATCGCGCGGGTGTGGTTGGTGGCGTTCGATGTGTCCACGTTGTCGCCCGAGAAGACCACAAAGTCTGGCTGCTCAATGTCGAGCAGCTCGTCAAGGAACGCGATCGTAAGTGCGTCGCGGCACGAGTTGTACGGCGGATCGCTTGTTGACGTCCCGGAGCCTCCCTTTAATTGCTGTGCAATTGCCGCAGCGGCCCTCAGAACGCTTGCTCGGTATGGACCGGTTGGTGGTGGGTTCGAGCACGGATAGTCTGGGTCGCCTGTGAGATGCAAGTCCGCAATCTGCACCACCCGAAAGGATAGTTCGGTATAGTTCAAGTTGGCCTCCACCGATGAGGATATCTCCTCATCACTACCCCCAGAACCTTTGGCGCTATCCATTGACGACAACAAGGCCGAGGGCCCAAACCATCTCGCCATGAAAAATGAGTGCAGTTGTCCTGTGTTCTCATCGCCAACAACCTGCCAGTTTCCAGGGATCACTGTCGAGATGTTGACGTTCGATGCTTCATTTTCCGACGTCTGATACAGCGACAACTCGGCCACGTACGGCGACGAAGACGTTGTCAAGAGCGTGTCGTTCCTGTCCTCGCTCTTCAACTCCACCGCCCTTCATTCCGCGCATAACTTAATTGGATTAGCCACCAGGCCTCCGATAATTTCCGTGCTGGTCGTATCTTGGTCGGCCACGGGGCATGTTTCGCTCGGAAGAACGACAGTGAGATTAACCAAGGCGGTGACCGAGTCACTAGAGTTTGCCGGTGGTCTCAGCACACAAACGATAATGTCATTCGAACCGGCGTTGACAATCGCTGCTTGTGATGATTTCTGCACAAAGCCTGACACTTCCCATTGTCCTGCCGGGTCTTGTCTGTCACACGTAAAAAAATACCCGTGTTGGCGACATTGCTGACCAACTTAAGCCCGAGAATCGGCCGCACAGGATAGCGAACACTCATGAACACGCTGGGGTCCTCTAACTGCATCTTTAGGTCGACGGGCCACGTAATCCATCCCGGAGCATCGTGGTTATAAAATTCTTCCGTCGTCGTCATGAGGTCGACAACATAGTTGTGGGAATCGAAAGCTTCTCTTGCAGTCGCGTACGCCACACACACCAAAACACCCGAGCTCGGGTTTGAAAGTGCGTCCAGGTTCACCGGGCAATGAGAGGCGTTCGCTACGACTACAAGCCGTTCCAGAACTGCGATTTCATCCAGATTGGCCGTCACAGCGTTTGCTTGTCCGTGTAGGCTTTGCTGCATGCACAAGTAGTAGTAATGTGGACCTCCGTACAACGAAGTTACCCAGTGAACACCCGTCGGGATCCACCCGTACTGGCACCCCTTCTTGGCATCGCCGTCCGTTGCCGCGCTCGCCAACTCACGTTCGTGACAGCTACACGCGGTAATATCAATGTCGACGAGTAGTTGGGCTCCCCCTCGTCATTGAATGCAGGGACAATCGCCTTTGCCACCAACACGATCGCCGCAACTACTCCGGTTATCACTGCCATTGTTACTAGCAGACAGAACCCGCAGCAGAGATGGCAGCGGTTTACTTTGATTGCCCTCCAGGGTGGACGCGTCGATTTTTCCCCTGTTGTTCGGGTACTGGAGTCGTTGTGCTTTCTTGATTCTTAGGTGGCACCACTGCCATTGTTCGCAGCTCCATTACTGGATTTCGTAAATGGTGTCGTCTTGGTGTCCTGCTGTCCTGGTGAGTTTTGAAACTGAAGGCAATCAAGGGATAACAGACGCAGAAACGACCAGGTTAACCCTTTGACCAGAAATTACGGCAGGTTGGAAGTTATCACACAGTTCCTTCCAAACAGGATTCACATGTCAAAACCATCCTCCAACAACAATTCGCTGATCGAGAGATCCCTCACAAGAGAGGCAGAAGCCCGAGTTAGAGATGAGCTCTGTACAAGATTTTGTTTCCCTTACCTGAGAGGCCATCTGTATGGGGAGCTGTTGATTTACGAGCCCAGTCAAGAAAGAGAGGTGGCAAAGGCTTTTGCCAGGCTCCCTCTCGAGTTGTTCGGACAGTGAGAAGCGGCTTACATATCAAAACCATCCTCCAAACTGAGGAAAAGCCACGTGCACGCGAGTCAGCAGTTTCGTTAGGGGTAACGATAACGACTGCATTTTTCCTCTTGTGCGCCAGCACAAGCCAAGTTTCTCGTTGCCAAGCACCTCCGCCTGCTGCATTTTCACTCATGATGAAGTTCCTCCTCCCGACTTTCTTCTCAGCGCTAGCCTTGCTGTCAGGTACCGACGCCCTCAATGTCAAGATGCCCGGTGTCAACTACAACACTCGAAAGGGACCGGACTGGGCCCCGACAACCAAAAGTGCAAGTCTGCTTCGGAGGTGCAGAAAGACATGTACGCGCTCAAGGGTATCACCGACAAGGTCCGCATCTACTCGTTGGTCGACTGCGACCAAGCGACTCTCGTGCTCCCTGCTGCCAAGAATGCCGGTCTCAAGGTGCACCTGGGTATCTGGACCACCAACAGCCACGACTATCTGCTTCAGGAGAAGAGCAAGCTCGCCGCGTTGATCGACAGTGGCCTTGTGGACGGCAACGTCGTTGGCTTGCACGTCGGCAGTGAGACCATCTACCGCAAGGAGATCACGGCAGGCACCGCCATCAGTTACATGAGGGAGATCCGCGACTACATCCGTGGTCGCGGTCTGCAAACTCCCGTGGCGATCGCTGACGTCGTCGACATCTACTACGCCAACCCGCAACTGATCGACGCATGCGACTACATCAGCGTGAACCAGTTCTCCTTCTGGGAGAAATCCGACGTCAACGAAGGTGCTGCTGTCATGCTCGACCGTCTCAGGAACCTTCGTAATTCAGCCGCCAAGAAAAACAAGAAGATGGTCATCTCGGAGGTGGGCTGGAGCTCCGGGGTTCGGACCCTGCCGCTGGTGTGGCTTCCCCGCCAACCAGGCCAAGTTCTTCTCCGACTTCTTCCAGATGGCTCGCTCGCACAACTTCGACTACTATTGGTACGTCGCCTTCGACTCCAAGTGGCGCGTGTCGAACGGAGGCAAGGAAGTCGAGGCGGACTTTGGGGTATTCCAGGAGGACGACACCATCAAGAGCAACTTCCAAAACCTCACCATCGGCTGGAAGGACCCGCGAGTGATCCGCAACCCCAAGACCAGTCGCTTGCTCTCCGAGAACAACGGCACCGTCTACATGTCGACCAAGTCGAGCGACTGGCTGGTACAGGAGCAACAGGTCTGGTTCTTCGACTCTGCGACACAGCAGGTCCGCTCCAAGAGCAGTGATCGCTGTCTGGACGCGTACCAGGCTTGGAATGGCGGCATCGTGCACGTGTACCGCTGCATGGACAACGAGGGCAACCAGAAGTGGACGTTTGAGATCTCGACGGGCAAACTCAAGCACGCGGTGCACCAGGGCTTCTGTCTGGACATGGACCCGGCCCAGAACTACAAGGTGCAGCTCTACGGCTGCTCCCCCAACAACCCCAACCAGCAGTGGGCGGTGATCGGCCCCGCGAGCATCTAAGCGCCTTCAGCGTCGTACATGTAGTTTCTCTTAGCGAAAACTGAAGTTTTTAGAAACGCAACAGAATTTGGCTTGTGCTTTGTATGGCGCTAGTTCAACCACGAACTAAATCATGCGGTACTCGCGTTTCATTCAAGGTTTGTCTTGCTGCAGTTCACGTGTATCAATCGTCAAGCATGACGCAGCAGCTCCGCCACGTGCTGGTCATCGGCTCTGTGAACGCCGACATCGTCGTCGAGATCGACCGCCTGCCGGTGCGCGGCGAGACGCTGGCGGCCAATAAGCCCGACACGGGCAACTTCTTCCCGGGCGGCAAGGGCAGCAACCAGGCGGCGGCTGCCGCTCGCATCATCGGCGCCAACCACCCGTCGCTCTGCGCCAAGTTCGCCGGCCAGTTCGGCAACGACACACACGGCGGGGCGCTGGCCGAGGCCCTGCACGGTGTCGGGGTCGACACGCAGCTGTCGGGACACCCCAACTGTCCGTCGGGCCAGGCGTTCGTGTTCGTGTACCCGGACGGGGACAACTCGATCGTGATCGTCGGCGGCGCCAACGCCGCGTGGCCCGAGACGCTGCCGGCGGCTCTGACCGAAGCCATCAAGACGGCGGCCATCGTGCTGCTGCAGTGCGAGATCCCGGCGCGGATCAACGCTCTGGTGGCCAAGACGGCCGCCGAGACGGGCGTCCCCGTCATGTTCGACACGGGCGGCGAGGACACGCCCATCCCGGCGGACGTGCTGCCCCACTTGACCTACGTCTGTCCCAATGAAACGGAGCTCGCTCGTCTCACCAAGCGCGAGGTCAATAACAAGGAAGAAGCCATTGCAGCGGCGAGGTTCCTGCAAGAACAAGGCGCCAAGAATGTGCTGGTCACTCTGGGCTCGGAAGGATCGGTGTTCGTCCCTGCGGACGGCTCCGAGGTGACCCACCAGCGCTGCTTCAAGGTCGACAAGGTCGTTGACACCACCGGGGCCGGCGATTGCTACCGCGGTGCGTTCGCCGTCGCGTTCGCAGAGGGTCGTGAGATCCAGGACTGCATGGCTCGTGCCGCTGCGGCAGGAGCTCTGTGCGTCCAACGTGCCGGTGCACTGCCCAGCCTCCCGTCCGGTGAGGAAGTGGTGGAGTTCCTCAAGACGAGCGGGTTGTAGAGCAGATAGCGCTTAGTTTTGTTAGATGTGTGCACGTCGGACTGATGAATAAAAACCATCAGGCTTGTGCGATAACTGTGAGTCGCGTTCCCATGCCAAATCCCAACGTCATTGCACAGCACGGTGCGTGTTTTCCGGCGCAGTGCTAACAGCTTCAACTCGTTGTTATCTGAATGCCCTTGCAGTTCTGTGGTGTAATGCCAGGCAAGTTAGCATTCGCGCGCTTGCCTCAGTCATCACCTCATACAGCAAGTTTTCCCCACCTTGTTCAACCACTTTCCGAGACCGACATAGTTCTCAAACCATTGTCACTTGAAAATTGGCCACCTTCAGCCCAAGTACAAGACCTCAAGACCATGACGCAGACTCACGGCATCATCCTGATTGTTGGCTCCGTTGGCGCCGACTTTTTCGTTGATATTGACCGCCTTCCGGTCCGTGGAGAGACCCTGGCTGCCAACAAACCCGGCACTGGAAACATCTTCCCTGGCGGTAAAGGTGGCAATCAAGCCGCTGCCGCCGCCAAGATTCTCGGCGCCAAGCATCCGTCGTTGGCGGTCAAATTTGCTGGCCAAATTGGCAACGACTCGCACGCTGGGATGATATTGGACGCTCTCCACGGCGCTGGCGTTGATACGTCTCTTTCAGGTCGACCGGAATGCCGATCAGGCCAAGCGTACGTGTTCGTCTTCCCAGATGGAGACAACTCAATCGTCATCGTCAGCGGTGCCAACGCTGCGTGGCCGGAGCAGCTTCCAGCTGAATTGACGAAGGCCATCCAGAGCGCCGCCATTGTGCTGGTACAATGTGAAATCCCCTCTCGTGTCAACGCACTCGTCGCGAAAACTGCAGCCGTGACCAAAGTGCCCGTCATTTACGACACTGGAGGCGATGACTACCCGATTCCAGCGGAGATCTTGCCGCTCTTGACGTACGTCTGCCCCAACGAGACCGAACTCGCTCGGCTGATGAAGCGTCCAGTGAACAATACCGAGGATGCTATCGCCGCGGCGAGACTGTTGCAGCAACAAGGTGCGAAGAATGTGCTGGTCACCTTGGGGTCTTACGGATCCGTTTTGTCCCTGCCGATGACTCCGAAGTGATCCACCAAAGTGCCTTCAAGGTGGACAACGTGGTCGACACAACTGGAGCTGGAGACTGCTACCGCGGGGCTTTCGCAGTGGCGTTTGCTGAAGGTCGCTCGGTCCAGGACTGCATGGTTCGTGCGTCTGCTGCTAGTGCTTTGTGCGTCCAAAAATCCGGTGCTCTGCCGAGTCTGCCGTCGGGTGATGAGGTCACGGAGTTCCTGAAGGCCAACGGCTACACTAGAGGAGATCCACGTACTAGTCGCACTCACCATTGCCGATAAATAGATGTTGGTCGTCGTCTCTGCTTGCAATGCTCTCCAGTCTCGCCCAATGCCTCTTGAAAATCTCCTTGCGCTCTTCCAACCCGTGTGGGGTGACGTGAAATACTTCCATGACCATATTCAGCTGAGGAACTGGTCGCTCACCGATCCGTTCAACTTCGGCCGCACGACTAACCGAGGCACTGTTAGCCGATAACCACGCGGCAACTCGGCGGGTCACGCAAATCTGCCCACCAGCGCCAACATCCCCGATTTCACTCGCAATAATTTCTGATAGACCTGTGTAGATGATTTTGCCAGTCACAGAATGGATATTCTTCACCAGTACACCGTCTTCATTCTCCTGGGCGTCATGGACACCCATTCGAACCCGTAGTCCATTGAATAAGAGCCGCTTGGTCTTCGTTTTCTTTCGCGCTGTTGCGGGTATCAAATCGTGTAGTTTAGTGGGCCATCGTGCATTTAGCAGCTTCAATTGAACATGAATGCAGTACTCGACGGCCTCTTTAATCGTGAAGAAGGCGAGCTGGAAGGCATCACCCACTGTAGTGATCTCGTACCCTCGAAACTGAGCCAGCGACCCGCGAATAATGTCCTCGTGGATTTCGTTGGCACGCTTCATAAGCTCTCCGTCCTGAAAGCTCCAGAGTCGTGTCGATGACTCGATGTCTGTAAAAACAAACACAGGATTGACCATCGGGGGTAATACCCTGCAGCAGCGTTCATCATAATAGTCTCTGGATCCGACATGTAGAACTCGTGAACATATTCATCGGGCACGTAGCGACGGAAGGTACGGAAGAAACATTCTTGACTGCATCCCATGACGACTGTCAACGCAGTTCCCGAGTTGTTAAATAGCAGCGTGCTGATGCCAATGAGCAAGGTCGGCATCTCCACTTTAAAGTGACTGAAGAGCAGAATCAGCGAGATGATTTGGTACTGCAAGGCAAAGGAGAGGTAGACGAGCCTAAAATGGCGAGACAGGAAAATGTTAGCACTTGACTAGGTAAATACGGGGCACTAGTTACGTACATGATGCCTTTTAGCCGCCTGTACAGTGGTGACAAGACGACGACGCCGTCGATGGATTCGTACTTCCTTCCCGTCCACTTTAGTCTGATGAGGATGTAAACAACGTAGACCAGTGCGATACCTTGGATCATATTCCCACTGATGAGGATCCGATACGACTGGCTGTTAAAGCCTCTGTTGTAGATGGTATAGCTGGACTCGGATACCAAGAAGATCGCGCTGAGGACGTGAATCCATTTGTTGTACCAATCTGCAGCGTGTCGTTCTCCTGCTGGACCGCGATCCATACTTTTACGAGCAAGTCTCGACAATTCCTTGGTCATTGGTAGCATCCACAGCGAGCAGGTGACCAGCGCCGTGTCTCCAACGACGGTTGTGAAGGAGAGCAACGGAGACGTCATCTCCGCCGTTTGTGCCATACCGAGCAACCCAAACACGTCGTCGTACTGTTTGCCCTCCTCCACTTTGTCAACTCGCCAAGAAATGAACATATCCAGGAAGTACACGCCTCGGAAAAGCGACCACAGCCACGTGTAGAAGAAAAAGAAGAAGAGGATGAAACGTACGGCTGACTTGTTCAGGTCCCCATGATGATACAAATTGGCCGCGATGGAGCACGAAGCCATGCTCGATATGAGCAGCGACGTCGCGTACAAGACACTCCACTGCCTCATCGTGTGGAAATACGAGCAGATCTTTAACTAAAAAAATTCGTGAGCCCCTCAGGTTATGTGTCAAGAAGTGGTCAGGGAATACACTCGAAGGGGTGTGGCCTCTCTTGGAACAACACCTGCGGGGAACTCGATTGCTTCGAACTGGAGTTGGCATTTTGGCTAGGGAAGATTGATCAACCGTGGCGACATGCTACACGCGAAAGCTTTTCAACCCATCGGGTCTCTTTGTCTTGAGCCAAGATGTTGAATAGTCGAAACAAAACTTTCCATTCCAGTGATAGCACGCAAGGATCCATGTCCGATAGCAGTCAGCTGACCTTGCCAGGATCAATTCCATGACAAAATCGCACTAAGTTACTGGGCAACGCCATAGTCTTGCTTTTTTATTAGGCATCTTCAAACCCATGTAGTTTGTGCGGGTCCCCAACGTCTGCCGGGATTGTATCGGTCACACCATCGTCTCCATCATTTCCATCGTCGTAATCTGCCTCACTAGGCTCCTCCTCTTCTTCGGACGCACTTTCCTCTGCGATAGTTGCTTTTTGCACTGCTCCAGCGGAGTGTGCTCCATTACTTCGATTTCGAGGCGATGAAGCAGGGCTGGACGTTGGCGACGGTGCTTGGGCGTGGCTCCGCTGCGAATTAATGGCACAGGCGAAAGCCTCCAAGCGGTCTTTCACGAGCGCCTGGTCCACGGCGTCGGCAAGTTGCCCCATCAACGTGTCGTGCTTGTAAAAGTGGTTGATGAGCAACGTCTGCAGACTGCGCGCGACTTCACCTACAGTGATTGAGTGCGGAGGATAACGGAGGACGCCGATCCGAAGGAGGATCTCCATAAAGTCTGTCAAGTAAAGTTTCTTGTGTCCCATGGTCGTCATTTCATCCAGTACGACCAGCTTGCAAGCCAGGAACGGGTCCTTGACATCGCGTACACGGAACGAGTCCGAGAAGATCTGGTATTTCTCCCTAACAGTCAACAGTATCAGTCTCAGAACACTCCAATAGCCCACTATGGAAAACACTTACAACAACATGAGAAACTCCACTAAATGCATGCCCTTCTTCTCACCAGGCTTGCAAAACTTGCCCATGTTTGAATCGTACAGCTCTTGCAGCTGTCCGTAGTGGTGAGGATATTAGCCGATCAAAACAAAATAAAAAAGCAAAAATCTAGCAGCGTACATACCAAGCTAACGTGTTCCGTGAAGATATCGCTAATTTCTTCTGTGTAGAGGAAGCGCGAGCGGAATTCATTCGCGTCCTCTGGAGTCACGGGCAAAATATTGTCTTGCATCAATCTGTCGAGGGCCTTGGCGGGTGTATCGCAAACGTTAGCTAGACATAGAAACAGAGGTCAGCGATAGCTCCTTCTCATGTCCAGGTAAGGCACATACTTCGGAAATATTTGTTGATAGCGATGCGAATAATACACTCCAAAATTCAAACCGCGTGAGGCTGCGGTCCGGGTTGTCCTTTTCCTTCGCTTCTTGTGTGAGCTCGAGATTAGCCGCCACAAAAACGTTTTCTAGGTCGGGCAACGAACAGTACTCCGACGTCTCATCCAAAATCCTCGCTTCCGAAAGGAACTCGGCGTAGCCCGACCAGGGTACGCACGTAATATCATTTTGGAGCTGTATGGCCCCGGCAGCCGTGAGTGACGGCAACGGGGCCAGGTTCATCAGTACGCTATGACCGCAATAACGCCGGTAAGCATTGCACACGGTGCGGTACCAGCGCGTGATACTCATTTCTACTTCTCGCCGACGGATAGGGTCTTTCACAAAGCGGTCAACTTTGCACTGTCGCCAGTCCGCAGCGCACGCTTTCGAAATGAATCCGTCCGTGTCCACGAAATTGCGGCACTCCGACTCGCGCTTCCGCCGAGCAAAGACACTCTTGTTAATATCCCATTTCCCGCGCCGATCGTTGTTTTTGCCTGTGCTTCGAGGCACTAGTGTGTTACACGGGTCCCGCCCTCCTCTCTGGGTATGCCGTATCACGTTTAATCGCTCTAAATTGCCAAAGACATCGTCTTGTGTCGCCGTCTGTGGCGCATCCTCGTCATTTTCATCGGCACTGTCTAACCCCGGCGAGTCCCTTGGTACTCGACGTTTTCGATGCACAGGACGGTTTGGTCGCGACGTCACGTAGTGATAGCTCACGTTACGCCCGCTTCCTGGGTCTGCATTGGTATCAGCCACGGTGAAGAAATAGAGCGTGGCTCCAGGGGGAATCACTCGGACAGCACTGAACGAGACGCCTCCGTCGACATCTCCATCGCGACGCTCCATGGGAACACCTTTCCAGTCGTCAACAGACAGATGCAGCCGCACTACCATGGACGAAGTAATGTCAAAGCGGTCAGCAGTCCCGGCATACGGACCTTGTCCAGGCGTTGGTGCCCACGTAAAGCGATGCTCTGACCACTGGCCGCAGTACCAACACGACGAGTCCACAATAGGGACAAGATGCGCTGGAAACACACCAGACCCAGCGTCGTTATGCACTTCTTCAAAGACAGCAATCGAGTAGAGTTTGTGTTGATCTCTCAGTCGGCGGGACCCGCCACCTTCATCCTGAGCTTGCACCTTAGGGATGAGGAATCCTCGCGAGTCCATGACGGCGCAGTTGCCGCTCATGTGTAACCCGACCAGTGTCTGGTTGCTCTCGAGCTGTTTCGCTAGCAGAATGCAGTCGTCGACGTCGAGTCGGTTGCTTGACAGGTCCAAGTGTGCGAGCACCTTGTTGTTTGCCAACGAGTCAGCTAGCGCAGTCACCACGGCACGAGGCCGCAGAGTATTTGCAGCGCTATTGCTACTGCCGGCAGTCGAGCCTGGGCCG
The DNA here is from genome assembly GCA_011947325.1 of Phytophthora macrochlamydospora. Lineage (NCBI taxonomy): Eukaryota > Oomycota > Peronosporomycetes > Peronosporales > Peronosporaceae > Phytophthora > Phytophthora macrochlamydospora. The sequence goes on along the minus strand of JAAVTH010000077.1, from coordinate 97,549 downwards.
GACGAGCTGAGAGCGTTCCAGGATAAGTCGCATACACGCAGTGAGGCGTGGAATTTGAATGCCTCGACAATTTTGAGAGCACCGACACCACGCAGTTGGTTCCAAGCGAGATAGAGCTCCTCAACCCGGGCGTTCTCTTCAAGAAAGCGCGCGATGGCCAGCATGCCAGGCGTCCCGAAGCGGTTTTCTGAAAGGTGGAGCCTCACAACGGTCTGGTTTGGAGTAAGAGCCTCACAGAGCTGCTGCACTTCCCGGTCTCGTAGGCCTGTGTGGGACAGGTTGAGCGACGTGAGCGTGCGGGATCGCCGCATCAGCTCCGATAGCGCCTTGGAGGACGCCGTCGCCAGCGCATTGTGCGACAGGTTCAGCTGCTGCAGTCCCGTCGTCCCTTGTCCATTAGAAGCCGCAGTCGTCGCTGCAGTGATTAATTTGGCGGCAATGACATCGCCAATCCTATTGTGTGAGAGATTGAGGGACTCGACGCCGGGGATCAAGGCGAAGCCGTCTCCGAAAGCTCCAGCGTAGGCATTCCCCATCCGGTAGCTGCTGAGATTCACTTCCTGGGTGGTGCTGCCGCTGGCGTACGACGTCGTCTTGTCCACAACTCTTCGCCGTACGATACCCAGCGGCTCAGGACACAGCTGCAGGCTGCGCACTGCAGAGAGATACGATCTGCGGGCCGACTTGGGTCTTCCTCCTGCACTAGAAGAGCCTGGATCCTGCGTCGTGGGTGTCGAGGGCAGCACGTTGTTGTTGTGCACAGTCTCCTGTCTGTGGAAGGAGCTCCAGAATTGCTGCATGGCCTCCGGGCCCACGTAGTTGGCGGCCGCGGGCGGGTCCATGTCCCCACTGTCTGCGTAGTCGCTCGATGGAGGCAGCGTCTCCAATGGCGACGGTGGCCGCAGTTGCTCATGGTGGCGTCGAGATCGGCGTCTCGCAGGCAGCAGCGCCGTCAGGAACGTCTTGGATCCGCTAGACTCGTGCGAACTCGACGGTGGTCGCGGCTTAAGTTTGGCCGGCGGCGTCCGCGCCGTCTCGCTTGCCGCGGGACGTGTCTCCTCTTCTTTGAGCACTGCTCGAGCGGCTGCACGCACCGTGGTGGGCGTCGGCACTGTCACCTCCTCGGCGGACGAACGACGCGAGCGCGGTGCCGAGCGGCCGTGCTTCATCATGGCGAGCTTCCTATATATACATAGCTAACACCTTCAGGTGTCTCCAGACGGAGGTTGCGGTCTCCAGGCGTATCTGATTCGACACCAAGATGGCGCTACCAGACGATGGAGGGAGGTAAACCGACACGATGCCGCTGCTGCCTGTTCTGCTAACGCAGGTGCAGGTCGTACGGGCACTTTCCTTCTGAATTTGCTTGCTATCCCCCACCAGATGCGCTCGCAGCGCAACCTCGTGGTGGAGATGACCATCGGCATGGACTCGAACAGCAGAAATCTGCAGGGTCTACTGGCGAGCGCGAACGAAAGCGCAAGTTCTGGGCGGTGGTGGGATGAACTCTGCGACCACGATGTTGCAGACTCACTTTCCAATTCTCTTCCTACGCATGAAGTTCTCAACGTCTACACTGCTGCTTGCTGCCGTCATTCCAGCAGTCCACGGCATGTTCCGGTTCGACTGCTTCAACAACCTCGTGGTGGAGCGAGCCGATCCGATTGTGACTTTCGGCGAGCCGTCGGGTCATGTTCACGCCGTCAGCGGCGGCAACGGCTTCAGCATGACGGCCGACGGCAAGGCCATGAAGGCGTCGACCTGCACGTCCTGCCCCATCGGCGCCGACTTGAGCGCCTACTGGGTCCCGCAGCTCTACGTGAAATTCAAGAACGGCACGGGTTTCGGTCTCGTCGAGAGCCACCAGACCGTCTACTACGAGCCTCGTCCTAACAAGGGCGAGAAGGTTATCGCGTTCCCCGACGGTCTCAAGATGGTGGCAGGCAACCCGAAGCTCCGAAATGGAAGCGACTCCATCCAGCAGCGAGCGATCACGTGGGTCTGCCTGGACTACAACAACCCGCACCCGGAGCAGCAAGGCATCCCGAATTTCAAGTGCCCCGATGGTTTGCGCGGCCAGGTGAACTTCCCAATGTGCTGGGACGGCAAGAACCTCGACTCGGACGACCACAGGTCGCACGTGGCGTACGCCACGGGGCTGGATGGCGGCGACTGCCCTGAAGGTTGGAAGAAGATGGTCAAGATCTTCTACGAGGCCTTCTACAACGTCGCGCAGTACGACAACGAATGGGACGGCGACCAGCACCCGTTTGTGCTGGCGAACGGAGATCGCACCGGGTTTGGCTTCCACGGCGACTTCCTCAACGGCTGGAACGTCGACGTGCTCCAAGCGGCGGTGGACCAGTGCACCGACAAGAACTACTTCAACTCTGGCGAATGCCCACCGCTGGCTGCATCGTTCAAGAACAAAGCTCCTGAGGAACGGTGCACCGTCGAGCCACAGGTGGTGGAGGATGTCACGGTCGTGTCGAAGTTGCCCGGAAACAACCCGGTTAACTAGGGATGACTGGGAAGAAGCTGACAATGTTTTAAGTGTCGTCTGCAGTTTAGTGTTGTCAATGAAGTACATGTTGGACCTTGCACACACATCATCGATCGTCTTGTTCATCATCGCTACGCAAACCTCGTTGAAGCGTGCCAATCAAGCCTCCTCTTCTGTCCTCGTCAGGGGTCTTGACGCACTTGACCGTCGACACCACTTCTCAATTCGCCAGACAACCGACAAAGCCCATGCCGTCCTACCGACGCATTCAAGTGCACACGTACTCGACCGACTTCCGCGAGGCCACGGAGGTTGTGGAAGAACCGGAACTGCCGACTCCGTCTCCTGGCAACGTGGTGGTGAAGAACCGCTACCTCGGAATCAATGCGACGGACGTCAACATCACCAACGGCGGCTACGGACGCACCACTCTCCCAGTCAAGTGCGGACTCGAAGCAGGTGGGTAGGATGTTGTTGCATCCATCCTTTCACAGCGCCACTCACAATAATCTTGATACAGTTGGGATCGTGGTGTCCGTCGGTGACGGTGTTGAGGATGTCAAAGTCGGTGATGCTGTCGCCTACCAATGTACGTCTTCGGTCATTCTTAGTGACTTGCACGGATATTCATCGCTTGATTCCTACCTGGACAGCACTGGGAGCTTTTGCCGAGTACTTTGAAGTGCCGGTCACGAAGGTGATCAAGTCGTCGGAGTTATCTCCGGCGCTTGTTCCGCTGACGGTCTGCGGCGTCTCCGCTTCGCTTGCTCTTGAGAAGGCAGGCGAGATGAAGTCCAACGAGACCGTCTTCGTCTCTGCAGCCGCCGGCGCCACCGGCCAATTCGTCGTGCAGCTCGCCAAGCTCGCCGGCAACCACGTCATCGGCGCCTGCAGCTCCGACGAGAAGGTCGCGTACCTCAAGTCTCTGGGTGTGGACCGCCCCATCAACTACAAGAAGGAGGACCTGAACGCCGTGCTCAAGAGCGAGTACCCGAACGGCATCGACCTGGCGTTCGAGAGCGTGGGCGGCGAGCTGTTCAAGGCCGTGCTGGACAACATCGCCATCTTCGGCCGCATCATCGTGTTCGGCAACGTGTCGCACTACCACGGCGACTCGGGACCGGAGCCGCAGTACGGGTATGTGCAGAACCGGAAGATGCAGCTCCGGTCCGCTTCGCTGCGTGGATTCCAACGCCGTCACCACCCTAAGGACGAGCCGATCCACCTCCAACGTCTGCTGAAGCTTGTCCAAGAAGGAAAACTGAAAGCTACACTAGACCCGACGGAATTCCACGGGTTTGAAAGCATCCCCGACGCCCTGGAGAGACTCTACGCCCAGAAGAACATCGGCAAGATGGTCATTCGTCTGTAGAGCAACGTGAATAGCAGGATCAACATGCTTGTCAATTGATTTCTGATCACCTTGAACCAATCGCGCAGGAAGCATGGCCCACGTCGCAGTATGACGCAAACTGCCTGCTCACTTATCATTTTGCCAGCTGTCCAGCAAGAGCGCCTCGAAGATACCTCCATCGACAGCCAGCATGCCCCCGTTCCGTCGCGTTGAAGTGCACACGTGGTCGACCGACTTCCGCACCGCTACGAAGATCGTCGAGGACCCGGAGCTGCCGACCCCTTCAGCGGGCAACGTGGTGGTGAAGAACCACTTCTTAGGCATCAACGCCACGGACATCAACATCACCAACGGCGGCTACGGACGCTCCACTCTCCCCATCAACTGCGGCCTGGAAGGAGGTGACGCCCATAACCGTTGAACATATTCGTGAACTGTTGCTGACTCTCATCGAGTTGTGCTGGTACAGTTGGAGTCGTAGCTTCAGTCGGCGATGGAGTAACCATCGTCGAAGTTGGCGACAACGTCGTCTACCAGCGTACGTCGGCATATCCTAATAAGCCGCTCCAGCTTCATCATTAACTATGTGACGTACTTGCGCAGACCTGGGGGCTTTCGCTGAGTACACTCAAGTTCCGGTTGAGAAGATCACCAAGACGCCCGAACTGTCTCCGGCTGTCATTCCGCTGACGGTCTGCGGCGTCTCCGCTTCACTCGCTCTCGAGAAAGCAGGCGAGATGAAGTCCAACGAGACCGTCTTCGTCTCTGCAGCCGCCGGCGCCACCGGCCAATTCGTCGTGCAGCTCGCCAAGCTCGCCGGCAACCACGTCATCGGCGCCTGCAGCTCCGACGAGAAGGTCGCGTACCTCAAGTCTCTGGGTGTGGACCGCCCCATCAACTACAAGAAGGAGGACCTGAACGCCGTGCTCAAGAGCGAGTACCCGAACGGCATCGACCTGGCGTTCGAGAGCGTGGGCGGCGAGCTGTTCAAGGCCGTGCTGGACAACATCGCCATCTTCGGCCGCATCATCGTGTTCGGCAACGTGTCGCACTACCACGGCGACTCGGGACCGGAGCCGCAGTACGGGTATGTGCAGAACCGGAAGATGCAGCTCCGGTCTGCTTCGCTGCGTGGGTTTCTGCTGTTCCACCACGCAAAAGAAATCCCGAAGCACTTGCAGCGTCTGTTGACGTTGATCAAGGACGGCAAACTCAAGGCCGGGATCGACCCGACCGAGTTCCGCGGCCTCGAGAGTATCCCCGAGGCGCTTGATCGACTCTACGCCCAGCAGAACATCGGCAAGATGGTCATCCGCCTCTAAAGTGGAAGGTGTCCTTCTAGCCGAAATCCAGTGGGGCCGGAACGGATTGCTGTTTGGGTTCGATGTGTCTGCTGAGCAGACAACGGACACCCATACCAGTAAAATACATGGAGCTTGGTGTCCCTGACCTCATTGTTCCAAGTGTGTCTGAAGATGCAAAAGACCTTGTCAGTGGGGATCTGTTGCTTGGGCGCAGGTATCGTCGGCCGACTCGCGGCAGGGGTCGACTTGCTCGCGACCAGCTACTTCACGGACGAGAGCTGCCAGCGCACGCCGCAGGTCCTAACCATGGACTTCACGTACGATACCGGCGCTGCAGCAGCCTACGTGGCGCCCAGCACCATCCTCGAGTCGTCCGGGATCCTCACTCGTCGACTACTGACCATTTCGACCTGCGTCGGCGACTCCAACTGCACCGCCGAGAGCTACGGAGGCAACACGTACTACCGCACGAGCGAGTGCATCACAGACCCGTACACGTATGCGGTGCAGGTCTTCAACGACAGTAGTGGTGGCGTGCTTCAGCCGTTCTTGATGGTCGAGACGTACACGGGTGGCGACTGCGCGACTCTCAGTACCATCAACGCCACCGCCACCGCCAATGGCTGCCAGTTCGCCTCGGAGAACTCGTCGTCCAGCGCGACGCTCTTCTCCAACGGCTCGGCGCTGTATCAGCTGTATGACAACGGAGCCTGCGGTGGCGAAGCCACTCGGTATTTCGTCGACCAGGCAACACTGCTGAACCATACGTGCTTTCGAGGCACCGCCAAGTTCTACACCAACTACGACGCCACCGCCAACAAGAGCAGTGGCTCAAGTGGCAGCACTGGGAGCACTGGCAGCAGTTCAACTGGAGAGATATCTACTCCAGCACCCACAGTTTCATCATCAAGCTCTGGCATCGGCACTGGGGCTCTCGTCGGGGTCATCGTTGGTTCGCTAGCGCTGTTAGTTTTCGTGGTGTTTGCTGTATGGCGACGACGAAGCAGCTCAGGGAAGGAGGAAGATGTGTATCGCGTAGCCACACAAGGCAGAAGCACAGTATCGACAAGGCCCAACACGCTGGAAGCGGCACCACACGGGCTCGAAGGATTGTGGGACGATGAAGTGATCACCACCGCTCGAATCCCAAGGGAGAAGGTGGTCGTCGAGCACCGCATCAATCGCGGAGCTTACGGAGAGGTCTTCGCTGGCGCATACAACGGCAAGTTGGTGGCGATCAAAATGCTGTTGACTGAGAACCGCAAGAGCATTCGACACGTCAACGAGTTCTTGGCAGAAGTGAAGCGGACGGCGACGCTGGATCACCCACGCATCGTTGGTTTGATCGGTGTTGCCTGGGACTCGCTGACGGATTTGTGTGCCGTCTTGGAGTACATGGACGGCGGCGATTTGAGAGTTCTGCTGGACAAACTGCAAGCTCAGGGCCATCGCCCAGGCTTCGACCGCGCCAAAGTCAAGATCGCGCTGCATGTTGCGCACGCGCTTGCGTACTTGCACTCGTTGGAGCGGCCGATCATCCACCGCGACTTGAAGTCCAAGAACATTCTGCTCAACGAGGACCTGGACGCCAAAGTCACCGACTTTGGCATCTCTCGGGAGCGGATCGCCGAAACGATGACGGCAGGTATTGGCACGTCGCTGTGGATGTCGCCCGAGGTCTTGCTGGGCGAAAAATACGACGACAAGGCCGACATGTTCTCGTTCGGCGTCGTGCTGTCCGAGCTGGACACTCATCGACTGCCGTACGCGAGCGCGACAAAGACGCAGTTATCAGAGACCGTGGTGCTGCAGTTGGTGGCGTCTGGGAAGCTACAGGTCGAGTTTTCGCCCTACGCTCTAACGTCGCTGGTGGAGTTGGGACGAGCGTGCACTTTCCTGGATAGTCAAGCCCGTCCGACGGCGGCTGAAGCGCTGTACAAGCTGCATACGATACTGTCCCAAGAGTTTGGTGGGAGACGGCGGTAGTCGGGAACCAGCCAGCCCCTCAAACTGCCAAGCAATCTCTCCGGATGCCTCGTCGATCAAAACCAGCACGTGCAGCGCCTTTGGTTCGAGTGCATTGGTGCTCTAGTGATCCGCCGTACACTGCGTGTCCGATGGAACTATTGACGACGTGGTTGGAGAAGAACCGAGGCGAGTATCTCCACTCACGTCGCACGACCGAAATGCTGCAGAAGTTGAGCGAGGACATGGAGGCCCACGGCATCCACGGCTGCACCGTGGGCTCCATCCGCAACCAGATCTTCCGTTTGAAGAAGGGCGTGCAGATGAGAGCGGAAGGAGACACCACCCGGAAGGAAGACGTGAACCGGTACTTTGACCGCCTGCTGCCACTGCTGTTTAGCGAAGCGGACCGCAACGAGATGAACCAGCGCGCAGCCGAGAAGTTACAGGACTCGGACGACGAATGGAGTGGGAAAGAGGGCGAAATCAAGAAGACTTCGCCGCATCAAACTGAGTCGTCTGCGATGGCGAAGACACCACCACCATCACCACCTGCTGCAGCCTCCAAGACGGTGCTGGATACGGACGAGATCCACCGCCGCTTTGAGCTCATGTGTGCAAGACGAAGTCTCCAGGATCGAGGAGTCGACCAAAGCGAGATCGACAAGCTGCTGCCGTTGCCCAAGGAGTAGCTGAGTGGCTTTTTCCAAGGAATTGACGCTCCAACTTTGCATTGGAAAAACGTATTGCCATCAGCAAGTTTTACGTCTCGTTTTTGATGCACTCGGTCTCCGATAAGCAGAAATGCCTCGTTCCAGGCCTCGGTTGTCGTGGCTGGCAGTGCCAATCCACGGCGGGCTGAGTGCCATGGAACTTCTCGTCATTTGGCTCTCTCGACACTACTCCACGTTTGCACCTTGCAGCAGTCGACGAAAACTGGAAATGCTCGAGGAACTTCGTCGAGGACTACGAACCACTGGGTTCGAGTGCTCCGTATCTGCCATTCGAGCCATGATCAACCGTCTGAGAAGAGAAGCGCGTCAAGAACTCTGCCACCACCGCCACCATTCGCGAGCGTTCATACAATTCCGAAGTTCACTCACGAACATCTTCAGGCATGAAGTTGATGATTTAGACGAAGACGAAGGCGGACGACAGCCACCAAGCAATTCGGTTGATGTTTTTGAGATCCGACGGCGCTTTGAGCTACTCTGCGCTAGACACGAGCTGCAATGCCTTGGAGTCGATTTGGAACTAGTCGACAGAATGCTGCCGCTTCCTGACGAATAGTTGGAACGATCGTGAAGCGACGCTAAAGACGTTGTGAACGGATCCGAGCACGTAATGGAGCAGATTGTTGCCCCCGTGAAGCGCGTAGCGACAGAGTTGGCGCTTGAAGACCTGCAGTCCGAGGTTTGTTGCTTCCTTTTCTACGTTGTTACTCTGCTCTGATTATTGCTTGGCAGTTCGCTCGCTATGGCATTTCGTCGGGGATTCCAATGCCCGCTTCAATGCCTTGCAAGAGCTCTACGATGAGGAATACGACGCCTCCATACTCGAGTACGACGCAGCAGTGCAGAAGCTCGAAATGCAGCGCACCAAGCAGACGTACCATGACGCTCTTGAAAGAGCCGTCCGACTCGAGCAGGAAGCGATGCAACGCGAGCCGACAGCCGCCACGATCGTCCGTCAGCTCGAAACCAACGTCGCACCGCAGCGGCTCGTAGTGCGAGGGATTTCGTCGCTGAGTTGCTGCGCACTCTTCCGAGCCATGCGAAACAACTCGAATGTTGTCTCACTCGACGTGTCCAACAACTATCTGACCGACGTCATAGCCGTGCCGGTCGGCAATATGCTCACGACCAACAAGAAGCTACGGGCGCTGGATTTGGGCTTCAACAAGCTCACGATGGCGTCGCTGCAGCCCATCGGCAATGCACTCCGTGTCAATGCAGTTTTAACGTCGCTCCTGATGAATTCCAATCCGATTTTCCAGCTACCGAAGGACGCGACAAGCAGCAACGGAGCTGCACCGAGCAATTCCAAGGTTTCTCCGTATCTGGCGCTGGTCGAGCCGTTCACGACCGCGCTTGCAGTCAATTCGTCCCTCACGTCGTTGAGTCTGTTCAACACTGGGATCAGTCACGACGTCGGGCGGGTGCTGGCCCACGCGCTTTCAAAGAGCTTGAGTTTGATCTCGGTGGATGTCGGCAATAACCTGCTGGGTCAAACCGACCTCGCCAGCATCGCGTCGCTGCTCAAGAAGAACCAGACACGATTTTTCCAAGCCGAGGCGAAAAGCGAACAACTTCTGGACGACATGACGGAGCAGGCGCTGATGGTGCAAGCAGAGAAGGAGAAGGAAGCGAAACGAATTGCTGACATGGAATGGCACGAAGACAACGCACGTAAACGAGCTGAAATTCGAGAGGTGGAGGAATGGGAGCGAGCGCGACTACAAGCCGAGGCGGAGGTGCAGCATCTACTCGACATGGAAGCAGAGAATAAGAAATACTTGGAACGACGCGAAGCCGAGAAGAAACCTGCGAAGGCCAAAGGGAAGAAGTAGTGTCGACGAAATCCCGTAATATGAAGCGACCAGGAGCTTGGGACTGAGAGCAACGTTCGCTCTTCCCATATTTCACCGATTCGCCTTTCAAAATCACTTTAGCTTTTCGAGGATGCCACGAAAACCGTCTCCGAAGTATCGAGCGCGAGTGCGCTGGTCAACCAAGCTTCCGGGTGGTGGAATTCCCATGGAAATACTGAAGTGTTGGCTGGTGATCAACCACGCAGCGTACTTCCGCGCGCAAGACTGCTCCGACATGCTGGAGCAAGTTCGACAGATCCTGGCGGCGAAGGGTGTCGACTGCACGGACGACGAGATTCAAGACAAGATCAACTCCTTCGTCAGGTTTGTCTATGACATTATTGGTTGGCTGTTCACTAAGTTTTGATGCTGTTTTTGTTTTTGCTACTGACAGGAACGACAGCATCTTGCAGTGGTTGCAGCCTTCAGCTCAAAGCAGTCGCAGCCAACTGGACATCCTGATCAGTTGGCTCGAAGACCACTACACCGCGTACAAGACCAGCAGTCATCGCAACAAACTCGCCATGCTGAGAAGTGTTCGGGAATCGATAAAAGGCGCTGGCTTTCGTGGCTGCACGTCCAAGCGGCTTCAGCTACAGATTAAGAGCCTCGAAAGCAACATCTGCTCGCCATACCTCTGTGACCAAAAGGTAATTCTAACCAAGTTATTCGGTGATGGCAGCAGCGATTCCAATGGTGGATCGGATCAAGATGCTCCTGCCCGTCACCGCGGTGGGACGGAAAGTAATCACAGCGACGACAACGGGAACCAACCAGACACGACCAATGCTGCGATGAAACCGGAGCTCGTGTTTCAAGACGGATCAGCCCAGCACCCGTGGATCATCGACGAAGCGTATGTCCCTGGGAAAGTTACGACCAAACTATCACGAGAGGAAATCCTTCGTGTGGCGACGTTGATTCGAGAGCGACACGATCTCAAACGCCTCGGAGTGGCGGTGAATATTTTGGACGATCACCTGCCGATGCCGCCCAAAATCTCCATGTGATAACCACTTTCAATGTCACTACCGATCTTATCGCTGTCCATTTTTGTCTGTGTAGAAATCTATTTTGCAAGCAGTCTCGCCTCACTTCCCAAGTGCTGACTAACATGCCTCGCGGGTATGCGAACGCAGGCCACCGCATCGACTGGGGAATGTTTCGTCTTCTGGCGAGTCGACTCCGTTAGATCTGCTCGTGCAGTGGCTTTTCCTCAACTACGTTTCGTACGAGTCACTCAACAGAGGAGACAAGAGCAAGATGCTCGAGAAATTGTGTGCCGAAATGATCCAAGCCGGCCACGACGGAATCCCACCACAAGCGATTCGTAACAAGATCAACCGACTGCAGCAACTGAATCCCGACAAACGTTGCTCGAAAGCTTTGAAGCCGTACCAGACTTCTCTCATCGAGCTCTTTAAAGCGAGTGCCCAAGAAAAGCATTCATCCGACAAAAACGACGACCAAGAAGACGATTCTACTGCCAACCTTGCCGACGAAAGTGATACAGAAGACGAAGAGCTCGATATTTCCTACGCAGCCGAAGACCCAGGCTTTCCGGAAGTTGCGAAGAGTCCACTGGCTAAGAAAGACAAGCATGACACAACCACCACTGCCGCTGTAGTCAAAGCTGATCGTGTTGGAAAGAAGAAACCATCACCACGAGCCAAAGCCTCCAACAAGAAGACCACCGAAGAAATACTTCGCATTTCGACGCTGCTGAGCGAGCGGCAGAAGCTTGAGCAGCAAGGTGTGGCCATGGAGATGATCGACAAGTACCTTCCACTGCCCTAAATTGCACTGTTGCTTTCACTGATAAAATGCATGTCTTGTTTTGATTCTGGTCCTACGCTATCTTCTCCAACCTGCTCCTTCAGAGCTCTAAACTTCTGCCGTCACCTTCTTCGACACGTTGTACGCAGAGACGCTCTCGTCGTCACTCGGCAGCTCCTTCTCGATATTCAGGAACGACGGCATCGAGATGTCCTGCGTGTTATCGCACGAGGCCTGCACGTGCAGCACAGCCAGTCCCGCCACATCTGCCGGCTCCTTGTAGACGTGGATCTGGAACGACTGGTTTTCGTACAGGAAGCACATGCGCTGCTGCTTGATCACGTTCCTTGTCGGGTCGCTGCGATGTCTCACCGCGTACGAGTATTCGCGAGCACTAAGCACACGCTTCAGATGCACACTGTGGGAACGATAAAAAGTCAACCATCACAGCCATATACAAATCAAATAAATAACATAAAACTTACGCGTCGCCAGTGTCGAGGTAGCGCACTGTGGTCATGCCGTACGCGGGGATGCCGTACTGCGACCGGCAGCGCACGAACGAGTAGTCCTTGCTCGTCTCTGTCGTTAAAAAAGCGTAAATACTACGCACAAGAAAAAAAAACTCAAAATTCGACCACGCACTGGCAGCTTCCGGCTTGAGATAAACTTTCTCGACTTCAAAGTCCTCGTGGTGGAACGGGATCTCAATGGGCGTTCTAGCCAGCAGGTATTTCCTGGACGCCTTGACCGTCGTCGGGATGCCACAAAGGCCGGCCGCTGTATCCACCAACCTCTGCATTTTGCCTTCAAAGTTCGTCGAGTTGTCTAGACAATACAAAAATCCGTCAGCATGACACTTTCACGACTAGAAAAAGGATCCTACCGAACACATAGAGTTTGGGGTGGCCGATCCATGCACGACAAGTGCGCGCGTCGATTTCTTGCGCCTGCTCCACCGATTCAATGCGAATGCCATTGTTGTCCAAAGAGTAAAACTTCTCGGCTCCGTCGGCAGCCGTCACCAAGTGGAAGATGGCGATGTAGCGGCTGCATCAAAACAGCGAAGAAATTAGACCGGGTTCAGATCTAGAAAAGAAGGACCCCGACGTACGTATCTCGCAGCGTGACGGTGTCCAGGTCGTGCTGGAGCTTGAGCTCTTCCCACTGCTCGGGCGTCATGTACGCAGAGCCGTCCATCACTCCTCGGTCGCACAGGATCACGCAGGGCTTACCGCTGTCCTGCGCCAGCGAGTAGAACGAGTCTTCCAGACTCATCTGGAGCTTCAGAATCTGCCACTGGAAGTTCAAAATGTCCTTCTCCTGGAGATCGCTATGTATACGTACGGTATATACGTCGTCAGATACGTTGCTACGTAGTCGAATGAATGAAAAACTCACAGGAAAAAAGCGCCGCCAGTCTGCAACAGCGTCGAGGCCTCGGGCACCACGTAAACCCGGAAGCCTCGGTCCCGGAAGAAGGTGGAGAGTCGGTCGAGGCTCGTGGTCTTGCCGGCGCACGGGCCGCCCGTCATGACGAACTTGTAGATGGGCGCGATGTCCTGCTGGCCCGTCTCCAGCGGACTCAGCAGCGGCGGCGGCAGCTCGCCCTCCGACAGCGCCCGGTCCTGGGACCATGTCTTGCCCTTGCCCATGCTCATGAGGTGGTCGCTGAAAAAGCCGAAAAAGAGCTCAGCCGCGGAAAGTATGCGGGCTTGTATTCGGAGCGGACATTTGGCTGGACTTGACTATAGAACACTTGGTGTTTGTAAAGAAAAGTAGATTCAAAGTCTTTGCTCTTTTGAAAAGCATTCGTCAGTCAGAATGGCATCGGATGCACGAAGCCGTCGAAGGCGAACAACACGTTGGCTGCAAGTTTTGAGGACGATCCAACGGATCCGTCGACTGGCGGAGGTAGCGACGGATATCGCTGGCTGAAATGCGTCAGCACAACTTGACGCGCTCGCATGCGTCGAGCAATGTCCAGGGCCTGGCCCACCGTGCTGTGCTTCTTCTTGAGCGCGTCCTGCTCCATTGAGTCGTCGAAAGTCGCCTCGTGGATCAGCAGATCGGCGTTCATTCCTGTGTGCACCAAATGTTAGAGCATAAAGGACTGAAAACAAGATGGCTACATTCTTACCTGCGACGACGAGTTGGTTGCACGGCTTGGTGTCTCCAGAGTACACGAGCTTCTTCCCGCTTTGGAGGGTGAGCACCAGTCCATAGGAATCGTAGCAGTGGAACACACGCACGCTCTCGATACTGGTAACAGCATAGCCGATATTTAATAAGAGCTGCTGGCGGAGAGGGTGATGGTGGTCGTTGAAATCGGAACAAGTTGCCAACTGAATTACTCGCTGGGTAGATCCATCACCACCAAACGCAGGCAGCCAGCTTCCTACGTATGATAACACCGATTGAGGTGCCACCACAACTAGTGGGCGAGCAAGTTTGCCGTCCTGGCGGGTTGCATGAAAGCGCCAATACTCGTACAGCACACGGACGAGACCGCAGTGATGGTCTGCGTGGTTGTGCGAAATCCAAATGCATCGTAGTCCGCCGATTCGTTGGGGAACTTCGGCTCCGAATTGGCGCCACAGCTGGCCGTACGTTCCTTCTCCGCAGTCTACTAGCATGCTCTCCGTTGCAGCAGTGTTCGTGCCTGAGAGCTCCAGATATATTCCACTGCTGGCCCGAAGTTTGGATGGCGACGCGCTGCCAGTGCCAAGAACGATCAGCTTTCTCGATGAGCAAGTTTGTTCGTCCTGAGTAATGACGGATTGCAGCGACGGAGAGGCATCAGGCTGCTTATTTGATGGCTCGACCTTGTCATCTTCAGTATCATCATCGTCGTCGGATTTCTGCCGCCATCCTGTGCGCTCGTAGTCAAAACCAAGTTGAAGATTTTTCCCATGCAGTAGGCGAAACCGAAGTTTTCCTTGCGCAATGTGAACTTCACGTTTGCAACCATTCACACGTCGAACAAGTTGGCGTTGGCATGGAGACTCAGCAGGCCATGATTCCTTCTGCAAGAATTTTACCAGACTGGTCATGGGGGTCGTTTGACTTGGTTGAGATGACAGTGTGTCGGTGTCGGCGGTAGCAGAAAGAGATTCGAGCTGTCTTCTCACCACAACTTTTGCTGACGAAGAAAACGCAAAACTAAAAGCGCCTTGAGCAACTGATTTCAACGCGCCGCCGTCAAAGACCAGTTGTTCCGGAGAAGATGCTAACGAAGAGACGGCTGCCATCCATTGCTTGTACCTAGCATGATAAGCGTCGTGGTTAATATGCGCTGGTAGTGCAGATAACTAAAACAGCTTACCTTGGCTGTGCTTGTATCCTCGGCGGACTGAAATGCACGACGAGGGACGGAATATGAGCGTTGCAGCAGCAATCATGCGATACAGTAAATTTCATCTCCAGTTCATCCAAATGTTGCGGTGTCTGGCAGTCAATGATCCATACAACCGGATAAGGTGCGTGCTGGAACCTGCATGACACGCATGAAAAGAAGTTTAGTCAATGGACCACGGTGTTGGGTATACACTGTCCAAACTCGCTCACTGCATCACGTAGCAAAGGGATCTGGAGGTCGCTGTAGTATCGGGTATGCTGATGTCCTCTGCACATCCTTCGTTCACTGGGAGCTTCGCTGGTGCGGTATCACCGCTAGGATGGTCCAACTTTCTCCTTTTCCTCAGTTTGTTGTCTGGAAGGGGTCTGGTAGGCTTGCTTGGGCTGTTATTTTGTCCATATTTTTCAAGAAGCATTTTCTTGAGCGTGTCCTCCCGACCGGAAAACTGACGCAGCACTCGGTCAACGTGAAGAACCTTGTCTAGCTGGTGCTGTGTATAAAACCTCAGTAGCCACCTTCGGTCAAGCGGCTTCTCGGCATAATTTATCGTATCAGCATCGCTTGTGCTTCCATCACTTTCAGACGAAGAGTCTGAACTTGAAGATGCGGCCTCAGCGTCCTCAATGGACTCTAAGTTCGTTTTGTTATCGATAAGCTTCCCGTACTTGGCGCATAACTGTGTTTTGAGGTCGTCGTAGCGTCCACGATAGCGATTCAAAACGACGTCCACGTAGGGAACCTTCTCGGGCACCTTTGCTTGGTAAAACTGAAGTAGCCACTCACGACAGCGCTCGTGTTCATCACCTTCGATACGGCCCCGTCCAATTTGGCTAGACTTGACAGCGTTTCCACCGTTCAAATTGCTATCTCCTTTGCTCGACTCGCTCTTGATGTGTATAGGCGCTCCCTTCTCGCAAAGCAAGCAGCGGTTCGTAGCGGTTCCTTCTAGCCCAAGTTCAATCGGAATTACCATCGTGTGTTGGTCGTTGCGTTCTTCTCCTTCCGTCCATTCTTCACATTCAATGGACTGATCTCCTGGCGCATCAACATGCTTTTCATCATCACTCCCAGCAATCTCGACACACTTGATTTGCGGATATTTCCTGCGCACAAAGCTCCGAATTGCTCCCAGAAACCCACGAAGCCCCGCAGGTCCATGCAGTTGCAGCATTCCAGCTCCGCACGATCCGAGGGAGAAAATCACTCCAGGGACTCCACTCACTGACTGCTCTGTCCACCAACAGTAATTGGTTTAGAGTCATTGACTGCACTCAGTAATAAATGTGCTCAATTGTTCGCCCACCTTGATGTCAAAGCGTGTAAAGTACATGGCGTCCAGCGAGCGCAATTTGATGCCACTCTCTCCTGCCAGACGCTGCGTGCCTTCGCCGCAGTTGAACAAGTACGTCTTGAGCACTTTGACGTCGTCGCTGTATTGGCCGTGGCGCTGCACGGTGAACACCAGCGACGGCTCCGTGCCATCAGCGCCCGTGCCGACGACTTCGGCCGTCACCTGATGGATCGCAGGAGGTCAGCGTTGGAGCATCAGCGCAGGAGCCTGCGTGCAGTTTGGTACGCACCGAGACGCGAGCAGCGGAGGTTGCCATGAAGGAATGGCAACGGCAAGGAACACTGTTGCGGCGATTTTATTGGCCGAAATTGTCGGTCTCAGGTTGAAGTGAAAGGCAACTTTGCCCGAAGCTAGTGATTGATCGTGTCCTCGTTTGCAGATCACAGTTGTCGCCATGCTCTCTACGAAATCTCTAGCACTGCACTGCTCTAGAAGCGCCAGGATTCACCACGAGCGACGACCAGCACTGTCATCGAACTCGCCAAGACGTGTCATTTGAAGCGCGCCCCGTGTGCTAGCACGCGGTCCATCCATTGCAGCGCGCCGAGTGCAACCCCGCGGGTTGTCACAATCGCTGGCGCGTGGTGCTTTGATGAAAAATGGTGGTCTGATAATAGTGCTTGGCTGGTCTGCTTCAACATGGCGAGCATGCATGCCTGGCCAGCAAGGTGTCCTGGCACTGCCAGTGGCAGGACATGGCTCGTGCTATGAATAGTGCGGAGTCCACGCACAACCTCTGGGCATGGGTCTCCAGGAAGAGCAGGCGGCGTCGCGCGACTTGGTGCTCGCCATGATGAAGACGCTCGAGACGCAGTTCTCGCCGCAGGAGCTGGAGATCGTCGTTGACAAGATCCTGCCTGTATTGGTGCCAGGTTTGTGAAATACATCACTTTCTTCATCTGTTGCTGCATGAACTGACCGGGCGTGCGGCCGTCTAGGCATCGTACACTTGCTCAAGGCCGTCGAGGCAAGCGAGGAGGAAGACGAAGACGGTGCCGCCCAGCCTGCAATCCAGCCGCTGGACCACCTCGCGCGGTTCCTGTACCGCCGCAATCCACGCCACAACGAGCCTGTAAGTGAAGGGAGGGGTGATCGGGGGCCGAGCTCACCTTGTGTACGTTTGACAGACGCCAGAGATGATCGAGATGCAAGCAACGGTCCGAAGGCTCCTGCGCAAGTAGAGTCGCGCGTAGCTCGATATTGACTAAATACACCGATGATACAGAGCAAATGTGGATGAATGCCTTGCGTTAATCACTCCTGCGAGGGCGACCTCGACATCATGGGGAGGACTGTGGGGACATGGAAGGCATCGAGGACCCAGACGCATCGTCGTCGCTCACGGAAGTGGACGAGTTCGCAGTCGATGGCTGCTGTGAAACGTCCGTCGGAGCTGGTACAGCGGGGCCAGTGTGTGCCGGCGGCGGATGCGGCAGGAAGGCCGGGTCCAACGCGTCCAGGTTGAAGCTGTCGTCGGCATCGAGCATGGGTAAGTCGTCGAGCACCATCTCCAGCTGCTCGTCCGACGGCACCTCCATCTGGTTGGATACGGGCGGCATAATGGGCATCGGGATCGCCGTCGCTGCTGGCGTGGCCCCGGTCTTGAGCGCTGTAGCGGCTGAAGCAATAACAGCAGCAGCAGCAGCGCTAGCATCAGCAAGCTGCGCGGGAATCGTAGCCGCCTCCGTCTTTACAGGCGCCGCTGGGATGGCAGCTACCACCTCAGCCTGCGCTACGGCAGCAGCAGCAACACCAGGAACTGGCGTGGCGTCGAGCGACGGCATCGCCACGGGTGTCCGGATCGGAGTAGACGACGACCCCGGAGTCGCTCTCGCTGGCGACGAGTGTCTCGACGAGTGCTGCACAGCAGCATGGAAGCTCGTTAAACTCCCATGAACGTCAACAAGCAAGTGATACAATTCGCAGACGTACGCGGGTCGGGACGGCCACGTCCTGCAGCAGCTCCAGCGGCGCTGCCAAGTGCTGGCGTACGCTTCTGGTCATGCGACCAACTTCACCCGCGCCTCGCTTCCGTCCTAAAACGACACCAAGTGTTACCTTTGCCATTCACCGTTAACTCGGCCCAGAAGGTGACGCACCTTTCGACTTCTTGGACGCTCCTCGCTGCAACGCCTCCGTCGGGTGCTGTCACAAATAACACAAGCATTAGCATCACACGCCTCCTAGTCACGGCCTTGCATCTCCGTGTCGAACCTCTTGGTCTGCAGCAAACAGAGTCAGTCTTGAGCATTTCCGACTACACATAGAGGGCTGTAATCTCCGCACCAGGGACCCACTTGGGGATCGTCAGGTGCCCCACGGTCTTGAGCTGCTTGCTCCATTTGCGCGCACGGATCTCCGCGATCGGCACGCCGGGCAGCCCGTACGCGGCCGCCCCTTGAGACCTCCGTGACCCTCGAGCAGACATGATTGATAGCCACGGTTTCTGAGCGGGCTTCTGGGGGATGAAATTCGGAGATAAACGGGATGTCACGGTACGGTTTGTTGAAGCGCGTGTCTACCTTCGGGAACATTCGCGACGTTTCGTCTGTTGCATGCGTCGTCGTCGTCGTCGGAGTGCAATGCAATAGATCTCTGCAAGCAATAGGGCCGAGTGGAGATACCTTCAAAGGCCCCGATCGGTCGGTCGGTTTCTCCATGATAGCTGCGGAGGATGCTGTGTGATTCACATTGTGAAGCGCATACAGGACGCGTGTGACTTTGCAGCACAGAATGACCCGAACGAACATGGCAAAGTAAACTACATGTTGGTGCTCTTACGATTTTTGTCTGGTAGCTGTCGGGGCTGCCTTGGTACTGCGCCGCCCGCCGACTTGCTTGCTCTCTTTGTCTTAAATAGAAGTTGCTATCTAATCTTCACCTCGTACTCTTTCACGATACTGCACGGCATACTTATATACTTGCTACTGATACGCTGGGGCGCCTTGGTCTGTGCCCCGCTTTGTGGGGAAACGACACGCCATGCTGATTCACGACAGGATCACGCGCTGGTGCTCGGCCAGCAGGTCCGCGAGGCGGAAGAGTTGGTGCAGCCGCGGACGCACGTCGTCGACGTCCTGCAGACTGGCCAGCACCTTGGTGAGCGACTCGAGCGTGCGGTCGCCCTCGTCGTCGTAGAAGCTAGGCACGGGGATGCCGTTGCTGGGCTGCATGAGGAAGGACACGGGGTTGTTGTCCACGAGGATGACGCGTGACAGGTCGTTGCGCACGACGCCCAGGTCCTTGAGGAACATGCCCTTGCGCTGCTGGCACGACTCGCGGAAGAAACGGCCGGCAAACAGCGTGCCCTTGGGGTCCAGCACGTCCAGGATGGGCTTGCCGTAGGCCTCCAGGCCGGCCGTGAACACGTACACGTCGTAGTGCTTGGCGGCCTCCTCGAGGAACCGGTCGAGGCCGGGCCGCTTGTTGACCACGGCGCGCTCGCCGTCGTCCATGACGATCTCGAACGAGTCGCCGTACTCCTCGAGCTGCTCGGGGCGGTATTCGCTCTGGCGGTACTCGACCTCATTCTGGAACTTGCTGTGCACGAGGCACTCGTCCATGTCGAGCACCAGCGCGAGCCGCTCGGTCGGAGCGCGCTTGTGGGCACCGCTGCGCTTCTTGGCGGCGGCCACTTCGTCTGCGAGGCGGGACCGGGCCACGCGGGGCTCCACGGGGTATTGCACGACGGTGGCACTCATGATGCTGCTGGTCTAAATCGAGTCGGGGGCGGATGCAGAGCGGCCGACACTCGGGAAAAGCGGAAATGAGCTCGGGCGCGTTTGAAGCTGCACGGCAGGCGTAGTTTTCTTCGTCACAGCAGGTGGAGCGCACAGCCGGGCCGAGAACGGGCGAAGCTTGCGGTAAAATACGGGGTCGAGCGGGGCGAGGCAAATTCAACAATGAGCACGAATGCACCAGGCTCGGTTTCGCCGAGCCCCCAATCGGTAGAAAAAGATGGAAGCGCCGCTAATTCCGCAGCCAATTCCATGCTGCGAGCCACAGATTAGCCCTAACTGCCCGCACACCTTGAAGGTTCACGATGCTGGGGATGCGCGCCCCCCGCACACCGCTTTTCATAAGAAAATGCGCCACAGACGGCATGTAAAAGCCGGCAGGCTAATCCGAGGGCCCCGGTAAATCGCAGCGAAAGCACCGCCAAAACCCTGCGGGCGGGGGCCAGACGTGCAGCACGGCGCGCCAAGCGTACGCACAGTCCGTGGCGTGAAATCGCATTGGCAGCGCGAAGCGTCGTTTCGAAAGCAGCTCCAACGGCTCGCTGACGCACGGCCGACGAAACGGCCTGCTTACTGAGGGCCAAGACAAGTGCCGGAGCATACTCAGACCAAGACAAACGTTTTTAACTCGAGTTGGTGGATGCTCCGTTGACGCGACGGTTACAAGTTCATCCTGCCGCGAGCCAATCAGCAGTCGCGGATTTAAATTCGAGGGGATGGGGCCGCTTCCTGGCGGCTCGTCAGTTGGACGCCGAAAATCCGGCCACGTTGAAGCTCTCACGCCCATTGAGGATCGCCTGTCCCTAGGGCCCCGTTAGCTAGCTAGTGTCGTTGGTGCTGCTGCGGGCTCTCGCTAAATACCTGCCCGCTAGACTAGCTTCGCTGCATGATTCTGTGTGCTGCTATGTGTTTTGGCCCTGAGCTCGTGAACTCGACTTGCTCGGCGAGAATCTCTCGCCGCTCCAGGCGTTCTTCGTGCGTGCGTGGTGTTAAACCGCACAAAGAGTTGTTCGATTTATAAAAACCCTGTAACGGCGCCTGTCCTGAGCCCATGTGGGTTCGCCGTGTCCGTCGAGGAGGGGGGCTTGCTCTACATGACCGTGGTGCTCTACCTGGGGCTGGTGCTTGGCGCTGCTGCTAGTCGCTCCCCTGCTGCTGCAGTGCTGCACCGCATGCGCGTATACTTCAAGCAAGCCGGGCTCGGGTCATCAGCCAGATGTGTTGCAGCGGCTCCCCTTGCATGCAAGACGCTCGGCACGCCAAGCGCGATGGTGACAGGCTCCGGGTTGTCTGCAGGCAAAGCTGAAGCGCCGTGCGTTGCCAATGCACGGGCTCCGTTCGGGTGACTCGTCCTGCCACGTTGCCGCCAACGGCACTACCGGTCGAAGGCTCGTGACAAACACGCCCTGCCGTCTTGCCGTCGAATAGCCACGCGAACGACGTGTTTTTCAGGCGCTGGGGGCGTGTTGGCCCCACCCTGTTGGGCACGAGGCTGGTGGATCCTGGCGCTTGCTTGGCCTGGCACTGCTGACATCACATGCGACTTTCGCAGAGCGAGCACCTGAGCAATGCATGGTAATCCACCGCAAAAGCGGACCGCAGCACCAGCTGATCGTGCCATGCCACGTGTGGACTCCTGACAGGCGCTGTCATCGTCGCTGAGAAATGAGAGCAGCATCCACGCGCGAGCGTTGGCAAGGCAAGCGTCGTGCCCTCTCTATCAATCGCGCCAAAGCTAAAGTGAACTGCGCCTTGCCGGCCGGCCAAGTCGACAATGCTCAACTCAACCGGATCGGATACTTTTGCGTGTCTGACTCGCATTGAACTTCAGAGCCTGAAGCGCTACGTACTTCTGCTTGGTGCCGCAATTGTTCCGGGCTCGTTTCATTGTTGCCCGTGTCGCGATTGGCCCGCGAGGCGGCGTCGAGCACAATCACGCCCACATGACAGCGCACCGTCATCGCCGCAGCAATACACCGATGTCATCGCGCCCTGCAGCAAGAAGCAGGCAAACATACTGGTGCTGCTGGAGCAGTGCCCCCCACACACACACGTGCAGCATGCCTTTCCCAGCGAAAAATCTGTGGTCAAATCGCGAGAGCTCGACGGCCACGAGTCGTTCGGTGGCGTGGCCCCCAAGTTTGCAGCTCCGCAAATACTCCTCGGACTGGAAATTGGTTGCCTGTCAACGCTGGCGATGGCAGGACTTTCGGCCGTGTGGTTCTTCCCGGCAGCATTCATGGTGTAAGTAGTGCTCGCGACATTTGTCTTGGCTCGCCAGCGTCGTTCATTCCATATCAACGTTACGTTCAAACAAAATATACCTCGTCGTGGCGCAGTCCTGGATGGCGTTCACTTACATTGACGTGCATCTGGCGATTGCTATGACGAATTCAAAGCAGGTTGGGGGTATTGTTCTTCCTCTCGCTGATGAAGCATTTTGTTGCTCGGCCCGATGCTGATGATGTAGAAACTGTTCGTGCGGCGGTGGTTTTCACCGACGACGACGCGCTCAATGGATTCAACATGTACGTGTGCATCGAACGAGGTCATCGCTGCTTATGATCGCCTTCAGCATGGCGCACACGACCATTTCGGGCCGGTAGGTCATGAAAAAACACCAAAATGATCAACTATTGTATAAAATCTTGAAGATACAATGATCTTTTGCGTTAAGTCAAATCCTAAAGTGTTTATTCTCGTCCCTGTGAGTGGCTGATATTATTAAAATTGAGGCAATTTTAAATAAATGTCGGTAAAACAAAAACTAGGCCTTCGCGAAGGTCCAACGAGTGACGGAACCACTACTGATACCGGTATCAGTTTGGACCATAGAGTATTTTTCAATCATACGGTTTTACCGACCACGCAATTAATCTTTGTTGGGCTGTGCTATCAGCGCGCTTCGTTTGCTTTCTAATAAAACGCTGGTAATGGCTGGGCTTATCAGCATTTTGTTGCTTTCTATCCCAGTAAAAAAGCTGATAACTGAGCCAGAATATTTCAAGCCATTTTGGTTATTATAGGCTATCACATATGCTGAAGAAAGGAAGAATATTATCCACGTGGGTCTTCTAAAGCAATTGCTGCCGGCTGTTCTTCACGTTAATTCGGTACTGGGCTGTTTATCGTAATAAGCGCGCACATAGTAACCCGCGCGCAAGTATAAACAATGGTAGAATCGTTCATTTGTCGCACACAAATAACTACCCGCATGGGTCAATAAAAGGATACGCTGCCGAACAGATAAAGTATTTCACCTCGACCAGTTCTATCATGTCGATGAGTTTTCGTGCTGTCAACGGGTATTAACAGAACCTTCCCGTTTGTTACCCTTTGCGGTAACATGCAAACTTACGCCTAATGAAGAGAATGTGTTCAATGAAGTAACCATGCTTTGTAGATAGCGTCATCGGCGTCTTCATCAACTGGTATGGTGGGATAGAGTCTCTATCAAGCATGCCTCATGCACGTTGAAAATGATACTAATGTCTTTGGTGTTTTGTCGATTGCGAACTCGCCAGCAATTCCCTTCAAGAGTAGCCATTTCAGCTGTGTGGACTGTTTCCACTGAAGGAAGCCTGGTACATACGGTCAAACGGCTTCTGACTGGAATAACATCGGTCGCTGAACCGAAGTGAGCCAAAATGCCAGGCAGCGTCTCAGCACTACCCTCTTCGGAACGTACAGCTCGCCTCCAACCAGGCGTTTAACTTGTTGGTTATGCAACCCGACCGGAATTTTATTTGGGGTCACGTCGGGGACCTTGCTAGTAGCAGAATACTACATTCTTTACCGTGGCGCTGAATACCGCCCCGACAACCACTGCTTCACAGCTTTTCATCAAGCCCTTCGTTGTCGGAAAACAACTAGTGGTGATAGAGCTTTATGAACTAGCCGTGTTTCTAGCTGGGTGAAGATAGTGAAGTCGTGGGCGTATAACGGCGTCGTAGCGTACAGTATCGACAAGCGTTGCTTTTACCTCGCAAAATTACCTACGATTCTAGAAAGATGTAAGCCCTCAGCGTCATTTTTCTCAAAGCCTTCTACTTGCTTCGTGTAAATCTTTGCTCTCAGCCCAGCGTTGACGTACGCTGAAGGCACATCAGCCTGCAGCAAGCAAAGTCTCCACCTCACCACCAACACCAGGAAAATCCTGACAGTCGGCAACCCGGCTACAGGAGCATACACTTCAAAGAGGCCGTAGTCTCCGCCCTGGGTGTCACCTCGAGCACACTCGCGCGCTTTGTAGACGACTCGTTCATCCACATCATGCTTGAGGCGGAATTGTACAGTGTTCTGGATGGATCTTTCGCCGGGGTAACTCCGCCAGTTCCCTGGTGTCGTTGTCTTCAAGTGTCTGGAGTTCTCGCTGGACGTCTTCTCCCACTGTGGAAAATCTGGACTGCGTCGTGCTTCGACCAGATTTAGGGCTCATGAAGAATTTCTGCTACGGTTAAGAAAGCTTCGACATTGATCGAGTGGATACTCGCTCCGATTGGCGCTTTCTCGTGAATTCACTCGTTCCATTCACTTCTTCAACCACGTTGTCTAAAATATTGTCGCTCAATTGGGCATGAGGTCTGCTCGTAGTTGCGGGTGAAGGTTCGTCGCTTATGTTCGGTGATGGAGACTCGGTAAGACTGTCCCGTGTCCGTGTTTCGTGTCATTTCCTTGTGTTCCAGCACAATTTCCAGTCATTGCTTCAGCTTCAGGATCACGTTTTTGGACTGACTCATGTTCCTCGTCATCGCCGTCGCATTGCAATTCTGCGTGACTTACGTCATGTGCCATCTTGTCCAAGAACTTATAATCGCGCGAAGGCCTGACTATGGGCGTCGGCGACCGCGAATTATACAGTATGCCTTTCGTTGCTTTACTATATCCATCAAAAGCACCGGTAATCGCTCGGGAGAGGAACCGGAGAGATTTCTACCGCCTGTGTTTCGGGATATGAACAGTTACGGCCTTACCAAATACTCGGAGGTCCTTGGCGTTTGGCTTCTCGCCGCACAGCACTTCGTACGGCGTTGTCAACCTTGATAGCTTATTAATGACTCTGTTTCACACGTAGGCGGAGTTCTGCACCGTGTACTCCCAGAGGGAGTGTGGTAATTTCGCCCCGATGAGAATACTAGCCGCAGTGTCGGCAGTTGTCCGGTCCGCTCTTTCGGCCACTCCATTTTTAAACGAAGAATACTCGTACGTGAACTGGTGGCGGAGCCCGCGTTTTTCACATAGGGTCTTAAAGTTTCCAGACGCGAATTCACCGCAACCATCCGATCTGATGACCTTCAGTTGGGACGCTCAATGTTGTCGCTCGATAAGCGCTGACAAGACATTGATTTTGTGGATTGATTCGGCTTTGTGCTTGAGGGGCAGCACCAGACGAATGATTTCCAGGTCACCAGCACGAAATACCGGTATCCGAGCAAATGAGCGCTTGAACAGCCCGCACAAATCGGTGTGGTAGGCTTGATCAACGAGCGTTGAGCTCGACCACCGTTTGAGCCGAGTCGTTTTTCCCAGACAACAGGTCTTGCAAGCGGTGACGGCGTGATCCGTCAGGACAAGACCTTCCGCTGACAGGTTTCGCGCCATTTTCTTGATAGTCTTCGTGCTGACATGACCAAAGCGTCTATGCCAGCTCATCAGCAAGTCACCCGGCTGCATGCTAAGGCATGAAGTGGCTCCATTCTGATTTGCTCCCAAAATAGCGTACACGCCTCCTGCTAGCCACGCCAAAAATCGTTGTTTACCTTTGAACGCACACTTAGCGACACACCAACCGTCTCTTATCGTGACGACCGTATTGGCCGTCTGCATCGATCTGGCTGGCGGATACCAAAGCGATCGGGAGATCGGGATTAGTATAACATTTACAATGATCACCTTACATACATACCTGTCACCTGAAGCAAAATAATTGAAATTTCATCGACTTTTGTTAAACGTTACTCAAGGGAAATACCATTGATTCATGGACCATATCACAAGACAAAAAATGAAAGAACCTACTGCAAATTTAGATTATATTCCGACTACTCTATTTCTGGAAGAATCGGGTCAAAATCGTTGGTCTATACCATGCGATTTTGCGCGTCTTTGAGCCTGGTGCACCTTCAATATCATGGGTACGGTTATTTTTAGTCAGAATGCAATCATTGCTTTTGAATTTGATGTTGAAGAAATAGGTATGTACGTAGCTGTGTCTTTGCCATAGCCATACTTGCCAGGAAACAGTCTAGAGGAATAAGTATGCGGCTGCTGTGATAGCTAATGATGGTGTCGTCTATGCTGTGAAGTGCATCGACTCAGCGGCTTCGCGGATGAAGATCCCTGAAGGGATTGATATAATCAAGGAACGACGCCACAACAAAAGCACCTGCCGCGCATCCATTAACTGTATCTGAAGCCGCTAATGCCGGATCCGCTCTGGTTAAGACTTGAGCCCGTCTTCGACGTTTACAATCTACAGCTAATTCCACCCCAGCACCAGCATGGCGATCATCTCTCGAAAACCTCGCGATGGTCGACGTAGAAAAAATTCCTTGACTCTTTACGTCGTCATCATGCACACGACTGTGATGAGAAACATGAAAGCCCATTAAAGCTTGAGTACGTGATATTGTTCATAGTTTGCACGTGCTTTCATACGATCATGTTGTTGACGCTTAAATAATTCGTTTTAGTTTATGTCGCATAAGAGCATTCCCACCGGTTGCTACCAAAACAAAGTTATATTGCATTGTATTCTCCCCGACAAGATCGCCGACAAATCCAGTCAGACGAAAATTCCGCACCCGTTTAGTCAAACAAAAACTATCACTATGGAGGATCAGTCTGGTCTCCTCGGCGATGTGACTGCTGATGGTGATATTCAAGGCCTCCTGGGCCCCCTCGACGACGACGAGGACGATGATCTTCTAGCGTACCAGGTCTTGTTTCCACCTCTAACTGTTGACTCCTCCAAGTGCAGCGCGGAGGATCACGGCCTGGTAAAGCCAGAAACAAAGACAGGGAGTTTGAGATGCGCTACAAGTGCTTCATGAAGCAGTATTTCGATGAGAATCCCGTCTACAACGATGATGAGTTCCGTGAGCGCAACCGAATGAGCAAAGGCATGTTCAAGAGGGTGCTGGATGGAGTGTTAGAAGTGGATTCTGATTACTTCGAGCAGCGTACTGACGCTGCTAAAAGACTGGGATTACATCCAATAATGAAGATTACAGCCGATCTGCGAGTGCTTGCCTACGCTCTACCTGCCGTTTGCTTGGACGAAAACCTGAGATGTCTGGGACTGTCGTATACGAAAGCCTAACGCACTTTGTTGAGGCCGTGGACAAGCGATTTGGCTCCGAATACTTGCGATCACCAACTCAATTGGATATGCAGCGACTTCTAATGATGAATGCGCAGCGCGGATTCGTGGGCATGTGGTGCAGCATTGGCTGCATGCATTGGGAATGGAAAAACTGCCCATACGAATGGGCAGGGCAGTTCAAAGGCAAAGAAAAGAAGCCTACTGTTGTCTTGGAGGCATGCACCGACCACGAATTGTGGATTTGGCATGCCAGCTTTGGCCGACCTGGGTCACTGAACGACTTGAACATTTTAGACCGATCCCCTGTGTTTGACAACCTAATGAGCGGGGCTACTCCTCGTGTTGAGTTTGAGGTGAATGGAAACTCGTACGACATGCCATACTGTCTGGCAATTGGCATATACCCAGAGTGGCCAGTGTTTGTGAAGGCATTGCCGCAATGTCGTGGCAATAAACAGAAGAGGTTTACACGAGAGCAGGAAAGATGTCGCAAAGACGTTGAGCGAGCTTTTGGTGTGCTCCAAGCTCGGTGGAGGATACTAGCTGTTCCCTACAAGCTCCATTCACGGCTAGATATGTATAAGGTAATGCGAGCATGCATCGTATTACACAATATGATTTGTGAAGAGAATCGGGACTCACACGCAGATGAACACGGCTATTTGTTCAGGGACAAAGACAACCAGCATTTGTACAAACTCCGCATGTCCCGCCCAGTTGGTCTACGACCAAGATCAATTGGAGAGCTTTCGGCACATATTTGCGCTATGGAGAACGAAGAGCGGTATGCCCAACTCCAAAACGACATGATAGAGCACGTGTGGCAATTTTTCGGTAACCAGGACAAGTAGGATGCAAGGCAACCAGATAACTACATTTTTTATTTTGCTATTGCGAGTTTGAATCGAATCCAACTCTTTGTTATCGTCAGCATGAATAAAGCCATACAAACTCAGAGGGAAATCAAAGCGATAGCTCAGCCTCTGGAGTAGCAGAAGCAGCCATGGATGTTTGAGCCAGAGGGATGCTTAGTGCCATGAATGGAGTCACCGTCGGGGACAGTGAGAGCGGTGTCGCCCTGTCCAGCACAACGCTGCATTCCGAGCGGGGTTCTGTAAACAACGATTGAGTTTCCGCAAGGGATGTCTGCGCAGAATTTCCTCCTTGATCGCATTGAAGTGGGCGAACATTTTCGTTGCCAAATGCAAGAGTTTCCGGTTGTTGTGGCATGTCCGATACCGGCGGTTCTCGCTGTGTTGGTGGGTCAGAACTTGGAAAGGATGCTTTGGAGTCGCCCGTCAGTGCATTTAAACGCCGAAGTAGGTCGGCACGCCGCTTGTAGAGGTATGCTGAGTGTTCAGGTCCATTGGGTTGAATCTCAAACAACTCGTTCAACATTTGATGGAGCGCTTGCTCTTCTTTCAAGCGGTGTTGGGCCTGGTTAACCCGCAGCTGTTCCTTCAGAACTTCGGTCTTCACATTCAGCGAATTGGAGACAGCTTCCTGGGCTATCACGGTGCGGTACTGCAGTGACTGCTCTGCTTTTTGGCGTTTAGCAGCTTTCACACCCTGCGTTGGACGAATTTCCCTGCGCCATTGACCGCAACTTGCGGTTCCACCGGTGCAACGGCTATAGATGGTTCCACATCTTGGTCGTCGGCTGGCTTGCGCTTCTTCCCGACTGTCGGTTTATTCCGGTCAATGAGCTTTTCAACGGATGCCTGGAATTTAGGGTACTTCGACAGGACATCGTAGCATTCGATGTAGGCAAAATCGTGTCCATGGCGTTGCTTGTACAATTCCAAGATCTTCTTCATCATGTCTCGATCAGTAGAACCTGACTCTCGCAAGGATTCGACAGCCGACATATTTCGCAATGGACTTTTGCATCTGTCCGAAATGTGCTTGCACACTAGTCCAGGCCCGTGGGGCAAGCCTTCCCTGTTCTATCGCGTCAGCGATGGGTTCTGATCTCTCCATAGCGTCCTTCACTCGCATCCACATCGTCTCGGCCGTCTGGTTGATTCCGACCGACGGATCGGTAGACACATGGATGTAGGCTCTGGATAGCTCCAGATTCTCTACAGCGTGGTAGTTCTTTCCCTGGGTGCCTTCTCGCGTGTAGGCATTGCGCTGGTGCCTGTGATCGGTGTCGCCTTGTGTTTGTCTTCGACCAACAGCCACCTATTTTGCCGCTACATTTGGCGGAAAGATCGCCGGAGGATTGCCGTCGACTACATCTAGTTTGCTTTTATCAGACGGGCGCGAGGCACGAAAACAACTTCGAGGCTATCAAATAGCCAAACATGACTTTTGGTCGGCGTTTTGTAGCAACCGGTGGGAATGCTCTAAGGAGGAGTAAATTTCATGAAAATATCGCACTGTTTTTTTTTTTTTGATGAGGTTAAAACATCGCTGCCCTAGTTGATCACCAGATCGGTTGCTGCAGTCTTAACGGACTTGTTATTAAGAACACGGGCACACGGGTGATCTGTTGTATTGTAGAGGCCTCTGAGGCATCGTTGGCATTGCCTATTTATTATCCCAAAAGTTCTTTCCTTTGCTTTTTATAATCGCTTCTCGATTTTTATTTTTTCAAATCACGCCAGCACTGCTGCCACAATTTGTTCGGTGGTGTGAGCACACCATCCGCCACCATCTCTTGCCATTTCTCCGCACGAGAACACAAGAGGCAACAGCTCACTCCGCCGTCTTCCCCGCCAAGCGTCGCTTGTCTCTGCCGACCCGCAGCGCCTCCGCCGGCATCCTTTCTTCTTCTTCTTCTGCATCTCTGTTTTCTCCCGGTGCTCTTAAAGCCTCCAGTCACACCGTTCCCGTCGAGCTACAGCACACCAACCGACAGCCACCATGGACCCGTCCGAAGTCACTGTGCTGGTCGTGGAGGACGACGAGTTCACGCGCATGGCCACCATCGATATCCTCAAGTCCTGCCGCTACACAGTCTTCGCCGTCGAGAACGGCCAGGAGGCGCTGGACCTGCTCATCGCCAACCACGCCAAGTTCGACCTCGTGCTGTGCGACGTCATGCTGCCCGTGATGACGGGCATCGAGCTGCTGGACGAGATCCAGAAGCACAGCAACACACTGGGCCACATCCCCATCGTCATGACCTCCAGCAACGAGGAGATGGACGTCGTCACGTCCTGTTTGAGTAAAGGCGCCAAAGACTACCTCATCAAACCCATCCAGGTCAACACTGCGAAGACGTTGGTGCGCCACGTGTGGCTCAGTCGACGGCTTGAGCGCACGTCCAACAAAAGCATGTGGCAGGACATTGAAGTGATCCGTACCATCGGCAAAGGCACCCACGGCACGGTGGTGCTCGCTCGCCGTAAGCAGGACGGCGCAGTGGTCGCTGTGAAGCGCGTGCGGACCTCGCAGATCTCGGAGAATGGACGCAAACAAGCCGACAACGAGGTCATTCTGCTGAAGTCCCTGTACCATGTCAACATCGTGCGCTTTTACGATCACTTCATGGCCGACGACGAGCTGAACATCGTCATGGAGTACGCAGACGGCGGCAATCTGCGGCAGCTAGTGAAGTTGCGTTCGCGCGAGAAAATGGGGCCGTTCCCTGAGCCCGTGATCATGAGCTGGTTCGCGCAGCTCGTGCTTGCAGTGGCCTACATCCACGGCAAGAATGTTCTGCATCGCGACCTCAAGGCACAGAACGTCTTCCTGACGCACAAGAACGTTGTGAAGCTGGGGGATTTTGGTATTTCCAAGGCACTAGCCGGGGATGCCACGGCTAACACGGCTTGTGGAACGCCGGAGAGTATGTCTCCTGAGATCTGCCGCGGCGAGCCGTATGGCAAAAAGTCCGATATTTGGTCGCTCGGCTGCATTTTGTACGAGATGATCATGCTGAGGCGCCCGTTTGAGGCGTCGACGCTGCCGGAGATTTTCACCAAGATCTGCAAGGGCGAGTTCCCGCCCATTTTGCCGTCGTTCTCACGCGATTTGCGTCTCCTGGTGCAGCTCATGCTTCAGCAAGATGCTTCAAAGCGTCCTTCGATTGAAGACATTTGTCGCTTCCAATTTGTGCAGGCTCCCATCCAGGCATTCTTGTCGGAGCATGTGACGGAATTCCAGGAAGCTCTCGAGCTGGAGGCTAAGCTGCACCAGCCGTCGTTGTATAGTGCCGGAGCAGGCAACCAACCCACGTCGCCCGGATCGCCACCGCTTCACCGTCGCAACCATAACAGCAGCAGTGAGACGCCGACGAGCGGAATCGGCAGTGATGCGGCTGGTGCTGGAGAGACTGGCTCGCCTGTGTCAAGCCGCAGCGATGGCTCTAACAATGCTGGCTTCAACAACGGAAGCTTTCGTAATTCTGCCATCGCCTCAGTTGCGATTGGACTGGCAGCTGAGTCGGTACCGAACACTGGTGGACGTCAGCAGCAAAATAGTGACTTGGCAAAGATGTCTGGGGACTCCTCGAGCCTCGACGACACCTTCACCGATAAATTGCGAACTCAAGTAACCATTGGTGATGTCCGTGTCGGACTGTTCACTACGTACAATGCGTGCGTGTCGGCGGAGGAACTTGTTCGGGTGTTGAGCGAAAACTTCGAGAAGACGGAAGAGCAAGCCGTCAAGATTCTGGCTGAATACCTGAAGAACCACGTGCTGAATCTCGTGTTTGCTGAAGACGATGCGCACCCAGACTTGAGGTCGAGCGGCACCTTCCTCCGCTTTCAAGTTGACGAGCTTTTCGTCCCGCTAAACATGAAGTACGTATGTGTCAACGACGTGACGCAGGGGCCCATGGAAGTGTGTCTTCGCGTTCGGGAGGCTATTGCTGAGCTACATGCAATTGAGTCATTTCCGAAAGGAATTGCCACGGGCTTCAGTCTCCCCAATCACGTGTCCGTGACGGGGAGTAATGCTACCGAGTTCTTCGATGCTCCGTTGTACAAGAAATACCGTCAGTTCTTGAAATTGGCTTCGAAGCTCCAGAAAATCGATGTCGGCAGTCTGCCCAAGCACGAGCGCCAGCCGTTCTTCATCAATATCTACAATGCGATGGTGCTTCATGGCCTCATCGAGTTCGGCGTGCCGCAGAACATCGGCCAATACAAGGCTTTTGAGCGGGATGTAGCGTACACAATCGGCGGACTAGAGTTCACGCTTGGGGATATTAAGCACGGCATCCTGCGCTGCAACCGCAAACCTCCGTCCAACTATTGGGAGCGCCAACTGCAGGCACAGGACCCGAAGCTGCAGTTCCGTCTGCATATTCGCGACCCACGCTCATTGTTGGTACTCATTGATTGCGCAGAGCCGTTGCCCAGCGCGAGCGATGTCCCGATTCTCAAACCCGGACGCACCGACACTGAGCTGGAAGAACAAGCGGAAAAGTTTTGCGAACAGTACGTGGAGGTGAACGAGCGCGCTGGGGAAATCGTGCTGCCGCGTGTGTTACGCATCTTCCGCGACGATTTTGGGTCCTCGGAGGCTGAAATGGTGTCGTGGCTGGTGCAGTACATGGAGGACGCGCCAGCCAATATTGTCAACTACCGCGTTCGATATCAAAACGGCATTTCATCGTGATTGTAGCGATGGAAATGGGCGCATCTGGTGCTTTGGCACCCTTCTCGAGTCTGTAAGTTCATCTCACGCGGGGATGCAGTCGATAATCTTTGCTGGAGTATCGTTTCTCGTGGCGAATAGCTGGTTAATGCCTTGATCTCGCCACTATCTTCTAACGAAGGTGCTTTTTGTGCTTGATAAAGGGCCGTGTAGTAGTAACAAGCCTGCACACACGAGAAATCCATTTCATTTTTTCGAGTCACGTGGTGCTGGAGTGAGCGAGAGGCAATATGTCGACTACTAAAACACAATTCCGTGGCGATGTGCTGTTTGTTTCTGTCTCTTTTTTCATTGTTGTAGTTTGGATGAAATGCACTACAGACGCCAGCCACGCTAACGCGGAAACGGACGCAGGAGCTGACGGGGCACGAACATGTTGAGCAACGCGTTCATGACGACGTGGACGGCATCCGGAGAGCAGTCGCCCAGACTGATACGAAACGGAGGAGTGGCCAGGTAGAATTCGGAGTGGACTAAACTGACTGTATAAAAGCAGCAAGGCGTCGTGGCAAACAGAAGAAAACCTGAGGCGTGACAAAACGCAACGTGACGAGAGCTGGGAGAACTCGTGCGCTTCTATAGGATGGTGCACTTGAAGCCCGACTTCTTGGGCGGCTTCTGGGTCGGTGCCGGTCGCTCGACGCGCACGGGGCGCTCGGCTTTCCGGATCTCGCGTACCACCTGATAGAAGCACTCCTCGTTCAATATCTAAGCACGGCAGAAGCAGCACAGAGACGTTAGACAGCTCTGTTTCCATGGTGGGAGGGTCAAAAAGGCACTTACTCTCTCTTTCGCACTAGTCTCCATGAAGGAGCAGCCCCACTGGCGGGCGAGCTCTTTGCCCTCTCCTGCCGCCACCTGCCGCTGCGCCTCCAAGTCGCACTTGTTGCCGACCAGCACGATGGGCACATTGTCCACGTCCTTGGCGCGCAGGATCTTGTCCTTAAAGCTGGCAATGTCGTCGAAGGAGCTGCGACTGGTCACGCTGTACACCAAAAGGAAACCTTTGCCCTCGCGCATCCACTACAATGTCTGCATTAGCATCTACACGAGACACCTCGCAGCAAGGGAATACACTGTACCTGGTCTTGCATAGACGTGTACTCTTCCTGGCCGGCCGTATCAAGGATGTCCAGCAGCGCGGGGCTGCTGTCAATAGTCGTCTGCTTTCTGTAGCTGTCCTCTGTAATAAATAAATGATAAAAGTATTAGTCTCCTGACACCAGTAAGACCAATACAGTCACCAATCGCACCGATAGTGGGGTCATAGTCCTCCAGGAAGTTATCGGTCACCAGGCGGATGGTGAGCGCGGATTTCCCCACGCCACCGCTGCCCAGCACCACCTACAGCCAGGTCAAATTGAAGTAGCAGTTAGCGCCGCACCATGAGCCGAGGTCGAGACGAGGGGAGATCAAGGAAGAAGGACGAAGAACACGGCGGCTCTCTCGGTTCGCTCTGCCTCTCCCTGCTCTGCGAGCCTGACGACGTACCAGTTTGTACTCCTTATTGTCGCTCATGGCTGTAGCTGCGCGCTGTTGGCTGGGAGGAAGGGGATGCCGGTGCAGAGGAAGCAGTCGAGCACTCGGGTCTGTGGCGGCCTTCCCGTTCTGTTCTCGCCCGCTCTGAAAGTCTCAGACGGTTTCCACCAATCGGAGCGCGCTGCCGCTACGTTGTGATCGTTTTTAGCAGCAACTTTAAAAAGGTAGCCAAACTGGTTTTTACGTCGTTGCGAATCGCAGCGCGCCCCCCAATCCACACTTTTCAATGCACGTACGTTCAAACGCTCTAGTTTGAAAGGTTCTATCGTATATCCAAATAGTCTTCGTGGCGTCTTGCTGTACGGGAGGCGGTTCTTGCCGCGGAGGCTTCGTTACGGTAGTCGCGAACAAATATACCGTATGACCCTTACGTTGCCCACTACAAATAACAAAAATCCTTTTAAATAGCATGCCGACCATCTGCCGCGATTCATCCTCGACCGACTCTGATAACTTACGGAACCCATGGCGACGTCGCTGCTGCTGGCTGTCGGCGGCGTGGGCGTGGGCGCTGTCGTCTCCCTCCTGGCAATGTACCTGCCGGACCTGCTCTTCCCGTTCGCCGTGGCCTGTACGTAGCTCGTCGCTTGCCCACCGTCACTGTATCGCTACGTACTACCAACCAACCGCCTTCTCTGCTTCTGCAGTCGGTCTGCCGGTCATCATGTACGGCGTCATCTCGTTGCTGGAGCTGCTGATCCTGGGCGTCAAGAGAGCAGCAGCCGCAAAGGAGAAGACAGCGCGGCGTGCTGCAGATGAGCCGCGCCGTGTACGAGCAGCTGGACGGCGAGCTGCTGCAGCTGCTGCTGAGCAACCGCGACTTTGACAGTAATGACTACGAGCGGCTCATGCGGCTGGAGGAGCTCAACGAGCGACGTCATGAAGGCGCGACCGAGACGCAGATCCGGCAACTGCCCGTGGTCACCGTCACGTACGTCCACTACGTAAAGTCAAGAGCTCCGTGGCTGGAAAAGGTTGCTGACATTTTGATGCTTTGTTGTCTGTAGGGAGAGTATGCTGCAGGCATCCAAGAACTCGAGCTGTGCAGTGTGTCTAAATGCCTACGAGGCCAACGCCCGAGCGAGGATGCTGCCGTGCTTCCACCGCTTCCACCCGGACTGCATCGATCCGTGGCTGCAGGAGAAGGCTGTCTGCCCCGTGTGCAAGTTCCCTGCCGTCGCCCAGGCTCAAGTCGGATGATGAAGCCTCCAATCGATCTACATCCTCACGCGTGTACACACCTACCGATAGCAAAACGTTCGTTTTCGTCTTCCGGTGCCCTCTGTAGCCATACATCCGTCGTCAAACTCAACAAAAGCCCTAAATGTACCACACTTTTTGTCCCTCGAACACAATCCAAATCTCCTCCAAGCCCCGATCAATAGCGCTCTCTCCGTATGACCGTGCCGTCCGCTGCGCCGCAGCAGAGCAGCGACCTGCCCAACTGGCGGGGCGTGCAGTCCGCCCGCGCGCCTTCCACGGGCAAGACCCGTCCCCAAGCGTCCCGCTCCAAGTCGCAGCCCAAGCAGCGCAACGCCAAGCCCAAGGCCAAGCCAACGGCGCTGGAGCTCGGCGTGGCGCAGGCCCGCGCGACCGTCGACGGCGCCAGCCCCGAACAGCTCGAGGCGCAGCTGCAGCAACTGCTTCGCACGCAGCTGTACGCCGACGCCGCTTACCTCATCGCCGCCAGCGAGCACCTTCGAGCTCGCTTCCAGACAGCCGACGTGGTGCGGCTCATGCTGGAGCAGGTCTCCAGTCCGCGTAGCTTGGAGCAGGCGGCGCAGCTGGTGCGAGACCTGCAGCTCAAAGGCAACGACGAGCTGGTGACGCTGCTGATCAACGAGATGGTGCGGGCCACGCAGTTCAGCGCGGCGGTCCGCGTGGCTCAAGAGATGGTGCCCAACTTCGAGTCGCTCTCTGGGGCGGCGACGGAGAAGCCCAGCTGGACGCCTCCAGCTCTAGTGCAGGCGATGGTTCGTGCGGGAAAGTTTCGCGCGGCGTTGAAGTTCTCCAAGCAGTTCGGACTGCTGGAGACGTTCCCAGCCCCGCAACTGGTGGCCGGGATGCTGGAGACGAGATGCTGGGAGGAGGCAGTGTCCAGTGTGATGGAGTTCCAACTGTTCCAGGAGTTCCCACTGGAAGCTCTGGCCGTGAGGATGATGCAGATGCGTCAGTGGGCGCAAGCCGTCAAGTGCATCAACAAGCTGGCGGACAGCGACACGAGAGCCAAGTTCCAGGAGGCGCTAGTGCGCGAGATGGCCCATGTGGGCGACTTTGTGACGGCGCTGACGTACCTGCGGGAGTTTAGACTAGACCAGGGCAACGGAGACGCGACGGTGAGCTTGTTACGCTTTCTAGTCGACGCCATGGTCGCACATGGAGAGTTCTACAAAGCCATCAAGTACGCCATTAAATTTAAGCTGGCCAAGAACCCACTGGACGACGCGATTGCAGCAGCGGAAGCTGCGCTTGCTGCTGCGAATGGAGAGACGTTACCGCCGATGAAAGAAGACGACGTGGAGTATCTGCCGCAGTATTCCGCCGAGACACTGATCCGTAAAGCCGTTGACGGCGGTCAGTACCACGTGGCCACAACGTACATCAAGAAGCTGCGTCTGCGTGGCCATTTTGAGGAGGAACTGGTGGAAATTGAGAAGGCGCAGCAGATCCGACTGCAAGAGTTCCGACAATACGCGCAATTGCGACTTGGACAGTTTGAAGACCCGGCGTCGCAGCAGACATTGCAGACTCTGTTGGGCCCCGAGGCAAACGACGAGATGGTGGAGTTAGACCCTATAGAGGTGGAGATTGTCCTCTCGACGGAAGAAGAGGTGTTTCCGCGAAAGAAAAAGGCCCCCAAGCCTGTTGAAGAGGAGGCAGTCACAGAGGAAGCAGTCGACGCAAATAAGGAAAAGCAGCAAGAAGAGACTGATGCTGCAGTCGAAGAACAGCGGCCAAAGTCCCCTGTTCGTGAGGAGACGGCAGGGCAGTCGCGGTTTGGATTTGCGCGCTCGACATCGCCAGTCCCTCCTCCACCACCGAGCGCTCCTGCTCCTCTACTGGAAGTGCCCAGCTCAAACAATGACGATCAGGTTCGGAGCAAGTCAGTGCCTTCTGGACGATCGGCTCCCCCTCCAGGCTTGTTCCAATCGGCCGAACCCCAGTCCACCGAAAACGGAAACACAGTATCATCGGTCGGTGGGTTTAACTTTGCGGATTTCGCCAAATCCGTGCAGGTTAATGGACCGCTACCACCCACGTCGGCTCCCGCCTCGCAGCCTCTGCAAAGCCAGCAACAACCGCAGCAGGCTTTCATGAACCAGTCGCCACAACCTCCGCAGCAGAACCCGACGATGTTCAATCGGCCAATGCCGCCGATGCCGAATGGTCCGTTTGCAGGGGCGGATACGGTGTACCTCCGCCTCCCATGATGCCCCAGCAAAACATGTACTTCCCACGAGGTAACATGCCGCCTGGAGCAATGATGCCCAACCAGCAGCGTGGTTATCCACAACCGCCACCACCTTCAAGCGGTGGCGATGCGTTGAGCGTTGCAGCGCTTGCGATGCAGTTTCACAACGCTGGAAGCAGCAACGGCTCCTCTGGTTTTGGTTCCTTTGGCGCTCCACGTCCGCCGATGGGATATCCTGGAGGCCAGCAGCTCTACCCTGGCATGCCTCCGCCACCTTTTGGTGCTCCGCCGCTCCCGCCACAATCGACCTTCAAACCGAGCATGGCGTACACTTCTGTCACTACGACGCGCAAGAAATAGGTCCCGTACAGTAGTAGGTTAGCTTGCATGCTGCATTTCCTGCATGTTGTACTTTGCATGGCGCAAAAATGCCCTCAACAGAACAGTATAACCCGACAGTACTAGCTCCGCATTGATTTACTTCTTCTTCTTCGCCTTGAGCTTGTCGTCGATGTCTTCCCACTCCTTGCCGCGAACGCTCAGGAGTCGAGAAGCTCGCTCTGCCAGATTCCCACTGCCATAAGCACACAACAATGAATTAGGCTTCAAATATCACGGTGAGGATACTCGTAGTCACGCACGTACCCGCATTTCAAGTCACGACGACTCAATTCCTGTTTCAGCCGCTCAAGCCCTAGCTTCTCGAGAGACCCAACAGTATCGAACTTCATCAGATCGATCGGAGGCGCGACGGGGGCTGCCTTCTCACTCTTCGTGGATTTAGGGCAGCAGCGCTCTTTGCTTTCTTTGACTCCTTACGTGGAGTGTGCTTTGTTTGTTTCTCAGCTTCAACTGGGACTTCTGGCTTCGTTTCATCGTTAGCAAGCTCCTTGTTGTTGCTACTGATAGCACCAATATCAGTCGTCGTAGGTTTAGCTACGAGCGCTTCGATCACTGGTTGGTACCCTGTAGGTTGATAGCGGAAAGGTTGCGAGCCAATGTTTACCAGCAGAATTTCAGTCTGCTCAACGCTAATAGCCGGGAAAAAGCCCTGGTTGTTCGACAGGCACTTGACGTTGCGGAAAGCCACGCCGAGGTCCACTCCGTTCCGGGTGAACGATACCGTGCCCTCCTCCAAGTCCAACAGACAGCCGATCACATCGTTCTTACCCCACGCATCATCCCCAGCGTAAGCTTCGTCCTTGCCACCATTCCATTTCACCTGCCGAGCCCCATCGTAAGCCCATGACCGTTCGTGATCACCCACGCCATCTCCTGTTTCCGAGTTGGTCTGGAAAGTTGCGTCCGCCCAGCCAATCTGCACGACACCTGCAGTCACAAGACGGACTTCATAGTACCGCTTGCCTTTCGTCAACGCACAGCAGTGGCGCGCCGCTGCCGTGCCGAAGTTGCCTCGGCCACGGAGCTCGCACAGCCCGTACTTGAACGTCGTACTTACTTCACTAGCGTTACTATCGCCAGCTTTGCCTTCCAGCCTCAACCATTTCTCCACAACTGGTGCCGTGCATGGATTGGAAGCGGTGGCATCTGGAGGCAGCTCTTTCGGCTCTTCCTCCTCAACCTTCGCCTTACTCTTCTTCTTGCGACGTCGTAGGCCCATTTTAATCGCATCCAGAACATCTTCCGGCAACTCCTGCTCAAAGTCTACATAGTCCTGCAGTTCCTGTTGCTTGGCTCTCTGCTGCTCCTCTTTCTTTGCTCTCTTAAAGTCTGTCAGCCCTGCACCTCTCAACTCTTCTTCTCCATGAGCAAAGTCGCAATCCTTCCCTCTTGGACATCCCCACCATCTCGGAGCTCCACTAGGCACTTGCTGCTGCTCTCTGGCCTTCACCCAGTGTCGACACAGCACTGTATTGCGCCGTCTCTTCATGTAGCTCTTCTTGACACCTTCTGCCCACGATGGCGTGGCCAGATACCACCCAGGGATGCCGCTGGGCGTGTCTTCGTCCAGCATCTCCCTGTCGTCCACTCCGTCCTTCTGTCGCTTCTCTCGGGCCTCAGTATCCTCCCGCCACTTCTGCATGGCCACCTCTTGGTTCACATGACGGAGACGGCGGCCGTGGAGGTCTCTGCAGGCCCCAAAGTCCGTCGTGGCCTTGGCTCCAGACGCCTTCCCCATGCTCCTTAGCATTGCTCCGAAGCCGCCCTTGCCGCCCTTCAACCCGCCGCGGAGGCGCGCCCGCACAATCGTCGGGAAGCTTGGAACGGCGTCATTGGCACCGAGTTTGCGGCCGTTCACGTACAGATCCAGCAGCTCCGAGGGCACACCTTCACGGGATTGGACAAAGGAGGTGAGGTACTTGACGCTGGCAGCAGCGGCATCCAGGAGACGCACAGCGTGCGGTTGAAATGCACCAGGAAGTCGACGGTCTCCATTGGTGCAGTTTTGTGGAAATGGCTGCAAGTTTTTAGATTGATGTCACTGATCCGAGTTTGTGACGTCCTATTTGAAGAAGTTTTTCGGATCTGGAAAATGTGGGTTGAATTGCTAATACCGATGCTGCTTCCGAGCGTGTGTATGGCGACGAGTGGACAAGAAGGAAGCGTTTCTTCTGCTGTGGTTGGATTGACGACGCTTGCGGTTATTGCCGCTGCAGTTGCGTACTGGGTTCATGCTTCTAAGCGTCAGGAGAAGCCTCTGAAGACCGCGGTTGAGTCTGTTCTTCAGCGGGACGAAGCTCTGGAGAAACTGGCCGAGTCTGCAGCGCAGCAATTGCCCGTCGGAGCTTCGGTGACTCTTAAAAATGGGTACAGGACACTCGGAGCTGCTTCCATTGTGGGGTACGATGCTGAGCTAGACAAGTACCAAGTGCAGTTGTCCACTTCGAAGACTGTGACGTTGTCTGCCTCGCAATTAGAGACCCCAGTCGTCTCGGGGCTTAACATTTACCCAGTTAAATCCTGTGCTGGGATTGCTTTAAAAGAAGCCAAATTGACCCCAAAGGACTGCTGCATGACCGAGAGTGGATGATCATCGACGGAGAGCGAGACAAGTTCATTACGCAGAGAAGATACCCCAAGTTAGCTCTGGTGCATCCCAAACTGCTCCCTGGAGTGGATGCCGATGAAGTAAAAGCACTCGTGTTGACTGCAAAGGGGATGCCAGATCTAGAGGTACCGGTGGTGAAAGACCCTGAAGGACAAATGCGACTAGTGAGTGTGTGGAAGGACAAGGTGGAGTCAGTGGACCAGGGAGACGCAGCGGCCCAATGGATCAATACGTTCTTGGGTGAAGAAGACAAGAACTTTCGTCTTGTGCGAGCTAGAGATGGATTCACACGTCATACGAAGCCAAAGTATGCTCCTGGCCACTCGACGAACTTCGCGGACGGGTTTCCGTTCCTTCTTGCACTGGAGGAGTCGCTGTTGGACTTCAACGAGAAGCTTGAAGACAAGGTGCCGATGAACCGCTTCCGACCAAAGTACGTGTGGTGTATAGCGATCTTTACTAGTCGGAACTGACTTTTTCGTTGCTGCAGTATTATATTGCGAGGTAGCCCAGCGTTCGCGGACGAGCACTGGAACTGTATCACTATCGGTGGCATTCGCTTTCGCAATGTACGACCGTGTGCACGCTGTGGAATGCCAAGTGTGGATCAGGCGACTGGCATCGTACACCCAAAGCGTGAGCCTTCGCGTGCCATCGTTCGCGAGCGCAATGGCGAGTTGCTTGGTTTCATTGACGGCAAGACATTCGAGGGGTACTTTGGCTCGAACATGATCGTGGAGCTGGGAAATATCAATACAACGACGTTGTCTCTTGGGTCGACTGTCAAGGTGCTGACGCTGAAGAAGCAAGTTGTAGCGTAAAGACGCAAAAAGACGACGACTGAGCTATCCGACTAACTATGTGCATTGTGTTAGCAGTGCTCTCACAAAATCGACGCGTCATTTCGCTAAATTGCCTGATCTTCTCGTATATCGATCTCCATCGCGTACTCCTGGTAGAGCAGGAGGAATATTGGAGTGGAGGTTTAGCTCGGCGGTGAGAGAAGATAAAAAGCTGTCGGTGCTCCTCTCTGCTTCTTTCTCCGCCACAGGCTGTGGGGGTAAAGGATGCAAATCAACTTTCTTGGGCGATGTCCGAGGGGTGGAAGGCTGCGATGAAAACGGATGCTGATCATCATCCTTGTCGGCCTCTTCGTGTGAGGAAAAGTTAATTGGCAACGGGTCGATCTTGAGAGGAGATGTTGATCGAGCCGATCGGGGAGACGATATCGTGACACCTGGCCTCGCCGGCGGCTCATGCGGCGGGAATTCCTCGTTGGCCACAGTATTCGGCATTTGCTCTGAGCTGCTTTCGTTCAGGGTAAACCCACGGCTGCTTGTTGGTTCCCTCGGTGTTCTTGTTGGCGACGAGGAAAGTGATACCGCTAACGATTTGTCTGGCGATCTTGGACTTACCGCTGGCGACGATCGATTGCCGTCTTGACCAGCATTGCTGTTGTTCTTGGCTGCCAATTCGGACGTGATAGTTGCGAGATTGCTAGTCGATTGAGTTAGGCGATGGCAGTCCGAGGGTCTGTGCAGACTTAGCTTTTGAAGCGACTCCATGTTGAGCTCTAACCGCTTAGGAGCCTGCCATTTTGCAATGAGTACTGCAACACAATCTGCATGACGACGCAGCGAAGCGGTCGAACAACTGGTGGTCGAGAGGTGGAATAAAGCCATCGCAGTACGCACGCACAAAGCGTCAAACAGAGTCTCTCCGTGATCAGATTCCATGAGCTTGGACTGCAACGCACGTAAGCACGTGAGCACACGGTCTAGCGACCGCATGGAACACGCTGGGAGTTGATGCAGCGGCTGGAACTGGAAGGTGCTTGTTCTGTCGGAAGAATTTCCAAAGCTGTGGCTGTGATGAATTGCAGTCGATGGGCTTGTGGTGGAACTTGCCGCCTTGGAGGGAGAAGAGAGCTTGAGAGGCGGCACCGGCGAGGTGTACAGCAGTTTGTCGATGTATTGACTGCTCAGCAACGGCTCACGAAGGTGTTCCAGCCAGTCGAGCATTAAAACCCCGTGGATAGCAGGATTCGAACTAAGCGATACCGCCTCGGCCCAGTTCCATTCGCCAGTGTTAAAGCCGACTTTGATCGGGTACAGCTGCTCGCGAGTCACAGGAGGAGGCGCTTCGACGTCGTCAAATCCAGAGTAATCGTTTTCCAACGAAGCCTTCACCGCTTCGGCTATAAACTGTCGATGACGTTCGAGTAGCTCTAGTGTTACTGTTGTTGTTGGCTTATAAAAGTCCTTCGTTGACTCGATCGTTCGCGGCCAAGCCTCTTGCTGGCGGACGCACAAATGATGGATATAAGCGGAAGCAATACCGGCAGCGTTGGAAGAAGACGCCGCTATTGCACTCTCGAGGTTGTCGCACAAGAAATCGAGCACTTGTGGCAGGATAGACTTATTAGCACCCTCACCATGCAGACGGCGGTTCTGGTGCTCCACCGTCTCTGCAAGCGTAAATCGGTCATGAATCTTGGGCAGAGCAAACACCACACGAGCAGCGTTTAGATAGGCATGGAAGTCGTGGACAAATTGTACTTGGCCTGCTGTCTGCACGGATCCAGGACGATCTCTCCGCACGAGTCGAATGGCCAGCTCCGGAGGAATGTTGTGCAAGAAAATTAATGCACAAGCAATCGTGATGCCTGTGCGTCCGTAGCCGGCATGGCAATGTACCGCAACTCGGTGGTGTCCCGTAAGCAGCACAGAGGCGATAACTTTGACAATATCGACCATGTAGGAGAGAGTGGGTGTCGTCATATCTTCCCAGCCGAAGTTGTAGAAGCGAACTGTAACACAGCGACGGTAAATGTTAGAAAAATGAACGATACAGCAATTCGCTGGATCGAAAACTTACTGTTGTGAGCCATGAGATCCTTTTCCGGGTCATAGGGAATCCACTTGCAACAAGACCGTCACCACAGTACGGATGCTCTCCAGGAAGCGTCAAATTAAACACAGCCGTGATGTTCAATCTGCAATATCGATACACCAGAGTTAGTATCAGGAAGGCCTCAAATACACCTCTCTCAACGCACTTTTGGAACTGCTCGGCAATGTTGTACTCGTTCATGAGCCGCGATGACGGACGCATCATGGCCAGAGCACAGTCCGCCACCCAGTCGGCATGAAGACCACGAACCGGCGAATCCAGCTTCGCCATAGCTGCACTTTCACTGCAGCGTTTGCAGCGTGCACCGCCGCACAGCCGGCACTTGACTTTCAATGTCTTCTCCCATTCCCGAGCCTTCACAGGTGACCCCATCCAGACAATTCGCTCCTAGCGTGACAATCAAACTCCTTCAGTCGTCAATCGATTCTTCCTGGACGGGTCGATGTTCCGGGTTGCTAGTAAGGGCTCGACAGCTAATTTGGAGGGTGCAGGACTCGCATTGGCGCCAGTAAACAACTATAAATGGCTAACTTGATCAAAATGTCTTCAACGGACGAGTCCAACATGACATGACAGAATTGGCACACACGCACGCGATTCCAGGCTTTCCACAAGAT
Source organism: Phytophthora macrochlamydospora (assembly GCA_011947325.1). NCBI lineage: Eukaryota > Oomycota > Peronosporomycetes > Peronosporales > Peronosporaceae > Phytophthora > Phytophthora macrochlamydospora. The sequence goes on along the minus strand of JAAVTH010000077.1, from coordinate 53,183 downwards.
CGGTGCCGTATAATACCCTCAGCCCTCTAGAGTTTCAGTGGCATTTACCATGAAGAACAACACAGGTCGAAAGCCGTCCTCGAATTCACTGCTCGGTGTGAAGCGGTCACCCCCAGCGACTGCAAAACATCGCCGCAATGTGAACTCCACTCCGGACTATGACCACATTCGACAGCCTCCGTCAGCTCGAATGCTGACTGTTGGCGGCGGGGATTTACTCCTTCAACTGCAGCAGCTCCAGCAACAGCAAAGTCTTGCTGCCTTTTGCTATCCAAACGCAGCAGTGACCGGACCTCCACTCCAGCACTCATTGTCACTTGGATCAAACACTTTTCCATCAACAACGTATATGCCACCAGGACTCCACCACCAGCAACAACAATTTATTAATGCACCAGGGAGCTCAGCTACCAATCGTGAATCGTGGGGCGCGCCACCGAACGAGAAGAGCGGTCAGGTTCTAGAGCAGTTGGGATCGGTGCTGGAGCAGATGAAGCAAGAGTCAGAGGGATCAGCCGCTGCATGGCGTGAGAAGCTCGCGGAGAATGCACAACTCTCGGAGCAACTGACGCAGACCCAAGATCAGCTAACAGCAGTCACTAACAGCGAGAGAGCTATCACCGAAGAACTTGTGCGAGTTCAAGAAGCACTAAAAGCACTTCAAATGGAAGCTGAGCAAAATAATGCGCAGCACCGAGGAGAGTTGACTGTTTTGAACGACGAAGTGCAGCGACAACAGCAAAGCGCTGATGAAATCCGTCAGGAATACGAATCTGCACTGTTAGCAGTTCGAACGGAACTTGAGACCACGAATTTCCAACACCACGAGCAGCAACAAGACCACCAAGAAAAGTTCCAAACTCAGCTGAACCAACTACAGCGATCTCACGAAGAAAAACTCCAACAAACTAACGCTCAGTACGAAGCAGATCGTAAGGAACTCGTTGGGAAACTGCATGAACTTGAGCAGGCAAAGCAAGAACTGGGACAGCACCTTTGGAACGCCACTAAAGAACTGGAAACTGCTGCCCAACTTCGTGAACAACTTCAAGCACAAGTACAAGAGGATCAGCAAGAGTTCGCTCGGTTGCAAGCAGCAGCTATAGCGAGGGAGCGTGAACTCCAATCTCAGACAGAAGCGCAACGCAAACATCTCTGTGACGAGCTAACTCAACAACTTCAAGCCGCGACAGCCAGTATCAACGAAGAGCGATCGCAAAAGAAGAGCTCAACGCTCTCATGGTCGCTGAAGTCGCAAAGTTCCAAGCAGAGGTCGACGAAATGCACCATCGACACACGGCAGCGTTAGCAGAACGGGAAAAGCTCGCTCAAGAGGAACGTGTTCAGGCTTTGGAGCTACGAGAAAAGGCCGAACGCGTTGTACGCGAGGCGCAGGAAGAGCTTCGTGACCTTCGTGCTGAGCTTCAGACAACGAAAGCGGAGAAAGCTCGTCTCGAAGCACAAGGATCGGCAGAAAATGGCACACTGCAGGAACTGAACGAGCAGCTACGCCAGACAGCAGGGCAACTCGAGGATACCAACACACAACTTCAGCAATTGTCAGGTCGGTGGAAGGCAGCTGAGAGATTCACACGCCAATGCGTCGAACTCATTTCAAAGACGCATCTTGGATCGAATTCTGGTTCCGAGGAGGAGGACGGCAATTCAGACGACAGCGGTGATGCATTAACGCAGTTACCGATGGTCGTCCGCGCACTCAAGCAGCTCACAAAACTCTCTGGTGAGCTTGAGCCTCTGCAACTTCGTGTACTACGATTAAAACAGGAACGTGATAGCGATCGAGAGACCCATCGTACGCGTGAGCAGGAATTGCAAACGCAACTGCAAAATGGACAGCAGGAGCTTCAAACCGCACAGCAAGATGCTAAGACCTTTGCAGAGGAGCTTGCGAAATTATCTAAGGCAGCTGGCGGCCAAGAAGCGCAGCTAACACGCTCAAACGAGCAACTCTGCCAGCAAATTAAGGAACTTGAGCATCTTCGATCCGCAGGGGCGACGCAACTCATGCAGCTCCAAAAGCACTGGATGCCCAACGTTCACGAAGCGCATCGCTCGAAACAGAGAAGCGAGATTTGCTTGCGGAGGCAGAACAACTCAACGCCAGTTTGGAGGGCCAATATCGACTTGTCAACGAGAAGCAGCTCGAACTGGAGCAGCTTCGCGGATCATACCGCGAGCTTCAGTTGACTCACGGAGACTTGAAAGAAGCTCACGCCGATTTAGAAGATGGTGCCAGGCGAACTAACGAACACCTCGCCACGCAACTTGAAAGCGTTCAAGGCGAAAATCTCCAACAGAAGCAGGAGATTGAACAGCTCCGAAAAGAGCTCGAGAAAACCACTCAGTCTCTCGTGGAAGAGCGAGACGCGCTGGTCTGCATGCGCGACGCTGAACAAGCCCAGAGATCAACGAACGAGCAGGAAATGACACTTGCACTTGAAGAGAAGACTCACAGACTGGAAGAAATGTTGGCAATGCTTACGCAGCTGCAGAATAAAGCCGAGTTTGTGGAGCAAGCTCGCGAGCAAGACGCAGAGGTCGCACGCCAGCAGTGCGAGACACTTTCACGCCAAGTGTCTGAGGCTCAACAAGCGCAGTCACGAGTGGAGAGTGCTCTCGCAGCAGCATTGCAAGCGCAACTGGATACGCAGACTCAGGCTCGGTTTGAAATTGAGCAACTTCGTGCCACATTAACGCCGCAGTTTGTTGAACTGGAAGCGCAAAAGGAGGCACAAGCTGCGGATATCCGCCGACTCGAAGCTGAACTTGAACGCGTCACTAGAAGTAAGCAGTCGCTGCAAAACGAACTGCAGCGAGCAGCAGATGACGCTCAAGATGCCATGCGAGCCGTCGAAGTGGCACGGCGAGACGCTCGAGCACACGCCCAGCAATTGAACGATGAGCACGAGAGGCTTCGACAAGAACTGGACACGACGAAAGCCGAGAGCCAAGAGAACGCTGCGATGGCCGAGGAGTTGCAGGCGAAAATCACCACCATCCAAACCGCTGCGAACGCCACTATTGACGACCTCGTCGCGGAGTTACAAGCCGCGCAAGATGCCATCGAACTTGAACGCGCTCGAGCCAAGAAAGAAAAAGACAGCGGAGCTACTCGCACCCAAGTGCGTGAACTCGACCAGCAACTTCGTGCGCGTGATGAACAGCTTCGAGAAGTTCGCGACGAGGCAGCTCGGACACAAGAACAGCTGGAAGAGCGTCTAAGTGAGCTTGAACTGAAGCTGCAGCGCACTACCAGCTCCCTTGAGACAAAAAAACAAGACGTCGAAGCAAAAATGCGGGATTTAGAGGCCTTGACACGGCGAGCTGGCGAGGCTGAGCGTAAATTGGCTCCTATCGTAGCAGCCCGTGATGCTCTTCAGTCCAAGGCAAATGAACTGAAGCAAGCTCTCGACTTGAAAATACGCGAAGCTCAGGATAACGAAGAGAGATCGCGTGATGACGTTCTGCGTGTGGCTCGAGAGCGTCGTGTTCTGGACACTCAATTCGCAGAGCTCCGTGAAGATAGCGAGTCGTCAAAGCAGCAGGCTGCACGAGCACAACGCGAGGTGCAGACCTTGAAACAGGCTTTAGAACGTGCCAAAAGTGAGCTAAGCCGGTCAGGGTCAGAGTTGCGAGCAGCGACGCAGCGCCTGGAGAGCATACAGCAAGCTGCTAATCAGACGATCACAGATGCGACCGCACGCATGCAGGCAGCGCAGCAGCAGGAGAACGCACTGCAGCGCGATTGCAACAAGAGCTGGACTTGGAGCGTGAACGACGCCGCGAGGCTGAGGTGCATCGTGCTGAACTGCAACGGGCACTGCGACAGCAGCAAATCCAGTCCCCAGCGGTGTCTGAGCATTCCAGTCGTGGTGCACTCGACAATAACAATCACTTAAGAGCCTCTGTTTCAAATGAAGGTAACGTGACTCCGGGGCCAAGTGATCGCCCGTCATCAAGTCAGCCGACAGCCGACTACCGCAAGTTCTACGCGAATGAACCCCTCACGTCCGCTGAGTTATCCAGCTTGCCCATGGCAGTCATCAAGGCGCAGTTGGGGCTTGAATTCAGCCAAAATAATAACCACCACGGCACAGGCTCCGGATCCAACAAGAGCACGAGTAAAGTCGAATTCAGCGCCACCAAAAGAGCGCTATGCACCCAAAGACAACCACGACGATGATGACCCCGATTCCATCCCGTTATTGCCCCTGGAAAAACTCCCGTAAGTATTTTCACGGCTTTTGTCCTCTTGTCGCAGTTACAAATGTCTAAGTCAACTTTTGAAACAGAACTCCGGAGGCGGACGGCCTAGACAGCGCACCAAACAGCCCCATAGCTGCAGCACCCAGTGACGGTCGGTCCCAATTGCTAAGTTCTCGCAGCGCATCATGGTCTGCTAGGTCAAATGACAACAGCCAACTCTCCTTCTCGAGAAACAATTTTGAGTCCCCCAGTACCAGCAAAAACTCCACCCCAAGTGCCAAAAGAAGAAGGCCAAGAAACCTCGACCAGTCGGCCTGCCCGCGGCGTCCTCCGGCATGGCGTACAATGCTGCTCCAGCGACTCTGTCTCCAACGAAAAAGTCCAAGTCTCGCAACAAACTTCTGCCGCGCATCAGTCTGCAGTAAACATGAAAATCAATATCAAATAATGTAGGAGTTGTCATCAGTTTTCAATCGTCATCGTTTCCGTGTCCGACGTCGGGAAGTGGTAAATGTAGACTGGGAACGCCACGTCCGTCGCCTCTTCATCTTTTGCCGGGACGAGATACTTTTCGTACACGGGGACATTCGGGATGCGGTACAGATACGTGATCACGCGGCATTTCGTCTTCAACTTCTCCAACTTGGGTCGCACCAATCTATACAAATAATATAATTTTTCATCAAAAGATATCCACATGACAATTGTTTGCTGACGTACGAGAGCCCCCGGTTGATTAAAAACAGGAACACGATGGTGGCGTCACTCGGGATCGCGAACTCGAGCGCGTTGGCCTCGTGGATCGTCACCAAGTGGCCCACACCGGCCCGCTCGGCAGCGTCTCGTGCCTCCTGTGCCCGTCTCGGGTCGATCTCGACGCCCACCGCGCGCACGCCGAAGCGGCTGGCGGCCTCCACCAGCAGGCGGCCGTCTCCGCAGCCCAGGTCGTACACGACGTCGCTGGACTGCACGTGGACGAGCTCCAGAGCCCGTCGGAACGTGCGCAGAGGCGTCGAGTACAGCGTCTTGCGTGGCGCCAACATTTCGATTTTAGAAAGGACACAGATTTGTTAATACAACGTTCTAGATTTGCATCTGTACCAGATAAACCGCTTCCGGTGCGCAGACCATGTGACAGACCACGGATGATTGACTGAAGCTTGCCGCGGCTTTCGAAGGCAAAATGGAGCACTCGTGGACGTCGGCGTCCGTGCGTTTGGCTTGTATGTATTAGGATGGTTGGCGTTTCCTAGTAAATATCGAGAATAGATATGGAGCTGGCGTCGTCTGTCTGGGTGGGCGACTCTGAACTGGTGTGGGTGGTTTCCCTCGTTGCTGAACTGTAGTTGGGCGTTCACCGCGTGCCCTTCCAGGCGAGCGCCACGTGCTGGTGCAGGTGCTCTCCCCGCTGGTGCTCGTGGGCGACGCTACGCTCGTTGCGGGCCTCCTGTGCGGCGGCGTGGCGCGCGTAGCCCGTGATGCCGGCGGACGCGAGCACGAGCGGCACCACAGTCTTGGTGGTGGCGCTGGTGGAGTTTTGCTGATGGCTGCGACGACGGACGAGAGCGGCATGGTGCTTGTTTGAATGCGGGGGAAATTCGCTGCTGATGTTGCTGCTGCGGCTTGGGTGCTCGTGGGCGGATGCGAAAGTGGCGAGGAGTTGAGTCTGGTGCGAGTCGAATCTTGCAGCCAACCAGCGCCACAGGAAAAAGCGACACGGCGACAATAGCCATACTTAGATCCAATATAGCGCGCCTGTCTTTGCGAAAACGGGTACGCCACTCTGTTTTCGAATCGGCTGGTGATTGGCTGTTAAGTGGACGTACCCAAATTTGGGTCGTGCGTACCCAGTTCTGCGGACGCCGTTTCGGTGTGGCTGGGTTGCAGTGCTGACTCCTCAAAGTTAGTCACGCGGCGAGCCAACTTCAGTCACTGCGGGCTTGCTTAGCGCATCGGCTCGCTGCTCTTTTGCCCGGCGCGCTTGCTAGTCGACGCCCGTGGATCGTCTTCTCTCTGCTTGGTGTTGTGCGGATACTCTGGGGTACGTCTCCAGTGTCTGCCTCGGTCCAACGTGCGATGGCGCTTCAATCATCTTTCCGACCGACCGACAGTCACGTTCGTCCTGAAGGGGAAGCGGCTGTGATAGCCAACGCGCGTGACTCGCTCCGCCATGCGTGGCCAGCGGCTGGCCGCCACGTGACACACGGGCGCACATCCTGGGCGCAGGCATTCTGCTGAGCTTCGTCGCCAAGAACGACTTGCTTTGCGCGGCAAAAGCTCTAATGCTCGGCACGGCGAGTTCTTCCCCTTGCATTTCGGTGGTGGGAGACCGGCAGAGTATCTGCGGACTGAAGGTGTCGTCACGTGGGGACAGTCTAGTCTGCGAGAATAAGACGCATTGATGCGGCGACGCATCTTGGGTCGGTGACCCCCGCCGCCGGCTGACTGGCCGCGACCACCCGCACAACGTACGCTACAGGACACGAACGCAGCCTGCCTGCCTCGCTGCAGGCAGACAAGCCAACGGGACACGCCCTCGAGGGTCTTTGATCCGGCCTGGCCGGGCGGATTGATTCGGAGACGGCGGCGCCGGTGGCACAGCAATCGGCACTGCCCGCGAGCCGGTGCCGCAGACGTGTACGTGGGGCCGCCGCCGCTCGCACCCCGAAAGGATAGCGTCGGGCACACACAAGATAAATGGCCACCGCGCGCCCGGCAGTGCAGTCGATCGAGCCGCAGACCGAGCGTGTTGCCGTGCAGAGCCGGCAGGAGCTTCGTCCCCTGCGAAAAAGCGCGGCCGTTTCGTTTCTGGAAAAAGGGCAGACCCAAACTGGACTTTTTCTCGCCTCGATCTTATTCTCTCTGCGTGCGAACGTGAAAAACCTCGGAGGTTTTTGCTGACGCACCGTAACGGCTCGCTTACGTCCGGACCGAGACCTCACCTTGTTTTGGCCCATTTGGCAAAGCAAATAAGACCCCGCGGCGACAGACAGACAGAGCAGCCGGGCGACAGACAGAGCCGATCCTGGCGCCACCTATTGGAAGATAGTCCCACCCACGCCGGAGCCTCGCGGGCGCCCCACTCCAGCCAAGTAGCAGCCCCGCACGCAGCACGCCCTGCCCCCGTGCCTGGACGCCCTCCGCCGCCCTCGCCCCGCTCGGCGCGCGCGCCATGAATGAGCTCCCGCCCAGCCACGCGGCGCCGCCGCCGCCGCCGCAGAGTCGCGGGCTGGCCGCGCCCTACGCGCTCTCCTCGAACAGCCTGAACGTCGTGAGTCTGGACCGGAAAAGGTAACGAGCCCGTCGCAAATGGGCAAGTTGAAGCGAAGCGGAGCCCTCCCCTTCCCCTGCTCGAAGTTTGCGAGTTTGCTTTTTCCCCTCGTCGCAGGCGGCACATGTCGACCAGCTGAAAAAAGCAGCGGCTCGAGCAGGAATGGGAGACGCAAAGTGTGCTTCTTTTCATTGGTCCAGGCCTTGTTTTGCTAACTGAAACCCTGGACATTGAAGACGATTGGCTTGGAGACTAACAACATTTTTTTTAATTCTCCTTTCTCAGCTACCAAGCGCCACGCAATGCCGTGAATCTCAACACGGCCAAGTACCAGTCCCATCCGCAGCAAGTGCTTCAGCAGCAGGTCAATGAGTATCACGCCTCTGGAGGATACGTGGGCTACTCGCACCTCAAGGACCGGGTCAACAACGCAGTCAAGTTCGACTACGCTCATCCTGGCCAGCAGTACTCGCCTCACGCTCCAGAACAGCAGCAGCAGCAACAGCAGCAACAGGCGTACGCTTCGCCGTACGGCTATACGTCATATCCGCAGAATTACGCAAGCGCAGCCAATTACCAGCAGCAGCAACAGCAGCAGCACCCAGTTCAGCAGCAGTACCATTATGCTGCAGCCAATGACAGCAACGCACTGGGGATGCTTGTGAGCTCGGCGACGAACCAGCAGGGCCCTCAAGATGCAATGCCTCACGAACCGATAAATATTGGGCTGAAGGACGTAGCAGACCGTAAATTCAGACAGCCCTACGGTGTGATGTCCTCGGACTCATTCCTGAGTTCAACTAACGGCTACAGCGCTACGATTCACGGCTTGGAACGCCCTGGAAATGTCGTGCAGATCAAAACGACGCCGAACAATTCGCAGCAGCAGCCGATGTATCAGCGCCCCGGGATGTACGGCAATACAGCGTATTACGCTCAGCCGCAGCAGCAGCAGCAGCGGCCGCCCCAGCAGCAGCAGAATCCGATGAACATGGCGCCTCCGAACGCGGGGATTGGAAACAATTTCGAGACCAACAATGGCGGCGCAGGTGCTGGAACCTCAAGCATGGCACGCAGCATGAGCAGCGGGGCCATGTTTGCCGCACCCCGGATGCCGCAATTTAACTCGGGGAACTCGACGCCTTCTTTGACGACGCGGTTGAAAGATAACAGTGTGGATATCAATTCTGTGGCCTCCTCGAATGGAGGCCATTTTATACAGCAGCAGCAGCCAACGAAGACGCTTGAACCCCATCACCCGACCTCGTTGTATGCAGACGTCGCGAGTTCGACTTCGTCCATGTCGGTCGTAAATCTAGCCTCAGACGGATCAGCTCAGTCAGCAGTCAATGCCACTGCGTTGTATCCGCCGTCATTAGCGCCACCTGGAGCCCAAATGAGTGCGAATAACGAAGACACTTGCGGTTTGTGCAGTGGTGTGAGCTGTGACAGGATTGCTAGTCATTGTGGCCACCGCTTTCATAGTCACTGTTTGCACTCTTGGGGTGGGATGGCGTCATGTCCGATATGCGTTCAGGTACAGTTGCGTGGTTTCGAAACAAATGTGTTTGCTGCAGTCGTGTTCACACTTTTGCTGCTTTGTGTTCATTTTGTCACTGTTAGGCGTCAAATAGTATCACGAGCCTGTCGAGCGCAGGCGCTGCCAGCTACGGCCTCGGCGCAGACACCGTAACGGTTGTAGGTGTGTCACAGGCCCCGCCAGGACAGGAGAGCTGAATTTGAACAATGTTGTTGCCAGCGCCGCCAACAGCACGAATGTCAGCAACAACATGGTGTCCATATCGGCAAACTCGGCGGCCACCTCGCAAGTGGCGACCATCAACAACTTGCAAGACAATGTAACTGGTGCGCGTCCTCCGCCGATTGACACTCGTCTAGTTACTGCTCGCGTGGGAGCTACGACGTTGAGTGGGGGAAACGGAGCACGACATCAAATCGATCCGGCTCAAGCAACGGGTCGGGCCGCACGCGCAAAAACAAGAAGCTGAAAGACTGCTCCGTGCCCGGGTGTGACCGTACGGTTCGCTCACGTGGCCTTTGTAAGGGCCACGGCGGTGGACGTCGTTGCGGCCATCCAGGCTGTGGCCTAAGCGACCAAGGCGGTGGGTTCTGCATTTCCCATGGCGGTGGCAAGCGTTGCCAGCACGAGGGATGTGACAACTCAGCTCAGTCACGCGGTCTCTGCAAGCTCCACGGCGGCGGCAGTCGCTGTACGGTCCCGAACTGCACGAAAAGCTCGCAAGGTCGCGGTCTGTGCCGAGCTCATGGAGGCGGCCGTCGCTGCATGGTTGAAGGCTGCAATAAGACCGACCGTCGTGCAGGCTACTGCGTAACTCACGGAGCGGACAAGAAGTGCATCATCCCCGAGTGCTCCAAGACCGGGCGCATCGACAACATGTGCACCAAACACTACTTCGAGCGCCACCCGGCGCAACCGCCTGGAACCGTGTCGACGACGCCCCCTCCGGTCATCACGGTCAACGCCAACAGCGCTGCCGCGAAGGCTCGTGCCGAGAGGAAGAAAGCAGCGGAGCGGGCCTCCGCCAATTACGCTCCGGTCGTGCAAGCTGCGCCCATGCCACCCACCAACGTCTTGTTTACAGACGATGCACGGGTGGACGGCGTGATGAAGAATCCGCCGTTTTAGTTCGGCCGTCTCGTGGAACTTGCGGGATGGCTGCTGCAGTCGCCGCAGTAAATGGAGGCCTGGCAGCTGAACGGCAGGCTCTGTGGGATGGAATGGTCGACTGGGGAACCGGACGGGCCGAGAAATGTATTTGTAACGAGGCAAGAATTACTCAAAGTGGAATTACATGTTAAAGTTCGCGGGCTGGATGGAGACTCAAGCGATTAACCGAACGAACGGACACCGAAATGAGACGAGACAAAGTGGAAGATTGAATTGAAGACACCAAGTGAAGAAAATGCACGACGCGGACAAAATGGACGACGGAAAAATGCGCGAATTGCATCCCCGCCGCCGAGTGAATTGACAAATTGAAATTACAACTTTTGAAGCACAAGGGAGAGCAAAATGCGCGTAACGAAAGAAAGAAAAAAATCTCAAAAATTGAAAAGGAAATACCAGGATAGCTTGTAGCGTAGCTTAGTTTCGAGTGCTTTTGGACGTGGGGGCGAAGGGCGACCGAAGAGCAAGACGCAAGAGATGCAAGGCGATTCCCACTGCATATTGGAAAAAACTCAGTGACGTAGTTAAAGTGAGCGGGCTCCCAGCATGATTAATTGGGGGCGAAAAATGCACACACAACTTGAACATCGAACGATTTGCTATTTCGTGTCCGTATTTGCTAAGCTGACTGCGTGTGCTGCAGTGCCGCGAAAGCTCGCTTCCGCTCTTGCTGGAGCTTGTGGGAAGCTGCACGTCTCTCGACTACCGAGCGAACCAAGTCCCGTAATTCCTTGGCGCGTTCCTCTTTCGCGACTGCTCGCGCGACTCGACGCTGTTCCCGATCTGCCTCAACGATTCCAATGCGTTCATGCAAAACTCTCCTGCTCTCTTCGAGTTGCTCGTCCGTCAAGAGCTTCTCGTCAGCAGACGCGACTTCTTCCAGATACGAGTCCAACCCGACTTTTCCCGGACGCTTCGAGTCCACTCGTGGCGGCTTCGTATCTTCGCCATTTGGTCGTCAGTCACTCCTTCCTGCTTCATTTTCGCCTCTGCTTCGTCCACTTTCCCGAGGTACAAGAGGCGTGACACTGCCCCATTCGTATTGCGTCCAATTGCAGTCTCGGCCCAAGACGCACGAATGGCTTCAAATTGAAGCTCCTTGGTGTTGTCCTCCTGCAGCTTCACCTCCTCAGCACTCCAGCAATTGAGTCGCCATTTGATACGACTTGGTACACGGAAAGAATGGTCCGTACCAGACGTCTCTAGGTCTCCACTTTCACCACCGTCTCTTTGGGTGTTGATTCGGAATGGGCGGAGGGATTGCAGCTCGCTCGGTACAATGCAAATTGCTTTGTCGATGCTGCCTTGGATGATCAACCCTCGCTTCTCCTCTGCGGTCTGGGCGTTTTCAAGAGCTGGGAGACTCGGAAGTTGAAGTAGACGAACTTCTCCTACGGAGCTAACTTCACCAACTTTTGGATGTTGATCAGCGCCAAAGTCGAAGGTTTCCAGTTTCGCAGCAAGGTCAGTTGCGATGGTATTGTCTCGTAAAAGCTGCAGTTGGAAACTCGTCCAGACCGACGCTTTCGGGGCTGCGATCACGTCTCGGAAGCACAGTAATGGCTTGTTCGGAACATACGCGCCTTCGAATCGGGTCAATTTCGTCCGGTGCGTTGTGGACTTTGTAAAGTCCCAGTCACTTGCAAGCGTCAGTTTCCAGGTCCCCTCGCGGACGTGAAAATCTCCCAGAGAGCAGTCAACAATCAGTGTGTAAGCTGCTTGGATAAGCTCTCCGCTACTAGCAGTTTTATTGGCAATCGGAAGTGATATCTTCGAGCAAAGAGTGCCGACTCTCGTGACTTCACTCGTGAGATCGTTGACAATTGAAATATGTGTAAATCTGGCCAACAGTTCTTCAGATAGATGAAGATCCACTCTTAGTTCAGCGCATGACGGACTGACCAGTTCCTCTCCGTCTTCTTCCGTTTCTGTCGTTGGCGGAGTGAGCTCGAAGCTATGTTTGAAAAGGATATTCCAAGTCCCAGGCAGCAGGACGGGGTACGTTCCGTCACTCTCGACAACATGCAAAGTGCTGATTCCACGCCAGTATGAAGACGCGTCTTGAAACGAAACTGGATGATCGCAGTCGACTTGAAGACTATAGCCATATCTCAAGGATGTTTGAGGGTAAACCCGATACACAACGCTGCCCTTCGTCGCAGGGGAGTTTGTATATACCCCGACAGAATCGAGTTGAGAGTCATAATGGAAGGCGATGGAAACCGTCCCAGATTATTTTCTCGGGCTCTTCGATCATCACGACGCTCCCATTCGGATCAACGCCAAGGTGTGTCGCCATCAAACTCGAAGACTTGCTGATGTTATCTTGTTGTTGACTTCCATCGTCTTGGGGTTGTACTGGCGTAAGCGTCGCGACCAAGTTGACTAATGCTTGGGAATCGTGAGAATAAGAGCTGGAGCTGTCACCAGCTACTTGTTCAGGTTTCTTCTCCGTCGCCATCACTAGAAAGTGCACTCGAGGCGATTCAAATGGTACAAGTGCCCCAATCGAGCTAGTAGCAGCATCAAGAACCGCTTCGGGCCTTGGCACCCAAGACCGAATGATCGAGTCGGCAAAGCTGAGCGTCGGGTGAACCAGAAGAAATACCAGCTCGCTCATTCCAGTAACCTCCTCAGAAATCGTCGCTGGCGCACCTTGTCGAGTAATCTTGAAAGTTGTGTTCCCTGTGTCGCCGACGACGTCAACCACGAGCACGACCTCACCGCAAGTTAACGCGGCAGCACTATCTTCGTCAGCACAACAAATGATTGCTCGAGGCTGCATCGTTCAAAGCAGCTCGTTAATGTTTTGGACAAATATTCGGTGACGATAAAAACTTGCTTTACCTTGGGAGAATTTGCGTTTACTGGCTCTGGTATTTCCGCTTCAACTGTCGTCATTTCTGCAGTGCTCTCTGCAACGGCTTCACTGTCTAGTGTTGTTTCACTGACGTCCTCTGTTAGATGCTGCGTTGGCACATACTGCACATTCCAACATTAGTCTGAGCAGCACAACAATATACACAGAAGGCCTTACCTGGAGCAACTGGTGGAAGACGTTATCGCTAAAGCTTTGGCTTGCACGCGGCTCCCATCGAGATATTTTCCAGCTTGTGAGGATTAACATGATTTGGGCAGTACTCTGGCACACGTTTCCAACCAGATCTGTACGTGTTTCAATGACGTGGCCAACATTGGGATGCAGCCAGTGCATGACTTTATACAGCGCCTTCACCAGCAGTGAAGGCCAAATCTCATTGCGTAGAGAGCTTGCTAGGTAGACCACGTTGCCGTCGCTGTCCAACGGCAATCTGTCGTCAACATCAACGCGACGCCATCGCCCCAAGACAAACAACTTGACAGTGTATTTCCCGCCAGGGTTGTAGATCGGATGTCCTGTGTTGTCTTGCGGATAAATCGCTTGCCACAAAAGTGGCGTCGGTTTGAGAGAGGCGTCGCTGCTCTTCTCACAGTGAGAGCTGTGCAGTTGCTCCACGATTCGAAAGCAGGATGCCATATCAGCGTGGACGATATTCCCATGGGGAACCTCAGGCTTGTAAACTGAGTTCGGAGCGATCTCGATCCTCGGAGGTGGCATCACACCCCATGGTGACGTCGCGTTACTGGAGTCCATCTCTGACTGCAAGCCTTCATCCTCATCCTCGCCATCATCTACCAAATCTTCAGCGTCAAAGTCAACCTCAGCAAGAAGGTCACGGGGTCGTTCATTCACAATGTACGCAATGGCATCTTCAAACGCCATGTACACCCGTTCTCGTTGCTGTTTTTCACGCTTGATTCGATCTTCTTCTTTGAACCACGCTGCAAGGGCATCAGTTTCCTCGGCACTCCATCGCCGTTGGAAATCTCGTGGAATGAGACTCTCTTGATCTAGGTGAGGATCGCCAGGTGTTGAAACCACGCCGGCAGTTCTCTTGTGCTCAAGAGAAGCGTAAGCAGTTTTTGAGAGGTAGATCTGCGTCAAATCGAATGGAAGTGTGAGGTTAGTGAGAGAGAAAACATGACGGCGTCTGCATCGTCGTACGTGAGCGTGCTTTGGCGGAGGTGGTTTCTTCGGTTGCTCCGCTTCTTTCTTCGTCGATGTAGCAGCCACTTTTTTCGCTTTGGGGTCTGGAGCAGTTGGAGTTGGTGTGGCTAGGACTGCTGGAGTGTCGACAATTGCAGGAAGGAATTCACACGGCCGCTTCCACGTGATCGTGTCCCTGGTTTGTTCATACTAAACCAATTGTGTTAGATATCGTCGATCGTTTAAAATTATACAATTATTATATAAACACCACTCGGGGAGAAAAAGTCTTGAAGGTGATAGAGGGTCTTTGTAAGGCTCGTCCACACTACCCCAGTGCTCAGGAGCTGCACAAGTGGTCGGAAAAAGTTAGCTTACCACATATATTTTCTAAAATACTGGTAAAAACGCACTCAAAGTTGTAGGGTCCGTCCACTCTGGAAAAACTGCAGTCGGAACTGCATTCGGTGTCCATAATGGTGGGATAGTATCGGATGCTGGCAATGGAGGTACAGGAAGCGGCTGCAAATGCGAAAGAATTCGTAAGAAAATATAAAAATCCCACTATGCAGCCGACCTGGCGAAGTGTCCCCGCTGTTTGGGACGGATTCAACGACGATCCCTGGGGTGTGAGCTTGGACGGCTGCTTCTTCGGAGGCATCCTGAAGATATGTGGACTTTCAACGTCGTTTCAAGAATGTAGCCATGTCATAGAAACGAGTTAGTGACATTATTTCTTTAAACTCAGAAAGCAATTTTCTGTTCTTCATGGAGAGGAGTCAGCGCCTGTACGTGGGTCTAGGGGCTTCATACGCTGCGTATTGCCGCCCCCTTAATTGACAAAATGCGTGGATTTATTGTGCTTCTGCAGAGGATTCGAGCACAAGACTGTGGCCGGCGGAAGGGCTTCCAAGTGGCCTGTGCCACCTGCACGTTCCTCAACGCTCCTGATGCGTCCGCATGCGGCATGTGCGGGTAAGAATTGGCGATATTCTCATTATCTGTCTTATTTTAACCATGGATTTGATGTTTTTCTGTTGGCACACAATTCTTACAGTGCGGAGATGAAGCCTCCGACACACGACGTATTAGTCGATGGGAGCTGGAAGTGCGGCGGATGGTAAGATCACAGGATTTCTTCTTCTTTTACGGTGATATTCGCTTTTTTATTTAACAATGTATGTTGCAGTGGGACGATGAACAAACGAGCTGTGAAAGAGTGTATTGAGTGTAAACTGCCGTTCTACTCGCTGGTGACGACTGCAGCTCCTGCGGAGATTTTCTGCTCGAGATGCGGCTTTCTAAACGACGGCGGAAACCTCACCTGTGTGCAGTGCGACTACACCATCCGCTCCACACTGGACAAAATCAGCACAGACTTACGTGACAGCACCAACTTCTTAGCTCGGGACATGGGCGTGAACATCCACGTCAAGTGTCCTGGCTGTCTGGTAGTGTGCTACGTGCCTCCAGCGACGGCGTGTCTGCGTTGCGGATCCTGTCATACATATTTTGCCTCACCATCAGTGGGGAGGTGACGAACTTCCACATGTCCCGCCTTGCGTCGTCCATTTCGAGTTCGTTCATGGGGTTTTTCGGAGGAAAACGGGGACAAGATGAAAGCGGCGAGCGTCAAGAAGAGGCCCGAGAGGCGCCAGTTGGTCGGTTGATTGCTGCAGGTCAAGGCGTTGTGAATTCCCTCGACATTCATCGACGATCAGTGAAGCAAGCTCGCTCTCTGCGAGTTTGCCTCTGGAGGATAGTGTAGTATCCGGTGATGAGTCGGAAGAGAAGCCCGATATCTCTCAAGCTCAACAATCGAAACCACAAGTGCAGGAGCAGCGACAAGAAGACGAAGAGAAGCGATCAAAGAAGGCGACTGTCAGTAGTGAGGCTGAGGCACAGCCGCTGAAAGAAACGCCTGTACAGGCCCAGAAGGAAGAGCCATTTTCCTCTCAAGAACTTTTATCGAGCGCTGGGAAGGATCAACCAGCGCTTGCGCGTTCGATGCCTCTGCGAGCAGCTCTACCGCCGCCGCGGCAAGATTTGATTGAAGTGGAAGGAGACATCGTGGAACTGTGAGGTAGTAAGCTATTGGATTGAGATAAGCAACAAGGAAAAAAATGGTTTCAATGCAAAGGGCTTCCCATGCCCATGTCGATGTTGTCTTGCCCAGCACACTGGCCCACACAGAGTTTTCCTACCAACCTACTATCGAATGAAGTATCTCACCAGGGGCGAAGTACCAGCGCTGCCTACAATACGGTAAAGCTTTGTTTTTCTGCTACTAGTACATTTGGCGCTTTACAGCGCTTGCCGGCCTGGCGGCATACTGATAATAATAATATTGTTATGGGGGATCTTCACGTGTGTGAGTGTGCGTAGAGCAAAGGCGAGTCACCATCGCCTGTCGTCGTAGTGGTTGCCGCCGTTGTAGCGGTCTTCGGGCATCGAGTCCCATCTCGAGCGGCGGGGCGTCTGAACGGGTCGGTCAGTCTGCGGGGCGTCATACATTCGGTCTCTCGGGGAGTAGCCATTGCCACGAGGAGAGTACGCCGGTCGCTCTCGTTCCACCGCCGCGTAAGGGTTCGGAGCTCCACCATTAGGGGAGTAATGAGTAGCTTCTTGCCACTGCACATTCTGCGACTCCATACTGTGGGCATGGTGCAGCTTGGGACGCTTATTGGAGGGGGAATCATATCCATAGTGATCGCTTTGGTTGTACCGATGGTGGTCGTTGTAGCGATCATCGTAGGGACGATCGTTGACGGCCGACGCGCTGTTGTGGCGTCGAAGAGGTGGTCTCTGGTGGTTATCGTAATCGTACGATCTGTGGTCCTTGTAGCCATGGTGGTCGTTGCCGCGGCTGCGAGATGGGGTCGTCGGTCGATGTGGGTCTGCCGAGTAGCCCGAGTACAATGGGTCCGAGGCATACGCAGCAATAGAGGCTTGCTTGGCACTGAACTCTGCTCGCTGGTCTTCGAGCTGCTTCTGTTCCAGCACTTCGGCGTCGTAGGCCAAGTTATAGAACCTCTCCAGCACCCGTTCCTGCTCATCCGCTTCGTAGGATGTAATGGCGCCATCAGGCATTGAAAACAGGTCCATTCTTTCTAGAGCTCGCAGCTTCGCCATCAGCGTCTCTCTCTTGGCAGTCTGATCCTGCAAATTCTTGCGGTACTGATCGACATGACCGCGACTGCTCTCCACGTCTAGATCGTACACTTGCTGGTCCATTTTGCTCCACGCAATGCCGCCCGTGGACGGGAACGCCGTGCTGCTAGCTCCTTCCTCTTTGGTCTCGTCGTTACCCTCGTCCTCCTCTCCACAGGCGTGGTGGAACACACTGATGTTCGACTCTAACTGGAACATGCGGTCGCTCAGCATATCGGCACTGATGGTGGCGTTCACTAGCTCCTGCAAGTGACTGGCCACTTGGGTCGTCGCCTCGGACTCCTTCACTTCTGGCAGATCCTCTAGTACCTTCTCCACCGACGCCTCGCTCGTCATCTCCAGCACCACCTTCTTGCGGTCATCTTGCTTCTCCGCCACTTCCACCTCTCTGCATAATAAAAACGTTAGTAAATCACCACTACATAATAAATAATGTATATATTGGGCCTACACTGGAGGTCGTCCGGCGCAGACGTTCTCGAGCATCTGCAGGAGCTGCGGCGTCACCACGCTGCGCTCCTTCCAGATGCCGACGATCTTGATGGCGCAGCGCTTGACCTTCTCCTCGCCCTGCTGCATCACGAGCTGCACCAGCTGCACCAGCTTGTCCTCGAACGGGGCCGCGATGTGGCGCCCGAACTTGCGCACGCCCACCTGCATGGCGTCGTTGGCCACGTACAGACACGCGATCTGGCGGTCGGCGTCCCCGCAGCGCAGCTGTTGGCTCCAGACCTCCACAATCTCGTTCAGGCTCTGGCGGTTGTTCAGGATCCACTGCGAGACCTTCTGGATGCTCTGCGTCGTCACCTTGGCGTGCTCCAGCAGCTTCTCCAGCTTCTCCCTGGAGTACATGGCGGCGGCTTCTTGATTTTGATTTTGTGCCAGTCAAATGTGGTACGAATAAAGTCACAGAATTTTAGCCAATAGAAAAACTCGACCGCGCTTGACGGAAGCAACTTTGTGGAGCAAGCTTGTGCATGGCATTCCAGGCTGCACGATCTTGAACGGGCGCAATTACGATGCGTACTTGGTAGTCTGTATCGCCTATGAATGAGAGTACTAGCACAGCGGGCGTTCGTCTCCATGTTGTGAGCCTCCTTTCAGGTTGCGGGCGTTTCTTCCAGAATCGGCAGTTTTCCTTTCGCGGCCCCTCCACGTGCAGCCCAGTCGGCGAAAGAGTCGCTTCACGCAGACGAGATCTCGCGCCAGGGAAGGACCGACGTACGATGTTTATGAACGGATCGTCGTTCGATGACGACGGCCCTGCTCGCGGGGGCTCGAGGGGCCGAAAGAGCCGCGACGACGACGTCTCGGACGCCGTAGAGGTGCTGAGTCTCGACGACCGACGCCCGGGCAGCGGGGCCGTGTCTGCACACCCAAACTCGCTCAAAGACGACGACCTGGACGCCGTCATGGAAGTCGGTGGGGCCGACTACTTGTCCGGTGCGAGGTCCAACGTGATCCAACAGCAACGCGAGCTGCAGAAGAAGAAGCTTCAGGAGCGCATGGGAGGGGTAAGAAACAGTCGATTGCTACCATTAGCGTTGTGAAATCTCACCAGTGTTTGTACAGGTGTCGTCCGTACTTCTCTTCCCAAGCAGTACTCGGCCCCTCGGTCGATGGACGTGGATGAGCGACCTTCGTACGAATCTAAATTCCCGAGGTTGCAAGGTCTTTCCATTCTGACTGTGCTCTTACTCGCTGAACTAGACGCTTCGGCCGAGACGACGATGAGGCGGATGAGGACGCACGTTCTTCGGCGCGTCGTGCCGGGTCCTCGCGCCCAAATACGAGCAGCGGTCGTGGCAACGCTGGAGCAAGCTCGTACTCCCGTCGTAGTCGCGGCGACGACGATGACGACGACGACCGGCGTCTAAGTCGTCCCGGCGGGTCACGAGACTGGGATCGAGAGCGCGATCGTGACCGCGACCGTGACTATGACCGCGACCGAGACTACGATCGAGACCGCGAACGTGACCGAGGAAACGTGAGCCGCGATCGGGACCGTGGTGGTCGGGACGACAGAAGCTACTCGCGCGACCAAGACCGCGATCGCGACCGTGGCCGCGGAAGGGACCGGGAGGATAGCGACTCGGATCGCGATCGATCGCGAACTCCGCCAAAGAACTCGCGCGGCGGAGCTCGTCGCGGGAAGGACTACGATGATCCGCCAGCTAAAGGATCGAAGCGGGGTCCAGCAAACAGGTTTGACGTTATAGAAGTAAATTGAAAGGCTGATGGGGATCTAATCACTTGGTGTTTCCGTTGCCACAGGGGTCGCGACGACGACGACGACGATCACCGAGGCGGTGGCGGAGGTCGAGGTGGTTATGCTCGCAATGTACGTCGGTGTCCATTCTTCAAAAGTTGGAGCAAATAATGATCTAATGTGTTTGTATTGCTCTCGTTTCTAGACGAGCGCTCGAGGACGCTCCGATTCACGTTCGCGCTCTCGCTCGCGGTCTCGCTCTCGCTCCCTGTCCCAATCAGCCTCGAACGATTCATCCGAAGACGACCGTAACGCCAACGCGGCGACCTCGTACGACCCGTCGTCGTCCCGAGATGGCGATAAGAGCCGTGCTGCCGCCGCAAATGTTCGGAAGCCAAAGCTGGACATCACAGACATGCGCGCCTTCATCCTGCGTCCTATCCCGAAGGCTTACGATGTTGTGGAGTGCTACATCGAGCGCAACAAGTCTGGTGCCAACAAGATGTTCCCGGAGTACTGTCTGTACATGAAGGAGGGCGATCGCTTCCTGCTTACGGCAAAGAAGCGCCCGAAGAACCGCACGAGCAACTACTTGATCTCGTTGCAACGTGGAGACTTGTTACGTCGCGGCAGTGACAACTATGTGGGCAAGCTACGCGCCAACTTCTTGGGAACAGAATTCACGATTTATGATAACGGTTCAAACCCGAAGGACGCGGATCAGCAGACGATCACGAGCAACCCGGCGGGGATTCGCCAAGAGCTCGGTATTTCGATGTACGCGGCCAACGTTCTGGGCCATCGCGGGCCCCGAAAGATGAAGGTTTGCGTGCCACGCGTGCGTGATGATGGCACTCGAGTGGTCTGGAGGCCCCTGACCAAGGACGACGAGATGGTCAACAAGTGCAAGGAGCAGGACCACACCAACCTCACGTACCTCATCAACAAGCCGCCGCGCTGGAACGACCAGGTGTGTGCGTACGTGCTCAACTTCAACGGCCGAGTGACGATGGCTTCGGTCAAGAACTTCCAGCTCGTGACGCCCGAGGACCAAGAGACCGTCGTGCTGCAGTTCGGCCGCGTCGGCAAAGATCTGTTTACAATGGACTTCAGATTCCCGCTGTGCCCCTCCAGGCCTTCGCGATCACACTTAGCAGCTTCGACTCGAAGCTTGCGTGTGAGTAAAGGAAAAAAGGCGAGAGCGATCGATGACCGGCCGCCAGGACACACGAAGGTTGGAAAGATTAGCGATAGCGTCTACGCTTCTCGGTATCTGCATCTACAAATACACAGGCTAACAAATTTCATTTGTAGCTTGTTCCGCATCGCATCCGTTTTTCGGGCACGGCACTCAGCAGCTATTTCCCAATCGACGACTGCGCCTTTTGCTTTGTCACGTTCACGCCATGACCTTGCGGTTCGATCGACGCGTCGGTAACACTACCAAGGACTTTGTCCCAGTGAAGAATGAGGGCTTCGGCGCAGCTTCGCAGTTCGCCAAGCCTGCCACGATCCAAGAGCGCCGCTTGATGAAGAAAGTCGCTCGACCGGAGCATGCGTACACGGGGTGTCTACCGTATGCCCCTGATGACGACGATTCCGACACGATGCCCAAGAAGCGGAACCAGCCGATCCTTGGATATCGAGGACATCAGCGCCGTGACGAAGACCGTATCGGCACCACGTTCACTCAAGGGTGGGCGATCGCATCTCGGACAGCCGAGCCAGTCTCTTCAGTTGATACAAAAGCTCGGCAGCGTCAAGTTGGTTTTGAGGACGATAAGGATCGCCAAGTCAAACCAATTAGTGTCAAACAGATATCCCCACGGTCAGGCTACGGGAAGTTCGATAACGCTAGTGGGTATGGCGCATTCGCTGCTCCCCCAAAGGTAGGAATGTCGCTGCGATCTGGTTACGGGGAATTTGATAACGCAAGCGGCTACGGGAACTTTGCCGCCCCGCCAGCCCCTGGCGGCATGTCACCTCGGTCAGGATACGATGCTTTCGAGGATGCGAGTGGGTATGGCGCTTTCGCTCCTCCACCATCGCAACGAAAAACAGAAATGTCGCCGCGTTCAGGCTACGGCGCTTTTGACAATGCTAGCGGCTACGGGAATTTTGCCTCTCTGCCGGAAGACAATGCAGACAACGCTCGACGTGGTGCCGAATACTCTCACGCTAGCAGACAACAAAGCTGCAGCATATCCTCCGATGGACACAGAGACAGGATGCAGGCCCCACAGAATTCGGTCTTGCAAGCCCAGTATCAACAAGCGATCTTTAGGGTGGGTGGGGAGCAGGCGGCTTTACGCCTGTGGAATCAGGCCGCAGCTACCATCTCGCAGAGGTTCTTCATGCGCACGGAACTCCTGCAAGCAGTGAAACGCAGCTTTGAAAAACATGAGCGAACAAGTGCGTTTATCTTTCAATTGCTTGACGACCAACTACCTTGTTAACGATTGTATTTTGTGTTCGTTGCAGACCAAGGATTCGTCACCAAAGCTCAGCTGAAGGAAACATTGCGAGACCTGTCGTGTGTCTTCACCGATGACCAAGTTACTGCGTTATTTGCAACGCACGACACGCAATGTGCAGGTGAGCGACCACAAACGTTAGTCTGGCCACCATTCAACAAGGCAAACTAATATTCTCGCTCTGCTGTAGGAACAGTATCAATGTCCGAGCTTCTCATCGCCTTGACTAAAGGAATTTAACACTTGTTTATCAAAAGTTATCTTGTATTGTTCATACTAGAAGCTTCGTTATGCACGCGCAGGACGCCAAGATCCTGCTTGCGTCGTAGTACTGGTACAGTCTTCAGTTGTTGTTTGTTATCACTCCGAGTGGGGTGCGTTGATGCCTCACGCCTTGGCGTATCGTACTTGAGTTGAAGAAGTCGACGGTGTCATGGGATCGTCATCATATTCGCGACTTCTGTCGAGCTGCTCTCTACGCCGCAAACAGCACGCAAAAATGATGACCATCAAGGCGCTGACACAAATCAGCACGCTTCCGACGCCCAGATACAGCGAATAGTCCTCAACGAGGTTCAAGAACTCTGCTCGACATTGAGTATACGGCGCCGTCCCCACCGTGGAGTTTGCAGTCCCCGTAGCCAAGAAATCTCCACACCAAAGAAGCGTCTACAACACCACAAGTTAATAAATGACCCCACAACGCCAAAACTTCCGGTAACTTACCTCGTTGGTCCGTGGGCATTGATCGTTCGCCCAGTCGAACACCGATGTGTAGTTTTTGAACTCGCGGGCCTTGTCGCAACCTTTACAAAGGCTCTCCAGCTCACTATAATCACTGAGGTAGTCGTCGCACAGGGTATTCACCCCGCCAGTCACGTTGGCAAACAGCGCGACGACCGTCGAATTCAGATCAGGAGCGAACATGTCCAGCGCTTCCGAGACCGAGGCCTCGTTGCAAATGTACTCTCCCTGGGCATAGCAGTAGACCTCGTCGAAGTCGGTCTTGACCGTCTCTTCTTGGCTGTCGGCGGGGTATGTCGTGTCGCCCCAACTGTCGGCCTTGTGCAGCAGCATGAAAGCGGCCACGGCCACCAGCACGAACAGGATCAAGAACAGCAGCACCACGATGGCGTACGTGCAGAGGCCGAACCTCCAGCGACACAGCGCCGCGATGGAGCCCAGCACGGCCAGTCCGATGACGACGCCGCCCACGGCGATCAGCGCGGTCACCACGGCGTCCACGTTGCTCCAGTAGGCCGTCAAAACGTCCACCCAACCGGCGTGTTTCATGTAGATGCCCACATACAGCACCAAGGCGCCGCCCAGGGCCAACACGCAGTTGATCGCAATCAGAAGCAGCTCCGAGAGCCAGCGACCCATGCACGAGCAGAAGCCCATGACTTGATGGAAAGCGAAGAGTTTCAAGAATGACGAGCAATTCATGAGCCACGGACGGTGCCACATGTCGCATATAGTTTTATACTTGGCGTTTGTATGCATGGCTAGCGATATAATTTTGCGTGGATTTTTTTCGAGGCGATGTAGGTTTCATCCGATGGGGCCGATGTTCATGAACTCCGGCATGGCCGAATTGCTTTACATATTGCTGCTGCCGCTTAGTTATTATGCTGCTTGGATATCAAAATGTGTGTGTGTGTGCACCCTGTTGCACTGCTAGCCTTAGAACCGGTCGTACGATTCGGCGTTGGCCTGCGTCTGCCTCGCAGCTGGCCGGCGCCGCAGCACGCAAGCAAACGTGACGATCATCAGCGCTCCGACGCAAATGATGATACTCCCGACGCCGAGCCACAGAGCGTACTTCTCCACGAGGTCGAGGAACTCGGTCCGACATTGCGAGTACGGGGCTGTGCCAGTCGAACTGTTGGAGTTTCCGGTCGAGAGGAACACGCCGCACCAAATCAACGTATCCGATGTTCGAGGACACTTGTCGTTGGCCCAGTCCACGAGCGACGAGAAGTTCTTGAACTCGCGCGCTCGATCGCAGCCGTCACAGACGTCCGACAGCTCGCTGTAGTCGCCCAGGTAGTCGTCGCACAGCGCGTTCACACCGCCTGTCATGTTTTGGAACAGTGACGTGATAGCCGAGTCGAGCGTCGGCACGAACATTGTCAGCGCATCTGAAACCGAGGCCTGGTTGCAAATGTACTCTCCTTGAGCGTAGCAGTAGGCCTGGTCAAAGTTCTCCTTGACGTTTTCCTCGTCGCTGCTGGCTGGGTACGTCGAGTCTTCCCAGTTGTTGGCGGTGTGTCGGAGAATGAAGGCCGCCACCGCCACTATGATGAACAGGATGAAGACGAGGAGCACCACTATTGCGTAGATGCAGAGCCCCAAGCGCCAGCGACACAAGGCAGCGATGGAGCCCAGGATGGCCAGCCCGATGATGATGCTGCCGATCACGATAAGTGCTGTGACGATGCCGTCAATCGGTGACCAGTAGCCTTTGATCACCTCCACCCAGCCTGTATGCCGCAAGTAAATGCCAACGTAGAGCACGAGCGCGCCTGCAATGCACAACAAGTGAGGAGGCTAATACTTAAGTTCATCGCTTCCATTGCTACGGCCGCACCTCCCAACGCGAGCAGCATGTTGATCCCGATCAGGATTATCTCGCTAACGCATCTCGCTAGACACGAGCAGAGTCCCATTTGCGGCTGCGTGCTCCGAAGAAGAAAGTCGAATGCCGAACGTTGCGGACCCCCGCTGGCGATACGCTGAGGGCTAGAAGCCACCAAACAGGCCATGGCGCCTGCATTTTAGCGTTTCAACCGAAAATATTGGCTTCGATCTCCAACTACAGCTCGACATCTGGATCACATCGGACACCATAATGCCTTGACATGTGGCTGACGCGGTCCATTGCGACTGTGGCCGCAGGATATCCAGTTATTCAGACAATTGAATCGGATTGCATTTTGGATTTCTACAGTGGCTAGTACGCCTCATAACCTTCGTAGTGCTCGGGCACTTCGTGGCGCCGTAAGTAGCGCGCCATGATAATCACCGCGACCGAGCCGATGACGACGATGACGCTCCCGATGGCTAGGTACAGTGAGTAGTTGGCGACAAGATCGAGAAACTTGCCACGGCACTGTGTGTACGGGGCCGTGCCCGTCGTGACATTGGAGACCGACGCGTCGTCGAGGAAGAACTCGCCGCACCAGGCCATGGTCTCGTCGGTTCTCGGGCATTCGTTGTCGGCCCACTCGAGCACCGACGAGTGGTGCGAGAACTCGCGCTCTGTCGCAGCCACTGCAGACGTCGGTCAGTTCCTCGTAATCGTTCAAATAGTCGTCGCAGAGTGTGGTCACTCCGCCCGTAACGTTCTCAAACAGTGCTGTTAAGCTCGCGTTCAGGTTGGGAGTGAACATGGCAAGCGCATCGGACACGGAGCCTTCGTCGCAAATGTACACGCCTTGCGCGTAGCAGTAGACCTGGTCAAAGTCTTGTTTGATGCCTTCCTCTCGACTGCTGGCTGGGAATTTGTCGTCTTCCCACCCGTCGAACATGCTCCAGAGTAGAAACGCACAGACTGCGACCATAATGAAGAGCAGTAGTACCAGTGATACTGCGAACGCGTAGTAGCAGAGTCCTGCTCGCCATCGACACAGCGCTGCTACTGTGCCCAACGCGGCCATGCCCATGACGACGCCGCCGATCACGATGAGCGTCGTGGCGAGGCCATTCATCGGGCCCCAGTAGGAGATGACGTGGATCCATCCTGTGTGGCGCGCGAATACCGCGACGTATAGTACGAGTCCGCCTCCATGTAGCAATCGGAAATCGTCAAATAAAGTTTTTTTAGTGCATTTGCAGCGCAATTACCTCCAAGTGCCAAGAAGACGTTGATGGAGACGAGCAACAGCTCGCTGACGCACTTGGCGAAGCAGTCGATGAAGCCCATGGCGGCCGTGCAGCCCTGTGGCTCAGCCCCCGCGCGGTTCTGCTGCTTTGGCGTCTACAACTGGGGAAAGGAGTCAGAGTATCGGATGTCAGAGGCTGGCAGCATTGGAATTGACGGGGGATCGAAACGTACGTCATGATTACCACACTCAACGGTCCACCTCGACAATGCGAACCAACTTGATCCGTTCAAGAAGCCACGCGTTGGAGGTTGTCTTCGTGCTGACAGCAGCGAGCGTTATGGCCGTAATAGCTGTGTTGCTGTGCTATTGTACCACATCGAATTTTCAGGTGGACAGTGCTGCTTGGACCTTCAGGGTCGCTCTTGAAGCATGTGGTCGTCGGCGGGCTGCACCACACGACGATGGAAAGCGCGGCGCGCCATTTTACATCGCCGATGAGCCTTCCCTATTCGATCGCTGGATAGTTCGTACGTAAGACAACCGTTATTGGCACCGTATTGGCACCGTCACACAGTACCAGTAATGCATGCATGTGCAACAGCACCGACGGCACGGACACCCGAACAGCAAAACGACGTCGAGGTTTCAAACTTTTGCAACCGATCGGATGCCCAGCGGCAAGATAAACTTTATCTTGTCGCTGTGGTTTATCGTAAAGCTCACCAAGTCGAAGCAACAAAGCCTTGAGTCGGTCCCGCGTCGCTGTCGTAGATACCGTACTATCATTGGCTGAAATCGAGGCCAATTTTTTCTGCTCGCACAATCGAGGATCCCAGCTGGGATGTTGTCGATCAGCAAGTCGCTTCTACACATGGAGCGCTCTCGGCCGCCGACAAATCATTTACCCTTCGGTGGCGGTGCAATTAGTTAGTTGGCAAAGCTGCTAGTAGACAACAGCCATGCCGCGCGTCACGGTCGCAGGAGGACTCATGATCCTCGTCAACATCGGCTTCCTGGTCGGCGGCATCCTTCTGCTGCGGTTCCAGACCAAGCTGGAGGACTCTGGCTGGGCTGACGCGCTCAAGGGCACGGACTACGAGGCGACGGCCGACACGGCCATCACCATGGTGCAGCTGCTGGGTATCGGCGCCATCGCGCTGGCCCTGCTGGGCGTGGTGGGCGCCATCATCCAGAACCGCCTGCTGCTGCTACTCTACTCGGTCGTCATGGTGATAGCCATGTCGGCGTTCGGTGTGCTGGCGGGCACAGCGCTGACCTTCAAGACCAAGATGAAGGACTGGGAGGACGCGGCCTTCCCCGCCGACAGCCAGGAGTCCAAACTGGCCGAGACTTTCAACGAAGTGTACTGCTACGCCGAGGGCTACTACTTTTGCAACAACGCCACGGCCAAGGAGGCCTACGAGACCTTCTTCCCTAACGCATCCACCGATGTGGTGGCCTTGCTGCCCGACACGAAGGGGATTACGTCGCTTTGCAGTTCGCTGAACGGGACAGTGGATGGACTCGACACGGTGTGCGAGGCCTGCAACATGTCGACGACCTTCGCCAAGTACGACAGGATTCTGACCTGGGCTGAGAGCAAGTGCCCGCGAACCAGCACCACCGGTCAGTGGTGTGCGTCCTTCCTGGCGACGGGAACTGCTGGCGAGGTGTACACTGGCGCCCCGTACGGACAATGCCGAACGATTTTCCTGGATGTGGCCATCGACTGGAGCGGCACCATGGCCATCGCTGGATTGCTGGTCGCGATTGCTGCCGCTGCTATTGTGGCATTAGCGTGCTTTGCTCGTCGTTCGAAGAGTGACGACCGCTTGACAAAGGTATAAAGAATGTTGTAGACGTCTGTGCAAGCTAGTGGAACTAACGATCAAGAAATTCGGAAATCATAACATCGATCTTACTGTTTGGTTCGGTCACCTTGAACCATACGCTACAGAGTGCAGTTGGTTCACACAACTAACGTCTTACAGCACCTCTCGACCAGCCTCACTTCACTTGGCCTTGCTCTTAGGCTTGTCCGCCTTGGCCTCTTTCGCCGCCGACTTGCTGGTCTTCTCCGTCACAGACGAAGTCGGCACCTCCGCAGACTCGGTCACAGACTGCGTTGCTTCGGCAGCACCCGGCACCGACGACGACGCGGATTCGTAGCCGAAGTACGGAGGGTAGCCGTAGCCGTAGCCGCCGTACGAGTAGTCCGGGTAGTAGCCGTAGCCGTAGGACGAGTAGTAGTCCGGGTAGTAGCCACCATAGCCACCGCCGTAGCCGCCATAGCCGCCATAGCCGCCATAGCCGTAGTAGTCCTTGCCGTAGTAGTCCTTGCCATAGCCACCGTACGAGTAGTCATCACAGTCCTCGCCATAGTCATAGTTGCCATAGCCACCGTAGCCACCGTAGCCACCGTAGCCACCGTAGCCCTTGTGGTCGTCGCAAGCCTTGTGGCCATAGCTCTTGTAGTCATAGCCGCCGTAGCTATAGTCATAGTCGTTTTTGTGACCGTAGTCATCATGACCGTGCTCGTAGTCGTAGTCGGACGACTCGGTCTTCTTGGCGGCGTCCTTCACCTCTTCAAGGCGTCGGCGGTAGTGCGACGGATACTTGTCGTGATGGTGCTTGTTCTGGTGGTGGTCGTGCTTGTTGTGCTTGTACGGCGAGCCATAGTCATTCTGACCAAGGCGGCGGCGAGGCGAGCCTCCCGGAACCGAGTTGGGGTTGGCGTCAGCCGACTGCAGGAGCGAGGTGGCGATGCAGAGACCCAGCACGACGAGAAGCTTGGAGTGCATCTTGACTTGACGAAGCGAAGACAGGGAACTTGCGAGTCGGTGCGTTGCTTGGCAGTCGAGTGCGCAGGAGAAGGCGAATTGGAAAGTGAGCGAGTTGGAAGGCGGCGGCGGCCGAGCTGAAGGCGGTGGGCATGGTCTGTCATTGTCGATAGGAAGAGGTTGATGTGGCTGCATCGGGCGAGTTCCATCACAACCCACCGACTCCGGATTTACACCTTTCCTGAGCCTTGTCAATTGCTGGCGGCGGTTCTGGACATTAAGCAGCAGTAATCGCAGCAGTACACATTCGCTGCGTGTTGTCCCGGCATCTCCGCGTCGTCCGCGCAAGTTGGCCACCGGGAAGACACTGCTGCTGTTGCTGTTTTGAAGTTGCCACAGCAAATACTGGAAAATTGTATTAACTATATATCTGCCAATCAAATCCCTGGATTTCGCTCTTCTATCGTCGGTGGCTGGCAACCAGCAAACGCACTTGCAGCATTTCCGCCGAAGCATTCCGACCGGACCCCGCGGCAGCCATGGCGACGAGTGGCGAGTTCAAGCGACTGGTGCTCAAGCAGTTCCCGGCGTCGACGGAGGTGGAGACGGCCGAGAACTCGTACTGGAAGAAGTTCCACGCGCCGCAGGAGCTGCAGCAGGTCGGCCCCGTCACGCACATCGACGTGTCGCCCGCGGCGCCGCACCACGTGGCCATCACGTCCTCCACGCGCATCCACCTGTACAGTACCAGTACCAACGAGATCGTCAAGACCTTCAGCCGCTTCCGAGACGTCGTGTACAGCGGAACTTTCCGCTCGGACGGCAAGTTGCTGGTGGCTGGCGGAGAGGCCCCATACGTGCAGGTGCTGGACATCAACACGCGCGCCATCCTGCGGTCCTTCAAGGGCCACTCGGCTGCTATCCGAAGCACCCGCTTCTCTGCCGATAATGTGCACGTGCTGTCCTGCTCAGATGACAAGACGGCGCGCTACTGGGACCTGCCGACGGGCAAGCCGTTGGCGCTGCTGGGTGAACACAACGACTACGTGCGGTCATCGGCGGCCAGTCCATCGTCTCACAACGTCTGGGCGACGGGCTCTTATGACCACACGGTGAAGCTCTGGGATCTGCGTGCGTCCGACCAAACGGTGTCCAAGAGCACGATGAATCTGGACCATGGCGCGCCAGTGGAGGCGTGTATGGTCATGCCTGGAGGAAGCTTGCTGCTGTCTGCTGGCGGCAATACAGTGAAGGTGTGGGATATTCTGAGCGGCGGACGTCTCCTGCACTCGTTCTCGAGCCACCAGAAAACCATCACGAGCCTAGGCTTGGATGGAACAGGAACCCGTCTGATGACAGGATCATTGGACGGACACTTGAAGATCTACGACCTCAAGACGTACGACCTTGCGCACGGCTTCAAGTACAAGAGCGGCGTGTTGGCTTTCGGCATGTCGCCGACCAACTCACACCTGTTTGCTGGCACCGTGGATGGGATCCTTGCCGTTCGTCGGCGTACGGTCAAGAAGGCAGAATTGCAGGACCTGACGAGCCGTCAAGCAATTTTGCGCGGTGGAACCTACAAGTATTTTTGCGTGGCAAGAACGCAAAGCCGACGCCTGCCGACTTTACGGTTGCCACTGCCCGGCACAAGCGTATCGCTCCGTACGACCGTGCTCTGCGAAAGTTTGACTATAAGAAAGCGCTGAACGAAGCTCTGGACACACGCTCGCCTCTCATCGTTGCCAGTATGCTCGAGGAGCTTCGTCTGCGTGTTGGACTCAAGCGCGCGCTAATCGGCCGTGACGAAGAATCGCTGGAGCCGTTGCTGGCTTTCCTCATTAAATATGTGACGGACCCCAAATATGCATCACTGCTCATTCACGTCTGCACGATCGTGTGCGACCTGTATGCGCCGAAGCTCAGTCAGTCGATGCTGATCGACGGTCTTTTCGTGAAGTTGAGCGAGAAGCTCAACGAGGAGCTCCGTGTACAAAAGCAAGTGCTGAACGTCGTGGGCATGATGGACTCGGTCATGGCTGCTCAGTCCAACGGTACTGTTGCTAGTGCCCCCGACACTAGCAGTTAGATTAGACGAGAAATACGATACCAGCTTCTTGATTCGACTTGGCTTGGGTTTTTGTTTGATCCGGACCAACGCACCAGCACCGATACAAGTATTCAAAAGAATAGCGCACGCTGAGCATGCACTAACTCGATTTCGATCTGTCTCCGGACCTTTCGTTATGCGCAAGTGCCCTCCACACAGCCTACAACAACAAATCTATCTAGAAAGGGTGTGGATGACCTTGAGCACGTCCTCGAACTCGATGTTCTCCTGCACCTTCTTGGCCTGCATCTGGTTGTCCTCGTTGGGGCTGATCTGGATTACATTGCTCTGCACAGTCCACTTCTCGGCAGCGACGATGTCCGCGACCTCCTTGTCCGACACGTTCAGCTTGGCCTTCAAGACGTCCGAGGCAATCGCGCAGTGGCTGCGGCTGATGGCGTTCAGGATGTACGCGCGCACCGACTCCAGGAAGCCAGGCACTTTCTCGGCGAACGCAGTGTCCGCTTTCCAGAAGTCCTACAACAGCAAAATGATCAGCATCACTGCAATAACCCCCTTCAACCTCATCTTCAAACGCTGCAAACCTCGAACAGACACGACTGCAGCAGGAATCCGGCATTCACAACCGCCGACACATTAGCGTCCTGATGACAAAATAAACAAAGTGTTAAAACATTGTACAACCCAGCAAAACAAATACCCCAATTCCGGACCTCGCGGATGTTCTCGGACACCATCGTGGTCGCGCCCGTGAAGAAAGTGGAGGGCAGCGACATGACGCCCTTGACCAGCACGGTGGCCGTCTTGTCGGCATTGGCCGTGGACGGGTACACCTGGTACAGCTTGAGCAGCGCCAGCGCCGCGTCCACGTCCACCGACGAGCTCTGCACCTGCTCGGTCAGGTACGTCTCGAGCAGCGCCACGCTGCTCTGCTCGCAGAAGCCGCGGCCGTCGTGCACCTTCTGCAGCGCCTGCTGCGTGGCCGAGGGCTTCTCGGCCGTCACGAAGTCCACGGGCGTCTGCTGCTTGAAGGCCATCGTAGCTACTTGTGGTCTCCCCGTACAATTCGCTGGTGGCGAATGCAAGAGCGGGTTTCAGCCAATCGCAAGAGACATGAGACAGACCTGCGACGGATTGGCGGAAAAGGGTTTTAACCAATCAGCTCGTCGAAAACTTCAAGCTATTCTTGACCCCGCTCACTGCAAGTACGTCGCCGATTGCGGGGAATTGATGGAGGCGAGTGCTCGCTCCGCAGCTGCTGCGGGCCGACTGCCGCCTCCGAGCAAGAGTCCCGCAGCAGATCCACGAGCATCCAACCAGGAAGACCACCAAAACAGCAGCGATGACAATCACCAAGACTGCAGCAATAGTGGTCGGCGGATGCAATACAGTCGCAGTCAAGATATCTGCAGCTCCTTTCGGTCTGAAGACGAACTGCCTCGCGTCGAGTTCAGCAGCCAGATGAAACACTCCAAGTCGGTCGTGGTGCTGCGACGCTGCGACGGCCTGAACGTGCGCACGGGGGCTTCCAGAAGATCGAGGAGGCCGCGCACCGCCTCGACATTCGACGACATCGTCAGCAACAACAACAACGGCAACGACATGCCACTTCAACTTTGTAGCCATTACCGCAATACCTCAAATACAAGTCCTATCACTTGATTTTCGTAAAGCCCTTCTCTAAGGGGATTTTCCAGCGTTTTTGTCAACACTACACACAATCGAAGATGGCGACGACGACGACGACGACGACGACGACGATGGAGCTCGCGGACGATGTGGATGTGGACGCCGAGGCGCGTCTGCGCAACGTCACGCTGGGCATGAAGGCGCAGGCGGACGAGCTGCTGCTTGCAGGCCAAGTGGACAAGGCGATACAATTGTACAGGAGCTGCTGATGCATCTGACGAGGTCCCACGTGACGCTGCTGCGGGAGCGGGAGCTGGTCGTTTCCTGCCACATGAACGTGCTGGCGGCGCTGTCCAAAGCGAAGCAGTGGCGTAAGGTCATTATAGAGGGGAGGAGACGCTGGCAGTGTTCACAGAGCTGCAGGAGGCGCAGCTGAGACGGGGACACAGCACGGACGAGGCCGTTGACAGACAGGTGCTGGCCAGAGCCTACTACTTCCGGGGCTTCGCGTACATGCGACTGGGGTCGCTGACTCCAGCGCAACTGGACTTCAAGAGGGCCATGGAGCTGAATCCGCAGGACGAGGCGGTGCAAAGCGACTGGAAGGAGCTGGAGACAGCACTGCAGGCCGAAGTGAGGGTCAAGCAGAGTCTGGCCACATCCATGAAGCTCTTCCAAGTGGGGAAATACCAGTGTGCAGTGCAAGCCTGCAAGGACGCGTTAAGGGAGAGTAAACTGTTGAAGAGGACGGAGCTGACAGGCCTGATTCATGGCAATCTGGCAGCCATCTATGTCAAGTGGAAGGATGACACCAAGGCCATCGAACACTACAAACGCACTATGCTGCTGACTGGAGGCGGCAGCGACCCCACACCTGCCCAAAACGAGCGAGTGTTTGACATACTCGACAGCTTGGCAGGGTGCTACTCGCGCAAACGAGACTACAGCTCTGCGTTGTCTGTGATTGAGGACCAGATCAAGTTGTTCCCTCAGTGTCCAGAACGACAAGACCGAGAAGCAATGATGCACTTAAATGGTGGACGGATTTGCTTTACGACTGGGAAAATTACTCAGGCCGAGGAGCACCTAGAGAAGGGACTCACTGCAGCTCAAAATGCCACGAACCAGGCGGATGTAGAGCTGAATTGTGCGTACTGGCTAAGCAAGGCCTATACAAAAGGTGACAAGTTCGAAGAAGCGATGGGGATCCTGGACACCTATATTCCACGAGCAGAGGAAGAAACCGCAACAGGAAATCGCCCGGAGCTACTTGGAAAGCTTTATGTGGCACGGCTTGATCTGCTTGATCCGGAAGTGACGAGTGTGGCGAATACAAGCTTGATATTTCGTGGACCTGAACGAGAAGCGCAAATGTGGAGTACGCTCGAGTTTTTGAGAGTAAGCGGTTCGTTCGTGGACACTTGCGAGCTGCCGAGGCACTGATGAGCGTTCTGCGGACAAAATCCAACACCAAAGACCATTCAGAAGTACTTCGTGCGCTTCAAGTGGTCGAGAATGTTGAAATTGGGAAGCTGACACCGTCTGAAGCTGTCATTTTTATGAAATTGGCATTATATAAAGTGGAATTCACCGTGAGTGGCAGTTCTACGGGGCGTCAAGAAGCAAAAACACTACTTGTTAAAATTCTTCGCGCGCGGGAGATAACTGGTGGTTCAGATCCGACGTGTCGGCTCCATCTTCAGCACACAGCGCTCGGCAAACTGGTGGAAATTTGCTCAAGTGATGAGGACGAGGAAACGAACGATGATGTCCGAGCTTTTCTTGAGGAAGCCGTTCGTGTTTGGGACAACCAGCCAGATCAGTTCTCAGAGTTACAGGCGAATTTCACGGCGATACTTCCAAACATCGCGCGTTGGAAAGCTTCTCGAGGCGATCTGTTCGGTGCTGAGAAGGTGCTGGAGCGTAGCGTTAAGCTCCTGCGTGACGACTCAGAAACTGACTCCGAGCGCTTATGTGAAGCTCTCATCGGCTTGTGCGTTATCCAAGTGAGGTTGGGGATGGTTGAGAAAGCGGCCTCAGTTATGAAAGAGATAGAAGCTCTCCCAATTAATGGCCAACCCAACGAAATATGCGTGATTAAAGACCGACTTCACGCTGCGATTACTGAAGCAAGAAAGAAAAAGCAGAACAAGGTCGAAACGACAGAGCATTCTCGGTTGTTGGGCCAGCAACAATCTGCCATGGGATTGAAAGGGCTTAGTTTTGTTTGCGGGGCGACTCAGGGTTGGTGGGGGCGTTGGTGTGGTGTCTTATTCGCGTGCGTTGTGGCGATAGCAATTTGCTTGGTCTGTGGATGAAGTCGTAGTAAACTCACAAACATTTTGAAGCGTAACAAGAGTGAATATCTGGGCGAACATGCTGCACGAGTCGCTCAAGTTTTTCTCTTGCCTTCAGGTGACGATTTGCACTGGATGACCGGATTGACGTATGAAAATTGAGCACATATGCTGTCGTTGCAAGGTTAGATGACTCTGAGGCAGGAGCTAGCGAAAATTCGCTTTTAGTTGTGGCGGCTTGGAAAGCCAAGAGCGCGGCGTTATTCTGAAGCAATCAAGTCAGCCAATTCGAGTATCAATATCGAGTGAATTGCTGTCACCATACAACAGAAGAAACCAAACACCTCGACTAGCGCTATGAATGATGTGACCCTCGGTAACTATTTGATGACCACCCAGCAATTGACAAGGCTCAGGAAAGGTGTGAATCCGGAGTCGGTGGGTTGTGATGAAGCTCGCCCGATGCAGCCACATCAACCTCTTCCTATCGACAATGACAGACCATGCCCACCGCCTTCAGCTCGGCCGCCGCCGCCTTCCAACTCGCTCACTTTCCAATTCGCCTTCTCCTGCACACTCGACTGCCAAGCAACGCACCGACTCGCAAGTTCCCTGTCTTCGCTTCGTAACGTCAAGATGCACTCCAAGCTTCTCGTCGTGCTGGGTCTCTGTATCGCCACCTCGCTCCTGCAGTCGGCTGACGCCAACCCCAACTCGGTTCCGGGAGGCTCCCTCGCCGCCGCCTTGGTCAGAATGACTATGGCTCGCCGTACAAGCACAACAAGCACGACCACCACCAGAACAAGCACCATCACGACAAGTATCCGTCGCACTACCGCCGACGCCTTGAAGAGGTGAAGGACGCCGCCAAGAAGACCGAGTCGTCCGACTACGACTACGAGCACGGTCATGATGACTACGGTCACAAAAACGACTATGACTATAGCTACGGCGGCTATGACTACAAGAGCTATGGCCACAAGGCTTGCGACGACCACAAGGGCTACGGTGGCTACGGTGGCTACGGTGGCTACGGTGGCTATGGCAACTATGACTATGGCGAGGACTGTGATGACTACTCGTACGGTGGCTATGGCAAGGACTACTACGGCAAGGACTACTACGGCTATGGCGGCTATGGCGGCTATGGCGGCTACGGCGGTGGCTATGGTGGCTACTACCCGGACTACTACTCGTCCTACGGCTACGGCTACTACCCGGACTACTCGTACGGCGGCTACGGCTACGGCTACCCTCCGTACTTCGGCTACGAATCCGCGTCGTCGTCGGTGCCGGGTGCTGCCGAAGCAACGCAGTCTGTGACCGAGTCTGCGGAGGTGCCGACTCAGACTGTGACGGAGAAGGATGGCAAGCCAGCGGCGAAAAAGGCGGACAAGTCCAAGAGCAAGTCCAAGTGAAGTGAGGCTGGTCGAGCGGTGCTGTAAGACGTTAGTTGTGTGAACCAACTGCACTCTGTAGCGTATGGTTCAAGGTGACCGAACCAAACAGTAAGATCGATATTATGATTTTTCACTGAATATTGGTCGCTTGTACATCAACCAGCTTTCGCGACAGCTTCATTATTCCTAGCTGTTTTGGCCAGTACGCACTGGAAGGCGTCGGATTCTTTGTTGCTATGAGGTATTTGTTTTTGTATTATCAGTTGTTGGTTTTGGCGTCGGCGTCGTTCATTTTGGCCTCCCCGTTTTCTTCTTCGTCCTCTTCTTCGCTTGCTTCGTCGTCATCATCATCATCATCATTTTCTGCACTCCCCTCCTCCTCTTCCTCGTCGTCATCGTCGTCCTCCTCTTCTTCAAACCCATTCTCTTCTGCCTCTGTTCCACCGACCAAAACAAATATTTGCTGAGGATCTTGGTGTATGTGACGTTGCGTGTTTCCTACCTAAAGCGTCTTGCTGCTTCATCGCTTCTAGTAGATCTTTCACAAGACGGTTATTTGGCTCACTCTCTAGAACTACATCACAATACCAGTTATCATACTACCGTCCTCTTCAACCTTAGCGTCGTACTTTTCATCGCTGCGTGCTCAGCCTCGGCGCTGTCTCGCTCCTGGACGCACTTGAGGAACGTCGTGAGCAGCGACACGGGCGCCTTGCCTGGTGCCCAGGCTCCATCCACCTGCTCGTCCCAGACCTTTTCCACACACTCAGGACTGCGCGTGGCGTCCGTATCGCTCTGCTTGGCTTCCACCGCCGGCGGCATCTTCAACTTTGCGCTCTTCGCGTCGTTTCGTGCACCTGTGGCTATTACAATCACATGCCCGAATACAGCGCTGTTTACCTTTGGAAATCCCAGTCATATTCGGTTACAATACAAATGGAGGTCAACGCCGTCAAGCGCGAGGTCAAGAGCGAGAGCGCGGAGGAGACGCAGGTTAAGATCGAGGAGCACGAGGAGAAGTTCAACGTCAAGAGCGAGGCGGGAGACGCCTCTCAAGTCAAGACGGAAGCCATGGAGCAGACGCAGCAAGTCAAGACCGAGAACGGCCGCGTGAAGGCCGAAGCAGCCGCCAACGGCGTCAAGAACGAGCGGCAGGAGCTGGGGACCAAAGTGAAGAAGCAGGAGACAGAGGAAGTTAGGGCTGTGACTGCACACGAGGTGAAGCAGGCTGCTAGAGGCGTCAAGAACGACGTCAAGAAGCGCGAGGACCCCCAGGCAGCCGACGGAGACCGATCCCACATCCGTCGCAAGGCGGTGGACTGCGCCAGTGCAGTCTGTGATTGTATCGAGTGGTCGGTGGCTCCAGGAGCGGAGGTGGATGCAGGACAGCGACTAGGGACAGCAGGGAAGCTGGAGGAAGGCAACCAGAGGAGACTGCAGGCTCCATGCAAGGGACGGCTCTATATTCTGACGGAGGAGCAGAGACAGCAACTGCAAGGATCTAAGAGAGAGGGGAAGACTTAAGGGTGACCACAGTGGCGTTTGTGGAGTACTGCATCCACCCAGTGAGGAATGGCCGGACGTGTTTGATGTGTCTGGCGATTGTGGAGGACGACGAGAACGGAGACATGGAGAGTGTGAACGTCGTTTCTCACGGACAGGTGATCCGGTTGAATGTGGAAGAAGCGAGTACGTTTGGGGAGGAGATTGGACGAGTTAAGTTTGGTTGTGGTTGACTTTTTTGTTATATTGCAGAGAAATTCGACTCGGATAATATCAGACGCCAGCTTGGCGCGAAGAAGTTGTCGCTGGTGCTGGATCTTGACCACACGCTGCTTCATGCCGTTCGTGTGGATGATGTCGTGGGAGAAATCTCCAAGACTGGTATGAGCCGGGATTTTGTTGTCAATCTTGAAGTAGTGGGTGGGCTGCTGCTAATTTATGATGTGGTACAGATGACACGTATTTCTTTTTCATCCCCGGACTTGCCCAGCAGCACGTGGTAAAGCTGCGACCCGGTTTGACCGAGTTCTTGACGGAATTGTCGGCTCTGTATGACCTGTTCATCTACACCCATGGAACACGGCTGTACGCTGAGCAGATTGTGAAAATCATCGATCCTGATGAGTCATTTTTCAAAAACCGAATTGTGGCGCGCACAGATACGCCAGATATGCTGCACAAGTCGCTCAAACTTCTCTTTCCCTCATGTGATGACTCAATGATTCTTGTACTGGACGATCGGATCGATGTCTGGAAGGAGAATGAAGGAAATGTGTTCCTGATTGAACCGTACCACTATTTTAAGTGCACTTCCGAGATAAACAATGCTTCCGGCCGAGGCGTTGCGGGGCTAGATGATTCCGATGCAGAGGCCGGTGAAGACACGCACCTTTCTCAGACAACAGCGGTGCTCAAGGTAGCATATTACAGCTTGTTTACTTTGTTACATTTTAGTGCTAATATTCATGTTCATTTTGGCTAGCATGTTCACGAGAAGTTTTACGAGGGCCACGAAACAGGGATGAGAGGCACAACAGCCGAGGAACAGATGAATGGCAACGGCCGCGACGTTAAGGCAATTTTGAGCGAGGTGGGTTTCTATTCACTTTGCTAATTTGCAAGGAATTGATGTCTTTAAGTGTTCCTGAGCTAACAAATGTATCTGCAATTATCATCATACCCAGCAAAAACGCGCTATTCTCCGTGGCTGCCACATCATTTTCAGTGGAGTTTTCCCGATTGCTGCTCCCCAAAGTCATGAATCGCATTATTTGTGGCGGCTAGCTGTCGATTTAGGCGCCATTCCCAGTATGGTCCTAAAGGGCTTTCCTTTAACGCACCTAGTGATCCACCCCGAGCGTTTAGGCACTCAGAAGCATGTTCAGGTACGCTCACTATGTTCACCAGTGCTTGTCGATGGTTATTGACGTTAACTCTGTAAAACAGGCAAAAGCAATTGCTGGCGTGATGATTGTTACCCCTGACTGGCTTATCAAATGTGCTCGGTCGTGGTCTCGCGTTCCAGAACAAGACTTTCTAGCTGATGAATGGAAGGCAAAACACACAAGAAAGGAACATGAAAAGCAGGCAGATGGGGCTGCCGATACTCCTGCGGTGAACGCATCCGCTGATACAGAGCCTAACGCAGAGGCTTCGAACTCCAGCAGTGATGGTGCGAGCGCACCACCCGCAGCTACTACTGCAGTTATTGCTGAAGAGAAGTCAGTGACCGGTATTTTGATGAAAGACGCTGGCGATGCGAAAAAGGGAAAGCAAGTCACTTTCGCCAAGGTTATAGATGACACTGGGAAGCTGAGCGACGACACGACGGTTCCGAAGTCGCGGGTGGTTAGACGATCTCGCGTTGTTCGGTCAGGACGCGCTCGAGCGATTGCTGCGGCCCCTGTGGCGACGGGTGTGGTGGCCACAGGCGGAACCTTTGATTTCCTGTCCAAGATCAAAGCGACAAAGCGCGAGCCAGCGCGCGCTAGTGCGAAGGCAAAAAGGCAAGCGAGGAAGCAAAGAAAGCACCAGCTCAAGCGGAGGCACCACCTAAGGTATCTCATTTGATTGTTGAAGTGTACTTGCTCCATGGGCTTACGCACTATTTTCATTTTGTATCATCAGGATGTGGACGATGCCTTCTTGCGGCTCATTGAAGCAGAAGAGCGCGAGAATGAAGAGGAAGAGAAGCGCAAATACTCGTCAACAGATATTAAAGATCAGCTGTTCTCCCGCCGAGCCAAGCAGGATCACAGTGGAGCCGCTGACAAAGCTAAGCGGGAGCGCGACTCAGTTGATGCCGCAGCATCGCCCAATGATAAGCGAAGGCGGGTCACTGATGTAAACGACAGCAAAGACGAAGAGGACGAAGAAGAGGTACGTTGTTTCGTTACAGCATGGTGATTCTAATCCTAATATCGATGCTGTTGCAGTTGGATGACTTGGAAGCTGACATCTTGGGAGACTTTTGAGGACGTAGCAGCCTCGCCATGATCTCTCGTTTTGACGGCACTTGTCTGAGGAGGCATGTTACTCGTCTTACTCACCTGCTGGCAGCAAGAATAAAACCTTGGAGCTGATACCGGTGCAGCTTAGCATGCAGACATCATTGAGTGTACGTACAAGCGACCACATCACTTTGAAGCTGCCGCGGAAAATAACATCCACTCGTAATTGAAGACACCGGCACGTCCAGACAATATACGCTTTTACTTAAAATATAGCACGGTGTTTGCCAGTTCGCGACGATGAAGGCGACGGGAAATCCTGATCAAAATGGCAGCACGGAACAAATCTACGGCGACGATGCTGCCAGCTTGGCGGCGTAAAACTCCGAATACCACTCCCAGGTCTTCTCCAGGCCCTGCGCGAGCGGGTGGTGGGCTTGTAGCCGAGCATCCGCTCCGCCTTGGAGATGTCTGCACTGGTGCGGGCACGTCGCCCGGCTGCTCCGGCATCAGGTTGATCTTGGCCGTCTTGCCCACGAGGTTCTCGATGGTCTGGATAAACTCGGTGAGCAGCACGGGCGTGCCCCGGCCGAGGTTAAATACCTCGCAGCCGTGGCCGCGGTCCAGACTGAGCAGCACGCCCTGCACGATGTCGTCGATGAAGGTGTAGTCGCGGGAAGACGAGCCATCTCCGTACTGGTCGATCGCCACGCCGTTGGCGATGCGGTCCATAAACTTGAAGGGAGCCATGTCGGGGCGTCCGCGCGGCCCGTAGACCGTGAAGAAGCGCAGGCCGATGGTGTCCAGGCCGTGCAGGTGGTGGTACGTGTGCGCCAGCAGCTCGCAGCTCTTCTTGGTGGCGGCGTAGGGGCTCACGGGGAAGTCGACGGCGTCGTCCTCGCTGAAGCTCTGCTTGGTGCTGCCGCCGTAGACGGAGCTGCTGGACGCGTAGACGAACTTTGGGATGGCGAACTCCCTGCAGGCCTCCAGCAGCACGGTCGTGGCCACCACGTTCGAGTGGATGTAGAGCAGCGGGTTGTCGATGCTGGGGCGCACGCCGGCACGCGCCGCCAGGTGGATCATGGCGTCGACCTTGTTCTGCTTGAGCGTCTTGCGCACCAACTGCTGGTCGCACAGGTCGCCGAGCACCACCGTGACCCGGCCGGCGCCGTACGTGGCTGTCAGCCAGTCCAGGTTGCTCTGCTTGAGCTGCACGTCGTAGTAGTCGTTCATCTCGTCCACCACCACGACGTCGTCGCCGCGGGCCAGCAGCGCCTTGCAGGTGTGAAAGCCGATGAAGCCGGCGCCACCAGTCACGAAGATGCGGCGACGAGCGGCGCCTGAGCAAGCAGCGGCAGCGACGGGAGCCTGGGCAACAGGAGTCGCTTCGAACGGAGCGGGCGGCATGGTGCGGTGGTGGGGGCTTGGGACGTGGTAGGCAAAATGGAGACTGAAGTGCCAGACGTGGGGCCAACGACGAGCGGCAGGGTGTGCCAATGGAGCCTTGCCCTGGACATGACATGCCGCCACAGTGACTCACTTTCCGCCGGGTAGGACGCATCTAGCCAATGAGCGGAGACTGAGGCCGAGTTACGGCCAATCGGAATTCGGTGCTCGACTATAGCTAATCACCATATTGATTTCGTGATCACCTTTCCGAACAGCAGGCCGAAAATTCAGGCCAGACGAATGAATGCTGCGAATCTCCAGCCGAGGAAGATCTGGAAGCGGGATGGTGGGCCCCACGGCATGAGGCGAGGTCAACTGGCGGTGACGTCGTTATCGGTCGTCGCGTTCGACGCGAACGATTTGCTCGGCGGTCCGATGTTAAACCGAGCGTAAGCGGTTGTAAACTTCAGAAACGGCGGCGACAGCATACGCTGTACGGGAGGTTATCTGCGACGTGTGCCGCTTTTACAGAACTGAAGCATGTCAGCCCAACGCCAGAAGATGCATGTAAAGAAGGCAGCGGCAGCACACACCGCGTCGGTCCTTGATCGACGCCGGCTAGGCGCCTTTGGGCTACGCCTCGCTGCTCACCATACAGCGTGTTTTGCTGCGATCAAGATGGCAACGCGTTCGGGTATCATTGGCTCCAACTCTTCTTTCCTGTCTTTTCGCCTTCAAGCGGTTTCCTTGCAGCAGGCGGGCGGGCGGCTCACTCGCGCACTTGCCAGAAGCGACGTCGCTGCTCGGGTCCACACGCCAACCGCGTGCGTGTTGAGCTGCTGTTGGCGCTGGCGAGGCGGCGTTAGATGGCTGGCGGTCAGCTTCAGATATCATTCATCCTTGCCACCCTGACACCACCCTCCAGCAGCTTCAATGAAAGCTGAAGGCACATTCTGCAAGAGCTGATGGCTTGTGTGACTACAGCTGGCTACTAACCGGTAGTTAGCACGGGGCTAACGCGTGCTGGACTATCCAAATCCTGGTCGCTACAGTTCATATCGTATTGGCAGTGACAGTTGTAGCATATCATTAGGATTTCGTGAGTGCGAGCTCTGGCATAAAAGGAAGAGCGGCGGGATGTTCGGGGCTTGGAACTTCCAGTGCAGCACGTCTTTACGTTCCATTGCGTTGTGGTTTGTGATTCCAGCTAGTTGAGCCAGCATCGCTAGCACAGACTGTTGGGCTGCAGCAACTGGCATTGGGAAGCGTGCGTGCTAGCATACCATGCAAATTTCGATTCATTTTCAAAACATTTTCTGTAAGTCCGATTTCGTACCTAGTCGAATCAAGTGAAAACGTGAGCTATTAACTAGAGGACTGGGCTGGTAGTGCTACTGTTAGGCAGAATCTGTCCAACGAGGCATGCCTCCAGGCGACTCCATGTGTAGTTCTAGCAGTCTACCTCGTCTCCTTCATATCGGTCATGGAGCAGCAACGATGCTGCATCCAACAACCTCAACGCATTTCGTACCCACTCATGCGCGCCTGCAAAGCGTGAGTTGTCTGCTCGCTGTGCAGTATTCACGCACTGCAACAGCTGCAGCTACAGCTCCAGCGTCGACAGCCAAACTTCGCGGATTATCGATCATGCCCAGCGGTCCGTACACTGCTGTCGTCTATTGCCAGCTCTGGAAAGAAACATTGCCAGCTACTTTCGACACAAGCTGTGCATTTAACTGTGGCTGGTCTTGGACACTTCGCTGTGTTTGCCATTTCCTCAATGCTTCAACGTCCATCTGCTCAGCCGAAAAACCTTTTAGTCGGCACAAATCTCAAACGTAGATAAATTCAGCTTTTATGACCTTAGATTTTGAATGACCTGTGAATAAACAATAAACCTATAGTAAGCATGCAAAACAGAAGATTTATTAACGTTGACCACTTGAAATTTGTATAGGCTCGGTACCTACTTTTGGTGTGCGCCACATGCCGCCGAATTAATCCTTATAGGGCTGCTGTACAACGTAACCGTTGCACTACCAGGATAAACAGAAATGTCAGGTGTTGGTATGACCACTAAGGTGTTGGTGGTAAATTGGCAACTGATTGATTAGCGAGGTTAATTTGCCGTCTCAACGACTCCTACTTCTCCTGTTCTTCAGGGAGTCTTGTAGTTCCTTGAACCTGCTGTCCATATGCATCTTCATGTAGTCCATCTTGATCTTGTGTTTACTTGCAGTTGCTGCTGCACGTGTTTTCTTGTCGCCACGTTAGTACTTATGAGA
The DNA here is from genome assembly GCA_011947325.1 of Phytophthora macrochlamydospora. NCBI lineage: Eukaryota > Oomycota > Peronosporomycetes > Peronosporales > Peronosporaceae > Phytophthora > Phytophthora macrochlamydospora. Next base: position 9,463 of record JAAVTH010000077.1, on the reverse strand, counting down.
ATGGTCATCATCACAGTCTCCTTCACGTTGGGTCTTGCATAGACGAACACGATGAAGGTCGTCCCACTCGATGTATCGGCCCTTGTCGAGAGCCGACGTTCCCGCGTTCTTCGTACGGTCCATCAAACAACGGCAATGCCTTGCCTTGAACACTAGTATCGCAGCAGATCACCACCTTGTCTCCTGGTGTGTACCCCCAGCTAATCCGTTTTGCGTTCTCGCGGTCGTTGTTCTTCTCGATTTGGGCAGCCTTGCGACGATGTTCCTCTACCAATTCGTTAGATACTTCATGTCCATGAACATGTCACGTCCGAACGCTTGCTGGGCTGGCAAAGCATTTGTCTAGGAATGGTACTCTGCGCGGAGCACAAATGTAATGTTGTTCAGAAATTGCGCCCAATCTTCTGCAGTTTGCAGCGTCTTGGTGCGGATCTTGTCGCCGATCACGCGGTGCATGCGCTCGATCACAGCATTTGCTCGTGGGTTTCGCACAGTAGTGCAGTGTTTGATGCCATAGCTGTCGAGCAGTTCATGGAACTGTGGTAAAGCGGTTATTCGGAAATGGGGTCGATACGAGAACCCAGCATGCTGGATCCAGACTCAGATCCCCGGATCAGATATGGATAGATCGCGGAAGCAATGGATCCAAGCGTGGGCGATCCAGATCTGCAACTGAGGCCGTACCAGGCGTGGATCTGGTATACCAGAGGACTGATCAAGCGACAGCAGCCAGCGACAGGTATAGAAATGGTGCAGATGATAGGTTTTGGGATGGGATCTCCATGGATCCACTCATAATTTGCTTAATACAGAGTCAAAATTGCCTTGTACACCACAAGTGCCCTTCCTAGTGTTTAAGACTACGGGAACTATATTGGCCCAGTCAAGCTACGCCGGGATCACTACGGATCAAACAGTGCTCGGGTGACCTGGATAGTTTATTGGCCAGATCTACTCGCAGCCTGGATCCGAGGTCTACTGGAGTTATGTGGCGGAACTCTGGTGATGTTTTCCGTCCAGGGGTGGTTGTTGCACAGCGCGAGCTGTGGCAACGTGGCCAGGATCTTGGTGAACCGAGATCAGTTGTGAACTCCTTCAGCGGCGGTTCTTGGAACTGCCGTCGAAGGATTGGCGTGTGCACCTCGTGAATCCCTATAGGTTCGACCCTTGGATTCCGCGTTTAATCTACCGGATGGTCTTTCACAGTCAAAGACACAAAGAGTGTTAGATGGATTAGTTTGCCCTCAATTCGTTCCCCTGCAGCCCACTTTCCTTGGGCGGCAGTTGAAGAGACAGGGTTCTTGGACTGCAAGTTCAAGAAGAACTAGCAACCACAGATAATCAATATACAGAGAGATCCTTAAGCAAATATACAGCCGACACTTATTCTTATAGACCCTTGGTCGGGGGTCTCACACCAGGTTCAATCCAACGCCCAAGACACCTGGAAAGTCTTGGACTTGGTTCAGCGAACGCGCACCACCTTCAATCGAAGGAACACACAGATCAGTCAATACAAATCCCAATACAGAACGTTGTAAGACGCAGTCTCAAAGCAAACTCAAGCGGCGACTGCTATCCAGCCGCTTGAGCGTAGTTTTAATATGAAATGGGTTGGCCTGCAAGACAGACGCCCAACTAGTAAACGAAATGGTCGGGCGCCTAGACTCCCCTCCCAATTGGACTTAACAAACAGGTGGGGAGCAGCAGGTCACCTAGCACTAACACGCAATGAGCACCGACTGGCGCTTGTGCAGTACAGGGCAAAAAGAACTCTCTGATTGATATCTCTTATAGCTAGTAGATCTGCAGCTCTTCCGCAGATCTTGGGTGCAGTCATTAGGATACGAATTAGTCTTGATCTTAGTATGCTTGACTTGATGACGGCCACTTATCGTGGGTTCGTCGCTCTTCAAATCATCTGTGGCGTAAACATTCTCGGTACAAACCACTGGGTCCATGGTGAATGCAAATTCTCGCTAAGTGCCAGAATCCACGTCCAGGAGAGAATCTCCATCGAAGAAATCTCCATCCAAGAGAATCTCCATCGAAGAAATGGCCGCCCAAGAAATATACCCTTGGAATGTTCATCCAAGAACTTCTTGGGTCTTGGGCGGCAGCCGTGCTTCTTGGGTCACTTGGGCAGCTTGGGGATTTACAGGTCCTTGCCTCACACATCGTGAGGTTAGCCAAGGCGAGACGGGTTGTACACAGGAATACCTTTCACTGTGGCGATTTATACCTTGGTTCTTGGCGACCCGTTTAAGGATGAGGGGTGACCAGGACGTAACGTGCACTCACGCTCAAGGCAATGTGCCCTTGGGCGTACATTCCACGAGCGGAGATCCCTTCAACGTGCATTCCAAGGACACGCCATTTCTTGGGCGTGCCTTTCAAGAACACATTTTCTTGGGCGCACTTCCTGGTCTTGAGGGCCCATCCTTGGTAGGCACACCCCCGCCTTCTCCCAAGCGACACGTTTTATCGCACACTTCTTCATCTCTTGAACGTAATATTTAACACTAGCTCCATAGTAAACTCCATATGTAAACTCTCCACAGCGCGATCCATAGAAAAAACACAATTCACATCGTCACAGTTACTACTTGGCCAGGACGACTGATCGACTCTCAACCACCCCCAAGTTCGCGCTATTGGAAGCGTCAAGTAAGGAAAAGGAAGACAACACGACCCTCAAGCCAATCCTCACCTGGATCCAAGATCCAGGCCCAAGATCCTAGTAGATCCAAGCGATTACTGGTTTGGTAACTACTCAAAGACGCAGAGTGAAGATTCCCACGTTGCTTCTGACCTCCCACATCCCACCAAGACGTTCGGTCTTCATAGATCAAGCATCCTCGAAGCACCTGAAAAGCAGATCCAGCCCGCCGACGGGTACACAAGGTGAGCACACTTCAGCATCCCCACACATATCGGAGTACCCCCTCCGTTTGTCGGTGTCTGGGCACTGTTGGTACGTCAGACCTGGCCTTAACTAGATTTTGGCCGATCAAGCTACACCACACGTTTTGGCACGGGCACCTTCTACGACTGAGGGTCTACCCATAACTGCACGCCACTGAGCTCGCGTTGGCGCGTCTTGTGCAGCGTGGTGTCGTTCTGCTGTTCTATGGCGAGTGTGCGCATATTGCAGTTGAGCAGCTCGTCTTCATCAGAGACCATTGCGGCAACAACTTGTGCCGCGTTTCCGAGAGCATCACGTTCCGGCAGCTCACATACAGCATCAGCGATTCTCTCCTACAGATCAGCTAGGTTTTAGTCTATCATTGGCAGGCGCGATAAGGCATCGGCGACAACGTTGATCTGGCTTGGCACGAAGTGTGAAATTGGACCGAACTCTACAATCTCGGCTTCTTACCACTTCCTGGTGTTATACACGTGATACTCCCAAGTGAGTCAGACGGCTCCGCCCGGACGAGGGATTTATCCGGGGCCGTGACCTGGGGATCCTCCCACTGGGAAATTCCTTCGGGACCCTGTTCGGGACCGGGGACGGGGAGGGCCCTGGGCTGGCCAGTACCTTTTCCTTGTGTACTCCCTTCGAAAACGGTTGTTTTGATCAGGGACCGGTCACCGAGTTGTTCAATAAACGTCTCGACCTGGCACGGGTGAGCTGCGGGCGGCAGTTATACACACAACGGTCCGGGACACTGCCTGGGTCCGGGACCGGGAACACGACACACAATATATAATATGCAATCTGTTCTTTCGGACGGAAGACTCCGGGGTGATGGCCAATATGGAATGTGCAGACCCGGGTCGGCCAGACCGCTGCCGGACACACAAATATGAAATGCCTAACTCCCTGGGGGAATGTAGGCAAAAAGAATGGAAATATTACCGGGATAGCCTTAAGCACAGCTCTGGCCCCTCTGTGGCCCTGGTCCCAGACGATCGCGCTGAGAGAACACTTGCGCGCTCGAGGGAAAAAGGTAGACTGAATTGGTCGCCCCAGCCTTCGCCGGGGCGAGTTACGTTCCTATGAACTATACTTGATTTCACTATGGACCCGGGCCGGGGCCGGGTTCGCTGCCTCCGACGATGTCCCGACGCGGCCCAGGTGCGTGCCTTGATCGACTTGACTTAGGAACACTATGGTTCATCTCACTTGACCTGGACCCAGTATGGCCCGGATGGGAGGCACTTCGGCACATCTCAGGGAGAGAGTGTCACCTCGCGGTGGATTCTTCTGACTTGACTTGGCTTGATTATGGTTCGGGGAGGAGGTCTTGACCGGGACCGCGAGACGAGACGACTTCCAGCTTGGCCCCGATGTGGTCCACACCGCTGGCCCGGGTCCCAGTGAGACGGGGGCTGACACGGGAGCTCCCGGCACTATGCCACAGACCGCGATTTACCGAAACCGCTCTTGCGCACGGTGCCCAGACTGCCGACTGCGGAGGGGTACTCCGATATGCCGTGCGTGTGCTGAACTCTTCCTCACCTTGTGTACCCGTGGGCGGGCGGGTAACGCTCTTCAGGCGGCTTGGAGACGAGTGGGTTGATGGTCACTTGAACCGACTTGGGCAGTCGCGGGACCTTGGGCAGTAGTGCGGATATGTTTTGCTTGCTGTCCGGGTTGGGGTGTCGTCCTCCGAGCGAGTCTTCGAGCTCGTGGTCGATGGGCCAGACGCTGTCTTGGGCCTTTCTTGTCCTTGTCCTTTTTGGGCTCTTGCGAGCGTGACCGCTTCCGATAGCGGGATCTCGGGGTGAGTGATCACCGGCCAAAAGCTTCCGGGCCCTCTGCGACTTGACGGCGTGGGTGGGCCAATATACCTTCCCGTGCCCGATGCCTCTTGTGCGTTCCAGGGAAAATCAACTCTGTTTGTTGTTTAGCCTTCTTCTCTACCCACTACAGCTGTCTGCACTCCTTTACACTATCCTTACTTTGTCCTTGCTTAACGTCTTCAAAGAGAACACCCAATATCTCGTCACCGCTCATTGGGTATTACTCAGCTCCGCCGTCCTTTAACTTGCTTGCGCATCGCTCCTTCGCCGGGCTCCCTTTGCACAACATCCACTCGATTGTTGAGTGCCACGAGAGAGTGATTCCATACCCACGTAACTGCACATGACCGATGTACAGTGATCACCGGAAGTGATCGTGATCGAGTGTCGAAATGATCGCACCTGATCAGCCGAAAGTGATCGTGTACCGAAATGATTGCCCGTGATCGACCACCAATGACCGACCAAAGTGACCGACCCAAAAATGATCGCGGTCGGTCGATCGGGAGTTCTCCTAATGTTCTCTGTGTCTCACACGTCCATCACCATCACCCAACAATCGTGGTCTCTTCCCATCAATCCGCAACAAGTTTTACCACATAGGGGCTCACGGGGAAGTCGACGGCGTCGTCCTCGCTGAAGCTCTGCTTGGTGCTGCCGCCGTAGACGGAGCTGCTGGACGCGTAGACGAACTTTGGGATGGCGAACTCCCTGCAGGCCTCCAGCAGCACGGTCGTGGCCACCACGTTCGAGTGGATGTAGAGCAGCGGGTTGTCGATGCTGGGGCGCACGCCGGCACGCGCCGCCAGGTGGATCATGGCGTCGACCTTGTTCTGCTTGAGCGTCTTGCGCACCAACTGCTGGTCGCACAGGTCGCCGAGCACCACCGTGACCCGGCCGGCGCCGTACGTGGCTGTCAGCCAGTCCAGGTTGCTCTGCTTGAGCTGCACGTCGTAGTAGTCGTTCATCTCGTCCACCACCACGACGTCGTCGCCGCGGGCCAGCAGCGCCTTGCAGGTGTGAAAGCCGATGAAGCCGGCGCCACCAGTCACGAAGATGCGGCGACGAGCGGCGCCTGAGCAAGCAGGCAGCGACGGGAGCCTGGGCAACAGGAGTCGCTTCGAACGGAGCGGGCGGCATGGTGCGGTGGTGGGGGCTTGGGACGTGGTAGGCAAAATGGAGACTGAAGTGCCAGACGTGGGGCCAACGACGAGCGGCAGGGTGTGCCAATGGAGCCTTGCCCTGGACATGACATGCCGCCACAGTGACTCACTTTCCGCCGGGTAGGACGCATCTAGCCAATGAGCGGAGACTGAGGCCGAGTTACGGCCAATCGGAATTCGGTGCTCGACTATAGCTAATCACCATATTGATTTCGTGATCACCTTTCCGAACAGCAGGCCGAAAATTCAGGCCAGACGAATGAATGCTGCGAATCTCCAGCCGAGGAAGATCTGGAAGCGGGATGGTGGGCCCCACGGCATGAGGCGAGGTCAACTGGCGGTGACGTCGTTATCGGTCGTCGCGACGCGAACGATTTGCTCGGCGGTCCGATGTTAAACCGAGCGTAAGCGGTTGTAAACTTCAGAAACGGCGGCGACAGCATACGCTGTACGGGAGGTTATCTGCGACGTGTGCCGCTTTTACAGAACTGAAGCATGTCAGCCCAACGCCAGAAGATGCATGTAAAGAAGGCAGCGGCAGCACACACCGCGTCGGTCCTTGATCGACGCCGGCTAGGCGCCTTTGGGCTACGCCTCGCTGCTCACCATACAGCGTGTTTTGCTGCGATCAAGATGGCAACGCGTTCGGGTATCATTGGCTCCAACTCTTCTTTCCTGTCTTTTCGCCTTCAAGCGGTTTCCTTGCAGCAGGCGGGCGGGCGGCTCACTCGCGCACTTGCGACGTCGCTGCTCGGGTCCACACGCCAACCGCGTGCGTGTTGAGCTGCTGTTGGCGCTGGCGAGGCGGCGTTAGATGGCTGGCGGTCAGCTTCAGATATCATTCATCCTTGCCACCCTGACACCACCCTCCAGCAGCTTCAATGCCGAAGGCACATTCTGCAAGAGCTGATGGCTTGTGTGACTACAGCTGGCTACTAACCGGTAGTTAGCACGGGGCTAACGCGTGCTGGACTATCGGTCTACAGTTCATATCGTATTGGCAGTGACAGTTGTAGCATATCATTAGGATTTCGTGAGTGCGAGCTCTGGCATAAAAGGAAGAGCGGCGGGATGTTCGGGGCTTGGAACTTCCAGTGCAGCACGTCTTTACGTTCCATTGCGTTGTGGTTTGTGATTCCAGCTAGTTGAGCCAGCATCGCTAGCACAGACTGTTGGGCTGCAGCAACTGGCATTGGGAAGCGTGCGTGCTAGCATACCATGCAAATTTCGATTCATTTTCAAAACATTTTCTGTAAGTCCGATTTCGTACCTAGTCGAATCAAGTGAAAACGTGAGCTATTAACTAGAGGACTGGGCTGGTAGTGCTACTGTTAGGCAGAATCTGTCCAACGAGGCATGCCTCCAGGCGACTCCATGTGTAGTTCTAGCAGTCTACCTCGTCTCCTTCATATCGGTCATGGAGCAGCAACGATGCTGCATCCAACAACCTCAACGCATTTCGTACCCACTCATGCGCGCCTGCAAAGCGTGAGTTGTCTGCTCGCTGTGCAGTATTCACACTGCAACAGCTGCAGCTGCAGCTCCAGCGTCGACAGCCAAACTTCGCGGATTATCGATCATGCCCAGCGGTCCGTACACTGCTGTCGTCTATTGCCAGCTCTGGAAAGAAACATTGCCAGCTACTTTCGACACAAGCTGTGCATTTAACTGTGGCTGGTCTTGGACACTTCGCTGTGTCTGCCATTTCCTCAATGCTTCAACGTCCATCTGCTCAGCCGAAAAACCTTTTAGTCGGCACAAATCTCAAACGTAGATAAATTCAGCTTTTAACCTTAGATTTTGAATGACCTGTGAATAAACAACAAATCTATAGTAAGCATGCAAAACAGAAGATTTATTAACGTTGACCACTTGAAATTTGTATAGGCTCGGTACCTACTTTTGGTGTGCGCCACATGCCGCCGAAATAATCCCTATAGGGCTGCTGTACAACGTAACCGTGCACTACCAGGATAAGCAGAAAATCCAGGTGTTGGTATGACCACTGAGGTGTTGGTGGTAAATTGGCAGCTGATTGATTAGCGAGGTTAATTTGCCGTCTCAACGACTCCTACTTCCCCTGTTCTTCAGGGAGTCTTGTAGTTCCTTTAACCTGCTGTCCATATGCATCTTCATGTAGTCCATCTTGACCTTGTGTTTGCTTGCGGTTGCTGCTGCACGTGTTTTCTTGTCGCCACGTTAGTTCTCAGGAGGATGGTTATTATCACACGAGGAAGTAGTTATCTACGGGCCCAAGTTAAAACCGAAGACTATTTTATGTCGGGAGAGACAGTGGTAGTATTGTGGAATTAAGGTTGAAGAATCGAATGTAATTCAGTAATACCGTCGTCGTTGCTTAACCCCAGTCCAGCGAAATATCCGTTTTGTCCTAGCCAAGCTAAGACCAAATTAGCTTTTACCTTGGCATTTGCATCCCGTCCTCGATTTTTAGTCCTATCACATTTTATAAGTATTTTGTCCTAGCTCGTTTACAAAAATCAAGATATTTTTGTCTTAGCGCTTATCCCAGTAACGCCGGCCGGGGATTGGATTTAAGCAATACATTTAATATCATGAAAAAAGCTTCGCTAAATGTATGTTCTGCTCGGTATTTGTACCGGGAAGAGTTAGCGAAGCCAACTCTGCGAGCGGAAGGGATTGAGGCTTGCATTAACCTTAGCACGCGGCGCTCGGCTAGTACATATAATAACCTCGCGCAGTATGGTAGGAATCGCTGAAAACCCGTGTTGAGCGCAGCCACAACTATTACCACTTCTGGATTTGCCAAATCACGATGATTGACGCCTATTTGTTCCCAATCTTGGAGAAGTGAGCAGCAATCGCCAGAGCCTGTTCATTCTCCCGCGACCTACGAGAAAAAAATATACACGAATCTGGGCTGTGCGCTTACTTTTCGTACCGCTCCCGGAGTAGCCGTTAGTTCGTGTGCCAACCTAAGTTGTGTTGGAGCAAATGGGCTGTCGTCCCCAACTCCAACACCTTTAACGACTACTGACCAATACAGACCCAACAGGGTCCCCGCCGATTAGCATGTGGTCCGCAGCATTAGTAAATTTGAAATCTGCAGGTGGACCCCTGCTTATTAAACATCTAAACCTTGTAAACACCAGTAGAAGGACACCGTTATTTAAGAGCAGCGTTTGTGACTACAACAAAAGCTGATTGTGTTAGAGCGCAAAATTAAAATAAAGAAACGTTTCGGGTTAATTGAAACAGTTTCAGTTTGAACACGATCATGTGCAGCAGTCGTTAAATTGTTAGAGACATAGTGGAATAAGATTACTCAGTGCACCATAATTTTTAGTGGGCCTGAGAAAATAGTCAAAGATCGTCGAGCCGAAATTCAGGCCGGCGCCATAATATGTCAGCTTAAGAGTCATGATATCTTCTTCTTTCCCCCTCTTCAAGAATCGCTTCGAATCCCGCCCCCTTCAGAAGAAACACTTAAATACACCCGATGCATTTTATGATTTTTTTTTTTTTTGGGGAGTATCTAAGTTTCGATTGGTCTACATTTTCACACAATGATT